>CM070750.1:22959595-23314595 GCA_036346245.1 Bonia amplexicaulis | reverse complement strand
TCAGGGTCATCTCCACCAAAATAGAAAATTATTAATCTCATTTAAAGATCGGACACCTAGTCTCCATCAAGTGGTATCAAGAGTGATTCCTCACCTATCCTATCAAGGGCCAAATCGAAGGGTCGAGTATAGATTCCCTATGCTCATGTGAATGGCCGGCCCGTAGATCTAAAAGGATCCATAGGCCTGACCAGAAAGTATGTTTGTCCACAAAAAAAATCGTTCATGAGACCTCGAATTCAACACTATCTAATCCGAGATTAAGGGACATCCAATCACAATTTCTTGTGTAGTAATTCAAATTGGCAACGCAATCTTATTCTGAACTCCAATATTATTCATGTTAGATTCATTTTTCCATCTTATTGTTCATATCTTACATAGTTTTGTGTTTTATTGAGCTAAACAGATAAAGAGATGCAAGCAGGGAATGGTGGAGAGCATATCTAACTCAAATTTGAAACTTTGAAATTTAAATTTGAAAATTTTCAAATTCACCCGGTTTGCAAATTCCCAGTGGCGGGGAGATTTCTGGCTCGGCAAGATTTTGAACCCTTTGTGCATCTCTGTTTCAAAGGAAGCCCACGGCCAACCGAGTAATTTTCATTAGGATCACGGAAGAAGTTGATAATACCCATAGAAAAAAAATACCTACATGGAAAAGCCTATAATACCCTTCAAAAATCATTGGCCAGATTTATTTATACTACCACCCTTTACCAGCAGTAGAATGTACGATAAAAATTCTCTAGATTTAATCTTAAAATAAACAATAAATATAGCACCATGAATCTGTGCAAGTAATTATTAAGTTTATATGTCCCAATTAACCCAGTAGAATGTAGTATCTTCTATTATTTCTTAAGACGAGTAGAATGTACGTAATTTGACGTACCAGGAAAAGATTGAGAAGTCCTTTCTTATCAACAAAAGAGAAATAACCGTTAATATAGGCATCTGCCAAACCAAGGTCTGCCTCGGTTGCAACCTGAAAATTGCATTTCATATCAAGTAAGCTGAGTGCAGTATATATGCATCACCAGGCATTAATTCTTTCACATGAAGAGAAGAGGAGAAGAGACGAACCTTCCAATAGAAGAGGTCATGAACTCTCAGGACAGATTTTACATGGCATTCTTTGCCCACTTCACCAAAACTGAACATAGTACCTCCTTCTTCAAACAAGCTACGCGCAAAACTAATGTAGTGAGAATCGACCGTAACTAGACATTGTATATCCTTCAGTTGATGGAAGAACTCAACTCACATCAAGTTACCGAGGGATATGTATTGATTGAGAAATCTTGCTACCAGAAGACGTGCCCAGCCTCGGTCCATGATGGGACCATCTGCTTTGGGTTTTCCAGAAGGCCACTCTTGTTCCCAAGTAAGCCTTGAGCTGCAGCTTTCCCATCCTGCACGCATGCATAGTTGATTTTACACGCAAACATGCATAAATATTTCATAGAGAAAAGAAATTAAGTAGACAGGTTGTGATGGAGTACCTTAAGTCCATCTTCATGGAAGCCATAACCTGTGATTCAAGACAGAAGAGACGTTCAACAGATTCAGACCTAATTGAAATGCAGTAAAATTAATTTGTAATCGTCCTTACATGCCTTCACACCATTTAAGTTACCTTGATATGCCCCACTGTACCATATTCTTCTGGTTCCCTGGATGTGATGAAGCTCAAGAGAAGCCTTTGCAGCATAGGATGGCTAGTGTTCCATTTGAGCAAGACATGATCCGGGGCATGAGGAGGATTCAGTGTCACCAGGAAAGGACGTCTGCTGATAGATTCTATGTTCTAGAGATCCCAAGAAATTAAGCAAAGATATCACCAACTAATGCGCGCGTGTGTTGATCCATCGTCCATGCATGCATATGATGGAGGCGGTTCATTAATCTGATCAAAGTGGGAGAAGAGATGCATTGCAAGTTGCTGTTGCTGCTATGTTAGGGTACCTGAAGCAGATTCAACTAGTAGGTAACAGAAACACCCCTGCTGGTTGTCCCCAGGAAGTTCCAGGCGCTCCATGCCGACGAATTCTGTGGCATCAAACTTTTATCGCGATGGAGGTATATATCACTGCAATGAATAATGGATCAGGAGGCCGACACACATAAATAAATAGGAGTATATGCATGTAGAGATCACTTTCATAAGAGATCACTTTCATAAGGGGTCACTAACTGCAATGAGATCAGAATAACAGGGGCAATACTTATATGGGCATGCGTTACCTACCTGTAGACATACTGGAAAGCACCCAGAATTCTCGATTCCTCATGTGTTGCTTCAGCTCCGAGTATTTTTAGAGCATCAGGTGCATGCACACCAAGTATGATTCTATCATACATCTCCTCCGAGCCATCAACCTCTTAGACTCTGTAACCTGCTGCCAGAAATTCATGAATAATGACATGAGGAGGTACAAGAAGAGGGAAGGGGAGACAAAACATTAATGGATGCGATCAACAAAGAGCTTGGCAATTTGGCATGGATGCAGTACCTCCATCAAAATAAGTTGAAACAGATTTGACTTGGCACCTGGTTTTAACCTGACAACCCATGCTTTCCAGCTCTTCTCGTACCTGTTATGCAGATACATGCATCCGTTTTGCAGATGACAGCTACAGTACCCATGTAACAATACCATGTACGATTGAATTACAGTGATGCATGTGTGCCTACCTTGTTTACATACGAATGCGGACGATCCTTGACAGTGAGCCACTGGGGGCGACCGAACAGCTGAATAATTGATATTTGCATGCACGGCGGATACAAAAGAAAGAATTAGCAGCAGCAGCAATGGGGGTAATTATTTATATATGAAGTTGGCATGCAGTACCTGAAGGAGGTGATGGTTACCGCGGCAAAATGAGAGCACAAAGAAAGCAGAGAAGCCCAACACTCCTTAATTAATGCTAGAATGGACTAGTAGTAGTACGTACAAGGTAAGCATCTTGGAACAACTGGGAATATCCATGCGACTGAATGAACTGCCCCAAAGTCTCGTTCCGGTCCAGATCAGGGTTGGTCTCATGATCCTTCAGGTACCTGCATGCATGCTCCAATTCAGGTTCCAAACTAAGCATGACTGCAATGCATGTTTGTACACACAGTAACTAGTGGCTGGCTCACTCGAGAGCATCGTTCTTGAACTTGAGTATCTCGCGGATCATGCGCCAGAAACTGGGGCTGAGCGCGTTGCTCTTCTGCGCCAAGAGCCCCGCGATGCCGTTGTGGCTGCCCCACTCGCATCTGCCGCCGCCGTCCAGCTGCGTGCTCACCGAGAAGGACATGTCCGATCTCTCCATCTCCACCCCGAGCCCTTCAAACCACTCCATCATGTTTGGGTACGTTACCTACATGCCATCCATATAACTGCTTATGTCATGCTATATACTCCATATTGCTAGGGATGAACGAAGAAATAAGCTAGCTAGCTAGCTAGCTGAAATTAAGGAGGAGGGTATTGATTAATTAATTAAACAACCCACCCGGTTGAAGACCATGAAGCCGAGGTCGAGGTGGACAGCACCGTTATCGACGGCCACGGTCCTGGCATGCCCGCCAAGATAGTCCTCCTTCGCGTACAACGTCACTCGCGTGCCGCCGCTTCTCGCCAGCTCGTGCGCCGCCACCAGCCCGCTTACCCAGCACCCACCACCGCCACTCGCATCTTCTCGCTTCCTCTCTCCTCACGAGTCCGGAGTGCGTTGAGGGGCCAGAGAGGAAATCCCGTCAGATTATATCAGACAGGTGCAGCAGCTGCCAATCAGCCGACAAGGAAGGATCATCAATCAAGCTATTCCAATACTACTATATAGATGACACACACATACATACATGCATGCATGCATTTATTTTCTTGTATTCGTGTAAGCCCTAGCCTATATAAAAAGGGAGGGTATGTAATCTATTTTGAGTGCAAAAAAAAGATAATAGAGAAATTCATAAAACTTGGCTACGCAGTTACGGCCGGTCTAGGGAGAAGTTGTGTAACGGTTTTGGAAATATTCATTGACTTGAGATAATTTGTGCAATTATCACATAGACAAATGCACAAATACATAGCGTTGTCCAGAGCCACTTTGCCTTATATTTCCTCTTCTTGCTTTCTATTTCTCTTTGGTTCTCTCTTTCTTTTCCTCAGTTGGCTTCATGGCTCCTCTCTCCAGCCAAGCTCCTCCTCTGGCTTCTTCCAGCACCGGCCACTGCGCCTAGCTTCCAGCCGGCGCCCTGCATTTGAGAGGGTGTTAAGGATATTTAGGTCATTTCCTATTATCTAAGGTTTGGATCCTTATGTCTCTAGTACTATATTTATGCCTTTTGAGCTATTGTAGTACAACAAGCTTCCTTCATATTAACAGTGAGAACCATCAACTAGTAGGAACTAGTACTGAGATGATTAGAGGAGACATTAAGCCTAGAATTCTAGTGTGAACCAGGTCTCTATGATTTAACCACAAAACAATAAGAACAGATCTCCATATAATTAACCCAACCCCACGGACAGTCACAATAAATTGCTATTCAAACAACTTCAGCCAGCACATTCAAGGGAACAAACATGAAACATTTAGCAATGGGACCGACCTTCCTTAGGAACCAGGTTACTTTGACCTGCATGATGCATGGATATCGAAAAGGCGACCACATTGTTTAGAGGTACCATTTGAAAATTAGCTACCGAGGTAGAGGCAACCATTTTCTCCTGCAGTGATGTCCAGCGAACTTCATTATCGGGAAAAAACATGAATAATACTGCATAAATGAACTAAGATTTAAAGCCTAACTACCAGAGTAAGTATCTAAATGAGTCACTCGCTAAATACAAGAATACCTTCAAGTCTCTTATCTTTTCCCCTGCATAGAATTCATCAGGTTTCCTCGTACTTTCCTTGCCCTGGAATGGAAATAGCATATTAGCATATCAACAAAACAGGCAAGGATCCCCGCTTCTCTCTGCTTGTACGTAAATTACTTATTTTTTAATTTACTTATATACCGACGGGGTCTCCCCTACGGTTTTCCCCTAAAAATAAACAGAATAGGCAAGGATAACCACACCTGCCATGATATGGATAATCTAAGCAATATTAACAAAGTAGATCCAGGTCCAGCACTATTAGCAAACTTAAAGTAAGTCATGATGTTTCATTCCAGTATATAACCACAATAAGAATCATGCTCTGCACACATTTACAGAGACTGGTCTTCAGTTCACTAGAGCAATGAACCGTTAAGTACTTTCAGATTATAGTTTGGCCCATTCATTTGTTAACTGACACCTATTAAATTGACACCGCTTCATATGAACTTTCTTTTTGCGCTAACAGTCTAGCTTATGTAGGGACTAAAACAAGCACAACACAAGCTGATAGGTTTTAAAAAGGTAAATCCCTTATGTAGGGACTAAAATGAGCACAACACAAGCTGATGGGTTTTAAAAAGGTAAAGGTATTGTATTCAAGCAAAAAGAGCACCTGACCAGTAACAAGAAACATGTGAATGATCAAGGTCAGGGTGTGTGCAGACTGCAGGTCATTAACATCAACGAGAACAGATAAGTGAAAACTAGCATAAAAGGAATAACGAAAGAACTTACGATAGTCCACCAGCATCTTAATGCAACGTCCCTGATGGTCCTAGCGGGCAGCATAGCAGCAATCTTGATGTACTTGATAATATTAGGCTCATGAGCATAGCTAGTATTGTAATTAAACAAAGGGTCGGTAGATGCCAAAAGGATGTAGATGATCTATCTACGAGAATGTAATTACTTTACTCAGTTGAAGTTGAAGAAACATGATCGGGAAGTTGAAATATATGCCAAAAAAAGAACAAAGAAAGAAAGAGGAAATCAGCGGGGCATTGTTGCAGGCCTAATATAGAGTAGTCATTCGTCAGGGGAAAATATAACATACGGTTGAGGTAGAAGAATATATAATAGCGGCAGTAAAACAATGTTGTGTAATCAAGCCATTACGCTTACAAAGAAGAAAGTATACATTAATTCTTTGGAATTTTGGTTTCATGTCTGCGCTGCTTAATTCTACTGACCATGATTTTTATATAAACGCAGCCTAGGTTATATGCAATAGCTCAGTTTCAGTCCCATGTCTATCCACCGTCATCCTCCATACAACCAACCAAGCAAAGACTACCATCCCATACAACCATACGACCAACCAAGCGAAGACAAAAGCATTAGCTACTAGCTAGCAAACAAGCGGATGGAGACGGAGAAGCAGGTGAAAATAACAAAGGAGTTATCGAAGGGATGGATTGCTACGTACATGACTGAGTCGCCGACGTTGCCGTCGCACTGGTGGAAGGACATGACAGCCTGCACCTTGAGCCCGACGTTCCATGAGCTCCATGTACCCGGTGAAGTTGTAGCGGCCGGGGCCCTCGCTCTCGGCGATGCCCCACCACACGTCCACCATGATCCCTTCCACCCCAGCGGCCTGCAGCGCCACCAGGGATGACTGCACCGCCTTCCTTCGGTGTTCAGCCCGTTCCCGTCCTTGCGCTCCGTGTCCAGCGGCATCATCATGAACACCGGCACCCCGACCTTGCGCCTCTCCACACCGTGTCCGCAGGTGCAGGCTCGGCGCCGGGGCCGGAGCTACCACCGGCCTGGCCGACGCCGTGGCGGTGGCAGCCGCCGTGACCACAGGGGTGCGCGCCGCAGCCGGGTGGCTGCCACGGCCGCCGCGCCGGTGTGGTGGCAATCGTACGTGAATGGTGGAACACGAGCTAAGCTAGCTAAGCTTTCCAAGAATCACCGTCCGGATCAGATCACCAAGAGAAGAATGCATTGAGAAATGGATTTTGTTTGGACTTGGACTGTTGCGCCGCTGCAACTATCTCGATCGATCGAATGGGATTACGGGGGAGAGAGTAGGAGGCCGGGGTTAAGGACGGTTGGTCACGAGCGACGCAAGCGGCCGGGCAACGTGGCACGCGCTGCGCCGGTGAGTTATTGCGGGACGGGGACAATGGACCGCGACGTGCCTCGAAGCGTCCTGGAGGACCGCGACGTGTTGGCGCGGGTGGCGCATTGGGCCACGTTGCGCTCGGCGTGGAGACGTGTCCCGTCCCGTCCCTCCACGAGCTGATCTTTCGGCGGTTGCTAGCGCTATATCCCATCCCAGCGTTGTACTTCAACATACGTGTTCAGATTACAGAAATGACACATTTATTACTGGAGAGATATTTATAGCTCCACTACCGAAAATCATATTACAGACGGTTTAAAAATATTATTACAAATAGTCTTCTGAACCGTCTGAATTTATAGGTCAATGATAATAAAAAATTATCACAGACAATTTTCAAATCATCTGTGGGGTAAATATTACAGGCGGTTTTTAGTTACAAACCATCTGAGATATTCTTTTCTACCCCTAAATTTATTTATATTTATTGGCTAGCCTCAGCAAATGCTAGCCATGCCCTCTGAAACAAGTAGATCAACATGTACATATATACATACAATTCACATCTCGATGCATTTCACAAATATAAAACATCTAATTTACATCTCAATTCATTTCATAAACATAAAACATCAAATTCACATCGCACTTCATTTTACAAACATAAAACATCCATTTCACAAATCAATTAATTGAAATAAAATAAAATATACATTAACAAATACAGAATTACAAAAGATCTACATTGTATTTGCACTTAGATGGTAACATTGCATTTTTATTGCTCTATCACTCCATAATCGAGGTCTCGCGAAAGGACCAGATCCATAATCAACGAACTTGTCAGGCTGCACAAGCAATACTTGGATGATGCATGATTGCCATTCAAGTATTGCTTGTGCAGACGACAAGTTCGTTGATTATGGATCTGTTCCTTTCGCGAGATCTCGATTCTGGAGTAATAAGAGCAATAAAAAATCATTGTGCGCAGTGGAACTCTCCATCTAATCTTATGACTTTAGACCACAAAAAGAAAACGTACTCTCATCGAATTTGTGCAAGGTCCAGCTGTTTCAATAAAGTTGTAGAGATTGGCGGAGCCTGTCAATAGAAATATCAATGTGCGTATATATAACCTGACAAATACGAAATAAATGTGGAAAAATTGACAAACCTTAGAATTGGTGATCTTCAAGGAATCGAGAAGTAGTCTCATATGGTGGCAAACGTAGAATCCACACGCAGTTACACAGGCTGCTGGTGGCATTGCAAAAAATAGAATATGTTAATTCAAGAGGCATTACTACTAAGTGTTGTATAGGATTAATTAATGTGTACTAGCGAATACTCGAAAATTGCGAACATGTTTCAAGGGCTTGGCCCCTTTTGTCGAGCCATATGTCTGTGCAACGTACGTGGCGAACGACCTTCGTTATTCGAAAAAGTTATATTAGTCATTCGGAAGGAAAGAAAGAGTATAATGTAGTTATGTATGGAGAAAATGTACTTACCTATCGAGTAATTGGGCGATAACTGTGTACTCGGATTTGTTCTTACTTAGAGAATCAAGGTATATAGCTTTGTTCTATTTTTGGTATAATTACAATTAAAATCCAATAGAAGTTCTTATTATATGGCATAAGAACAAATTCCTTATCGCAGTGAGCCAGCAGTGTTGATGTAATATAGCTCTCGACGAAGGATGCATCCTCGTTGATGGTATCAATGGCAACCAAGCGTGGGTCCAGGAAACCAATTGGTGATTTCGATGATCTAGCTTGGGTTAGCATGAATCTATATATATACACATAAAAGCAACAAATTATATATGACATATATCGGTATTACATGAACAGAGACTGTGATTGTACAGACTTACAGCGTCCAGCATCGAACGAGTGAGGCATCGAGAGCATTGATCGTGAAAAGATCAAATATATCCTCAAAGGTCACCGCGAAGACACAATCACGAATTTCGTCTTGAAATGATCCCACGTGAATTTGACAAAGATACCGAGCGTCATTCTCGCACGTGGCTTATTGGATATTCCATATACCAAGCGTGTAATGTTTGGCAACCAAGTCCTAGGGTTAGGAGGTGCTCTTCCGTGATTATCATCGGCTCGCCTAGCACGCAATTTGCGGACCAATGGCAGGTACGGGATATCATCATCATCCTTCTTTGGTTTGCCCCTGCCACTGCCTCGACTATACGTTGACTTTATAGTAGTCGACTGTAGCATCGGTACAAGTTGCTTTGGCGAGAATAGCACCCATAGAGATAGCACCGGTGCAGATAGCTCTGGTTTGCATTGCCCTTGTGGAGATAGCACCAGTGCATGTAGCTCTGGTTCGCACTGCCCTTGTGATCCTACCACCGGTGAAGAAGCCTCCAAGGAGATATCGCTTTTAGGCCACTGGATGAATGTTCCAATGGCTTACTCTAGAGTCACAATCTCGTCGTTGGGGGGCCTCGGCAGCGGGACGACCTCAAAATTAACATGCACACTATCCACATTAACTTTTGCAAAGCCTGGTGCTATAGGTGTACGGTGCACCATGGCCCCGATAGCAGACGGATATGCCTGGCCCCAAGCAGCGTACAAGGGAACGAAGGCATATCTCACTTGGAGCCTGCACTTCGTAGGTTCCTACATAACGATACAAAATTAGATACTCCAACAGGCCTATCAATGGATCGAGCATTCCAGAGATAATAATTATTACCAGGATGTCGTCCACCGGAAATCTAGCTTCGCTTCCTATCGGATTGGACGCACAACTACTCGAACAGTTGGGCGGGCTAGCTAGCACAGGAGCGGCGTTAATGGCCTGCTGATTTTCTGTAAATCTCCGCATCTCATCTCTGACATAATCAGCCATCTCCACTCTAAGAGATGCCATGATCTCTTCTCGTAGCCGTGCCTCACGCTCGGCTTTGATTCTCTTCCTGCGCCGATACAATTCGGAGTCATCATGAAAACCATGTTTCCAAGGAACGTAAAGCCCAAAGCCTCTCATACGACCTGTGCTCCTTGTTTCCCGTGGCCACGAGAGTATATCGTTCTCCCTTGTTCCCTGGAATGATCCCTGGGAAGATTCAACACTCAGCTCTACCTGCAAGAGCACGACATGTCATTTCACTTCCAACGGAGTTGTGGAGTAATTACAAGCTACGTAGTTCGATCAATATCTTACCAAGCAGTGGGACACTTGCTGGTATGCAAGGTTTCGAAAGGAGACGTCCCCTGATGTCGTTGCAGATGACCTTGCTCTAATCCAATTTCGAGCGCGGTCATCCGGGATATTGGCAAATAGCGGGGCGGTGTCCTGCAGGATTGCTTGTTCATCCTCCTCCTCCACTACGGATTTTACCCGATACCCAACTGTGCCAAGTTTGTGGGGGTGCGTGTTTTTGCCTAGAGGGCCTTGTGCGCTGCACTTGCATTTTTGAAATCTTCGGTCGTCTTCATCGCCTTGAACTCTTCACATTGTGGTTCCAGGAATGGATATTTATGAAAGGGCGTTTCATCCTTCTTCACGTAGTTCTTGACAAGCGTGCTCTTGAAGTTCTTCCAAGATTTGCACGCCGCTAGCAAGACTTGTCGTTGCACGACGTCTTGGTGTTTTTCTGGGATCTCAAAAGATGCCAAAATTTATGTTAGCAGCTCACGTTTCCGAGTCCCATGCATGCTCTTCCACGAATCGAATGTGATCTCAATTCGTTCTCGTGCAACTATTCCGATCATTCTTAGGAATGCACATACTGCTTGGCGAGGATGGAGAGGGGTCCTGATCCATCGACCTATGTGATGGTAAATCGGCCCTCAAGCTTTTTCGATAGCCCTCTTCCTTGATGTTTTGCTTTTGGTGCGGACGCATCCGGCGATGATGTTGAAGAATGCGCGAATGACATGTTGGCCTTATGTACATGTATACAACAACAATATATATGTATAAAACAATAAGATTTATGAAACAACAACAATATATGTATACAATATATGAAACAACAACAATATATGTATAAGATTTATGAAACAACAACAATATATATGTATACAACAATAATATTTATGAAACAACAACAATATATATGTATACAACAATAAGATTTATGAAACAACAACAATATATGTATAAGATTTATGAAACAACAACAATATATGTATAAGATTTATGAAACAACAACAATATATATGTATACAATAATAAGATTTATGAAACAACAACAATATATGTATACAATTTATGAAACTACAACAATATATGTATAAGATTTATGAAACAACAACAATATATATGTATACAACAATAAGATTTATGAAATAACAAAAATATATGCATACAATATATGAATCTTATACAATATATATGTATACAACAATAAGATTTATGAAACAACAACAATATATGTAAACAATAAGATTTAAGGTTACCTCGGGGTGACGGCGGCGGCGACGGGCCCGAGGGAGGGGGACAGCGACGGCGACGGGGGGACGGCGGCTACGACGGGCCCGAGGGAGGGGGACGGCGACGGCCTCAGGGGGACGGCGGCGACGACTGGCCCGAGGGAGGGCGATGGCGATGGCCTCGGGGAGACGGCGGCGGCGATGAGCTCGATCGGGAGAGTCAGGGGTCTCTATGCTTGGTTGGTATTGCTAATAACTACACGCAAAACCCTAGCAGTGGGTTATATATAAAGGCTTATTACAGATGGTTCTAAGTTTAGAACCGTCTGTGATAATAAATATCACAGACGGTTATAAACTGAGAACCATCTGTGATAATAAATATCATAGACGGTTCTAAACTAAGAACCGTATGTGATAAGCCTCTGCCCAACCAGATGTAGTTATTAATATAACTACACCAACCAGCATTCAATAAGACCTCACAGAGTATTTCTTTACAACAGCCCAATGAATATAGAGATACATTCGTATGACTCATTCTCAAAATTCACCTACATATCACACATTCACACACATGCATAATCGTTGTATACACAAATACCAATTCACATATACATCACATACATGTATTGTTACATACATAAATGCAAATGCCCACATATATTTGTTCACTGTTGGCATCAGATACAGCCTGTTGCGCCATGGTTCTCCAGAAGTGTTGCCTGCTCCAGTGCAGCTTCACCGTAGCCCAGCTATGCATCACCGGTGATTCTATCTCATAGAAAAAATAGACACTTAGCTACTACTCCTCACTAAAAGGCACAACGATCACCGAGAAAAGGTGTTTATTCACCTGGCATCCGACATCTGACTGCGCCACGGTTCTCTAGAAGTGTTGCCTGCTCCGGTGCAGCTTCGCCGTAGCCCTGCTATGCATCACCGGGTGATTCCATCTCATAGAAAAAATGGACACTTAGCTACTACTCCTCACTAAAAGGTACAACGATCACCGAGAAAAGGTGTTTGTACATTTGTTGGTATCGACATGACTGTTGCACCACGTTCTCCGTAAATGTTGCTCGCCAGTGCAGACTTCGCCAGTCTCGCTATGCATCACCGGGTGATTCCATCTCATAGAAAAAATGGACACTTAGCTACTACTCCTCACTAAAAGGCACAACGATAACCGAGAAAATATGTTTGTTCACTGTTGGCATCTGATACAGCCTGTTACGCCGCGGTTCTCCGGAAATGTTGCCTGCTCCGGTGCAACTTCACCGTAGCCCTGCTATGCATCCCCGGTGATTCTATCTCATAGAAAAAATGTACACTTAGCTACTACTCCTCCTAAAAGGCACAACGATCATCGAGAAAAGGTGTTTGTTCACTTTGGCATCTGATACAGCCTGTTACGCCATAGTTCTCCAGAAGTGTTGCCACTCCGATGCAGCTTCACTGTAGCCCTGCTATGCATCACCGGGTGATTCCATCTCATAGAAAAAATGGACACTTAACTACTACTCCTCACTAAAAGGCACAACGACCACCGAGAAAAGGTGTTTGTTCACTGTTGGCATCTGATACAGCCTGTTGCGCCACGGTTCTCCAGAAGTGTTGCCTGCTCCAATGCAGTTTCACCGTAGCTCTGTTATGCATCCCCGGGTGATTATATCTCGTAGAAAAATGGACACTTAGCTACTACTCCTTACTAAAAGGCACAACGATCACCGAGAAAAGGTGTTTGTTCACTTTTGGCATCTGATACAGCCTGTTGCGCCACGGTTCTCCAGAAATGTTGCTTGCTCCGGTGCAGCTTCACTGTAGCCCTGCTATGCATCCCTCGGTGATTCCATCTTATAGAAAAAATAGACACTTAGCTACTACTCCTCACTAAAAGGCACAACGATCACCGAGAAAATGTGTTTGTTCACTGTTGGCATCTGATACAGCCTGTTGCGCCACGGTTCTCCAGAAGTGTTGCCTGCTCCGGTGCAGCTTCACCGTAGCCCTGTTATGCATCACCGGGTGATCCCATCTCATAGAAAAAATAGACACTTAGCTACTACTCCTTTCTAAAAGGCACAACGATCGCAGAGAAAAGGTGTTTGTTCACTGTTGCCAACTGATACAGCCTGTTGCGCCATGGTTCTCCGGAAGTGTTGCCTGCTCCAGTGCAGCTTCATCGTAGCCCAGCTATGCATCACCGAGTGATTCCATCTCATAGAAAAAATGGACACATAGCTACTACTCCTCACTAAAAGGCACAACGATCACCGAGAAAAGGTGTTTCTTCACTGTTGGCATCTGATACAGCCTGTTGCGCCATGGTTCTCCAGAAGTGTAGCCTGCTCTGGTGCAGCTTCACCGTAGCCCAGCTATGCATCACCGGGTGATTCCATCTCATTGAAAAAATGGACACTTAGCTACCACTCCTCACTAAAAGGCACAACGATCACCGAGAAAAGGTGTTTGTTCGCTGTTGGCATCTGATACAGCCTGTTGTGCCACAGTTCATGAGAAATGTTGCCTGCTCCGGTGCAGCTTCACCATAGCCCTGCTATGCATCACCGGGTGATTCTATCTCATAGAAAAAATGGACACTTAGCTACTACTCCAACCTAAAAGGCACAACGATCACCGAGAAAAGGTGTTTGTTCACTATTGGCATCTGATACAACCTGTTGCGCTATGGTTCTCCGGAAGTGTTGCCTGCTCTAGTGCAGCTTCACCGTAGCCCAGCTATGCAACACCGGGTGATTCCATCACACAGAAAAAAATAGACACTTAGCTACTGCTCACTAAAAGGCACAACGATCACCGAGAAAAGGTGTTTGTTCGCTGTTGGCATGTGATACAGCCAGTTGCGCCACGGTTCTCTAGAAGTGTTGCCTGCTCCGGTGCAGCTTCACCGTAGCCCTGCTATGCATCACCGGGTGATTCCATCTCATTGAAATAATGGACGCTTAGCTAATACTCCTTACTGAAGGCACAACGATCACTGAGAAAAGGTGTTTGTTCACTGTTGGCATCTGATACAGCCTGTTGCGCCATGGTTCTTCGGAAGTTGCCTGCTCTAGTGCAGCTTCACCATAGCCCAGCTTTGCATCACTGGGTGATTCCATCTCATAGAAAAAATGGACACTTAGCTACTACTCCTCACTAAAAGGCACAACGATCACCGAGAAAAGGTGTTTGTACACTGTTGGCATCTGATACAGCCTGTTGCAACACGGTTCTCCAGAAATGTTGCCTGCTCCGATGCAGCTTCACCGTAGCCCTGCTATGCATCACCGGGTGATTCCATCTCAAAGAAAAAATGGACACTTAGCTACTACTCCTCACTAAAAGGCACAACGATCACCGAGAAAATGTGTTTGTTCACTATTGACATCTGATACAGCCTGTTGCCCCACGGTTCTCCAGAAGTGTTGCCCCCTCCGGTGCAGCTTCACCGTAGACCTGCTATGCATCACCGGGTTATTCCATCTCATAGAAAAAATAGACACTTAGCTACTACTCTCACTAAAAGGCACAACGATCACGGAGAAAAGGTGTTTGTTCACTGTTGGCATCTGATATAGCATGTTGCATCGCGGTTCTCCAGAAATGTTGCCTGCTCCGGTGCAGCTTCACCGTAGCCCTGCTATGCATCCCCGGGTGATTCCATTTCGTAGAAAAATAGACACTTAGCTACTACTCCTAAAAGGCACAACGATCACCGACAAAAGGTCTTTGTTCACTTTGGCATCTGGTACAGCTTGTTGCGCCATGGTTCTCCAAAAGTGTTGCCTGCTCTGGTGCAGCTTCACCGTAGCCCTATTATGTATCACCGGGTGATTCCATCTCATAGAAAAATAGACACTTAGCTACTAGTTACTCCTCACTAAAAGGCACAACGATCACCGAGAAAATGTGTTTGTTCACTATTGACATCGTCGACTGTTGCGCTGCGGTTCTCGTAGTGTTGCTGCTCGGTGCGACTTCACCGTAGCCCTGTTATGCATCCCCGGGTGATTATATCTCGTAGAAAAATGGACACTTAGCTACTACTCCTCCTAAAAGGCACAACGATCACCGCGAAAAGGTGTTTGTTCACTTTGGCATCTGATACAGCTTGTTGCGCCATGGTTCTCCAAAAGTTTTGCCTGCTCTGGTGCAGCTTCACCGTAGCCCTATTTTGTATCACCGGGTGATTCCATCTCATAGAAAAAATAGACACTTAGCTACTACTCACTAAAAGGAACAACGATCACCGAGAAAAGGTGTTTGTTCACTATTGGCATCTGATACAGCCTGTTGCGCCACGGTTCCCGAGAAGTGTTGCCTGCTCCGGTGCAGCTTCACCGTAGCCCTGCTATGCATCACCGGGTGATTCCATCTCATAGAAAAAATGGACACTTAGCTACTACTCCCCACTAAAATGCACAACGATCACCGGACTGGCCCGGTAACCCTGGAACGTCTAGAAAATCTGAAAATCCTGAGCTATAGGTCACGCTTTCGGCCAAATGTTCTAAGAAAAATAAAAATCCACGCACTAGTCCGGTAACCCCGGAACGACTAGAAAAGCTAAAATGTGAGTTATTGGTCACGCTTTCGGCCAAGTGTGCTCTGAAAAATTAAAATCCCCGCACAGGTACGGTAACCCCATAACGATTAGAAAAGCAACAAATCATGAGCTAATGGTCACGCTTTCAGCCAAATGTGCTTCGAAAAATAAAAATACCTGGACTGCTCTGGTAACCCCAGGACAACTAGAAAAGTTGAAATCGTGAGCTATAGGTCACGCTTTCGCCCAAATCTGCTCCGAGAAACAAAATTACCTCGACTGCTGCGTTAACCCTTGAGCGACTAGAAAAGCTGAAATCGTGAGCTATAGATACGCTTTCGGCAAATGTGCTCCAAAATAAAAATCCCTGACCGCCCGTAACACCGAACGCCTAGAAAAGTCAAATCGTGGGCTATAGGTCACGCTTTCGACCAAATCTGCCCCGAAAAACAAAAATCGTTGGAATGCTGCGGTAACACTGGCATGACTAGAAAAGCTGAAAATAGTGAGTTATAGGTCATGCTTTCGGCCAAATGTGCTTCAAAAAATTAAAATGCCCGGACCGCTCTGGAAACACCGGAACGACTAGAAAAGCTGAAAATCGTGCGCTATAGGTACGCTTTCGGCCGAATCTTCTCCAAGAATCAAAATTCTCCCGACTGCTCCGTTACCATTGAACAACTAGAAAAGCTGAAAATTGTTATAGATCACGCTTTCGGTCAAATGTGATGCGAAAAAAATCCCTGGAGTCGTCCAGTAACCCCGGAACGACTAGAAAAGGGGAAAATCTTAAGCAATGGGTCACCCTTTCACCCCAATGTGATGTGACACAAATCCCCGCATCCTCCGGTAACACCGGAACGACTAGAAAAGTTAAAATTGTGAGCTATAGGTCACACTTTCGGACAAGTGTGCTCGAAAAATAAAAATCCCTAGACTGCTCCGATAACCCTAGAACCACTAGAAAAGCTGAAATCGTGAGCTATAGGTTATGCTTTCGGCCAAATTAGCTTCGAGAAACAAAAATCCCCGGAATATTCGGTAACCCTGGAACGACTAGAAAAGTTAAAAATCGTGAGCTATAGTTCACTCTTTTAGAAAAGCGGAATGCTCCGATAACACCGGAACGTTTAGAAAAGTTGAAAATCATTAGCTATAGGTGACGCTCTCGTGCAAATGTATTACGAAAAATAAAAAACCCTGGACTGCTGCGGTAACCCCAAAACGACAAGAAAAGTTGAAATCGTGAGCTATAGGTCACGCTTTCGGCCAAATGTGCTACGAAAAACAAAAATCCCCGGATTGCTCCGGCAACCCTGGAACGACTAGAAAAGTTAATTGTGTGCTATGGATCAGTCTTCCGGCCAAATTCGCTCCGAAAAATAAAAATCCCCAGACTGGCCCGGTAACCCTACAACGACTAGAAACGCTGAAAATCGTAAGCTATAGGTCACGTTTTCGGTCAAATCTGTTCAAAAATATAAAAATACCATGGAACGACTAGAAAAGCTAAAAACCGTGAGCTATAGGTACGCGTTCGGCAAATGTGCTCTAAAAAATAAAAATTCCCGGACTACTCCGGTAACCCCGGAACGACTAGAAAAGCTGAAATCGTGAGCTATAAGTCACTCTTTCGACCAAATCTGTCCCGAGAAACAAAAATCATCGAAATGCTCCGTTAACCCTGGCACGACTACAAAAGCTGAAAATCGTGAGTTGTGGGTCACGCTTTCGGCCAAATGTGCTTCGAAAAATAAAAGTACCCGGACGGCTCTGGTAACACCGGAATGACTAGAAAAGCTAAAAATCGTTAGCTATAGGTACGCTTTCGGCAAATGTGCTGCGAAAATTAAAAAACCCCGGACTAGCCCAGTAACCCTGGAACAACTAGAAACGCTGAAAATCGTGAGCTATAGGTCACACTTTCGGCAAATGTGCTGCAAAAATTAAAAATCCCGAAACGATTAGAAAAGCTGAAAATCGTGAGCTATAGGTCACGCTTTTGGCCAAATGTGCTTCGAAAAATAAAAATCCCCGGACTGCTCGTCTAACCGCGGGACGACTAGGAAAGCTGAAATCGTGACCTAGGTCACGCTTTCGGCCAAATCTGCTCCAAGTAACAAAATTCCCCCGACTGCTCCAGTAACCCTTGAACGACTAGAAAAGCTGAAAATCGTGAGCTATCGGTCACGCTTTTGGCCGAATGTGATTCGAAAAAAATCCCCGGAGTCCTCCAGCAACGCCGTAACGACAAGAAAAGTGGAAAATATTGAGTTATGGGTCGCCCTTTCGGCCAAATTTGATGCGACAAAAATCTCTGCAAACCT
Source organism: Bonia amplexicaulis (assembly GCA_036346245.1). Taxonomy (NCBI): domain Eukaryota; kingdom Viridiplantae; phylum Streptophyta; class Magnoliopsida; order Poales; family Poaceae; genus Bonia; species Bonia amplexicaulis. The sequence goes on along the minus strand of CM070750.1, from coordinate 23,296,347 downwards.
TCGGTAACACCGGAACGTTTAGAAAAGTTGAAAATTGTTAGCTATAGGTCACGCTTTCGTGCAAATGTGCTCCGAAAAATAAAAATCCCCGGACTGCCCCGGTAACCCCGGAACAACAAGAAAAGTTGAAATCGTGAGCTATACGTCACGCTTTCGATAAACGTGCTCAAAAACTAAAATCTCGGTGACCGCCCAACCCTACAACGACTAGAAAAGCTGAAAATCGTGAGCAATAGGTCACGTTTTCGGCCAAATTTGTTCCGAAATATAAAAATACCCGGACTGCTCTGGTAACCCCAGAATGACTAGAAAAGCTGAAATCGTGAGCGGTCACGCTTTCGACCAAATCTGCCCCAAGAAACAAAAATCGTCGGAATACTGCAGTAACCCTAGCATGACTAGAAAAGCTATAGGTCACGTTTTCAGCCAAATATGCTCCAAAAAATAAAAATCCCTAGACTGGCCCGGTAACCCTACAACGACTGGAAAAGCTGAAAATCGTGGTTAGGTTTTCGGCCAAATCTGAAAATCGTGAGCAGGTCACGCTCGGTCAAATGTGATGCGAAAACAATCCCTGGAGTCCTCCAGTAACCCCGGAACGAGTAGAAAAGGGGAAAATCTTGAGCTATGGGTCACCCTTTCGCCCAAATGTGATGAATCCTCCGATAACACCGGAACGATTAGAAAAGTTGAAAATCATTAGCTATACGTCACACTTCCGGACAAATGTGCCTGAAAAATAAAAATCCCTCGACTGCTCCGATAACCCCAGAACGACTAGAAAAGCGGAAATCGTGATATATAGGTTACACTTTCGACCAAATTAGTTTCAAGAAACAAAAATCCCCAGAATGCTCCGGTAAACCTGGAACGACTAGAAAAATTAAAAATCGTGAGCTATAGGTCAATCTTTCGGCCAAATCTGCTCTGAAAATTAAAAATACCCGGGCAGGCCCGGTAACCCTGGAACGAATCGGAAAGCAGAAAATTGTGACTATAGGTCATGCTTTCGGCCAAATGTGCTCCGAAAAATAAAAATCCCCGCACTGGTCCGGAAACCCCGGAACGACCACGAAAGCTAAAATGTGAGCTATAGGTCATGCTTTCCGCCAAATGTTCTCTGAAAAATAAAAATTCCTGGACTGGTCCGGTAACCCCGAAACGACTAGAAAAGCTGAAAATCATGAGCAGGTCACGCTTTCGGCCAAATGTGCTTCTAAAAATAAAAATCTCCGGACTGCTCCGGTAACCCCGAGAGACTAGAAAGCTTAAATCATGAGCTATAGGTCACGCTTTCAGCCAAATCTGCTCCGAGAAACAAAATTCCCCCGACTGCTTCGGTAGCCCTTAAACGACTAGAAAAGCCGAAAATCTTGAGCCTTGGGTCACCCTTTCGGCCAAATGTGATGCGACAAACTTCCCCGGAATGCTTCGGTAACACCGGAAAGTTTAGAAAAGTTGAAAATCGTTAGCTATAGGTGACGCTTTCGTGCAAATGTGCTCTAAAAATAAAAAATCCCGGACTACTCCGGTAACCACGGAACGACAAGAAAAGCTGAAATCGTGAGCTATAGGTCTCGCTTTCGACTAAATCTGCCCCGAGAAACAAAAATAGTCAAAATGCTCCGGTAACCCTGGCACGACTAGAAAAGCTAAAAATCGTGAGTTATAGGTAACGCTTTCGAACAAATGTGCTTCAAAAAATAAAAATATCACGACGGCTCTGGTAACACCGGAATGTTTAGAAAAGCTGAAAATCGTGAGCGGTCACGCTTTCGGCCAAATGTGCTTCAAAAAATAAAAATCCCCGGACTGCTGTAGTAACCGCGGGATGACCAGAAAAGCTGAAATCGTGACCTATAGGTTACGCTTTCGACCAAATCTGCTCTGAGAAACAAAATTCCCCCGACTGCCTCAGTAACCCTTGAACGACTAGAAAAGCTGAAAATCGTGAGACATAGGTCACACTTTTGCCAAATGTGATTCGAAAAAAATCTCCCGAGTCCTCAAGTAACGCCGGAACGACTAGAAAAGCGGAAAATCTTGAGCTATGGGTCACCATTTCGCCAAATGTGATGCGACAAAAATCCCTGAAATCCTTCGCTAACACCGGAACGTTTAGAAAAGTTGAAAATCGTTAGCTATAGGTCACGCTTTTGTGCAAATGTGCTACAAAAAATAAAAATCCCTGGACTGCTGCGGTAACCCCGGAACGACAAGAAAAGTTGAAATCGTGAGCTATATGTCACGCTTTCAGCCAAATGTGCCCCGAAAAACAAAAATCCCCGGATTGCTCCGGTAACCCTGGAATGACTAGAAAAGATGAAAATCATGTGCCATGGATCACTCTTTTGGCCAAGCGTGCTTCGAAAAATAAAAATCCCCAGACTGGCCCGTTAACGCTACAACGACTAGAAACGCTGAAAATCGTGAGCTATAGGTCACGTTTTCGGTCAAATCTGTTCCAAAATATAAAAATACCCGGGCTGCTCTGGTAAGCCTGGAATGACTAGAAAAGCTGAAATCGTGAGCAGTCACGCTTCAACCAAATCTGCCCCGAGAAACAAAAATCGTCGGAATGCAGCGGTAACCCTGGCATGACTAGAAAAGCCATAGGTCACGCTTTCGGCCAAATGTGCTCCGAAAAATAAAAATCCCTAGACTGGCCCGGTAACCCTACAACGACTAGAAAAGCTGAAAATCGTGGTGAGGTTTTGAAAGATCAAGCTCCGTTTAACTTGGTTTTGGTGTTAATGACAAATATCATAATGTGATTCTAATGATAATATCATATACCATTATGTTGTTTTGGTGATATTGACAAATGCATATATGAGACTAATATGGTTGTTTAAGTTTATTTATGATTAGTCTCATTTGGATGGAAAGGTGAAATCAAAGAGGTATGCATTCGAAATTATTCTCTCATATATTAGTGCATTCCTTAGATCCAAAATATAGATTGAACTCCACAAATTATACAAAATGAATATGTGCATATGTATTCAATATACACACTTACATGCACACATTTAGGGGGAGCTCTTTATATGTGTTGGAGTTTCACAAGTAATGATCTATGCTTCTCTAAATATGCATATTTGGGATCTTTACTTTGAAATACATTATTGGGTATATTTATATAACTTGTGTAGTTCATATATACTCAAGTGTAATCGGGTTGTCAACTAACATCTCCATTATATGTTAATGGTTGAATAGTCAAATGACAACCGGATAAGTAAGCTTTGTGTTATCTAAAGAGTATACAAATTGTTGTGTACAAGTTGTATACTCACAAATCAATTTCATATCTCATAATATGTTGAGATTGTCATAAATTACCAAAAGGGAAGATTGTTGAATCATGTCCTCCATTATGTGTTAATGGTGAAGTTTGGTAATTGATGATGCTTATTTTGTGGACTAACGGTTTCCATGAGTTGGATGAATAGGTTAGGTTCCACAAATGAGGATGACTTGGGATAACTTCATGTGTTGAAGATCATCAAGTCAAGATGCGAGAAGATAGATTCATGAGTTGAATGCTATCAAGAAGAAGATGACTTCATGTGTTGAAGACCAACAAGAAGATGTGTCATGGAGGTGATCATATGTTGATCAAGAAAAGACCATCATGTGTTGATGAAGTGATGTGAAAGATGCATTATGTGTTAATGCATATCAAGTTGATGACCCGAGGCAAAGGTATGACTAGCTAGGGCTAAGGATATGTTCCTAGTCTTTTACCGGTCTTGGTGTTTGGTTGGAAGACCGGATTGCTAGTATAGGTTGCCGTACTATTAAGAGGGGTCATGTCTAGTAGTTTGAGTCTCATCATATGTTGATGGCTCATCCTCACCTCGCTAGCTCAAATTGACATGAAACTTGTATTTGCGAATGTGTTTTGCAAATAGTTGAACCTCATTGTAACATGGGACTATGCATTGCGAATGTGTTTTGCAAGTGCTTGAAATCCATGTTTTCTACTCTTTGTAATATGAGGCTTAGATTTGCAAATTTGTTTTGCAAATGGTTGTAGCTCATATTTAATCTTTGCGTCATGATTTCAAAAGTGTGCAAATGTGTTTTGCAACTTGTTGGAAATCATGTGTGATCCTTCGTGCATGATATCGTAGTTTGCGAATGTGTTTTGCAAAATCATTGAGATATCTCGCACCGCCGAAGAATCGAATCCGCTTTGTGGAAGCGGTACTACCGGTGAGCGGAAGTACCGGCATGTGTTGCGCGGTACTACCGGCTCCCGGAAGCTCCGACCCTCGAGCGGACCCTTTTTTCCAGAGAGCGCCAAGTTTGGGCTCGACTCGAGCGGAAGTATCACCGACTTTGCAGACTACCGGCGAGCGGTACTACCTAAGCAAATTGAACGGCGGTACTACCGCTACCGACCGTGTAACGGCTAGTTTAGAAGCTCGACATAGCCGTTCTGTAGCGTCAGTGGGCGGTACTACCGCTGGTCGGCCAGAGTTCCGCTCGTCACGAATTTTTCGTGACTTTGCTCCAACGGCTAGTTTTTGATGTGGGGTATTTATACCCCCTTGAGGCTGGTTGGAGATGTTGCTGGTGCATTCATTTGTTGACCCTTGAGCTAGTTTGAGGTTCTCCACTCTATTGTGCATGTGTTGCACTTTGTGAGAAGGGAGAAGATGACTAGAGTGCATGTGTTGCCTCTAGGTGTGGACTTCGTGTCCGAGTTGAGCTTGTGCATCCGTTGCACGTGGTGAGAGTCAAGCGAGGGCTTGGCTTATTACTCTTGAGTTTGCCGACTCCTAGACGGCGTTGGGCGTCGTCAGGCGGTGATCTTCTCAAGAAGCTTGTGAGAAGACCCGGCGAAGTTGTGAAGGTTGGAGCTCACCTACCCGGAGCGGGAAAGAGCTACCACTAGTGGATTGAGGTGTTTCGGCAATTGTGGAGCCGGTCCGATTCGTCCGGGCTAACCTCAACGTGGATTAGGGGAGAGCGGCAACTCTCCGAACACCACGGTAAAAAGAGACCGTGTCAAATTGTGGTTTGTTTCCTTGTTCCCTATTTACATTCAAGCAATTTACATTCATAGAATTAAATTGATTGCTTGTATACCTAGGATTGCAAACTTTGTCCTAGGATAGATTTTGGTATACTTAGGCGATATTCTTGTTGTAGGCGCTATTTGAGCTAAACCAAATTAATTTACACTTCCGTTTTATTTACTTGGTTTAGGCAAATAGAAAAGGTCTTGAATTGCTAGTATTATTTTGTAGAGAATTTTTAAGACCGCCTATTCACCCCCCTCTAGTCGGCCACCTCGATCTTACAGGTTTTCGGCCAAATCTGCTCCAAAATATAAAAATACCCAAACTGCACCGTTAACCCTAGAATGACTTGAAAAGCAGAAAAACGTGAGCTATCGATCAGTCTTTCGGCCAAATGTGCTCCAAAAAATAAAAAAACCCCAAACTGCCTGGTAACTTTAGAACGACTAGAAAAACTGAAAATCGTTAACTATAGGTCACATTTTTGGGCAAATCTGTTCCAAAATATAAAAATACCCGGACTGCTCCGGTAACCATGGAACGACTAGAAAAGCTGAAAATCGTGAGCTATAGGTACGCTTTCGGCAAGTGTGTTCCGAAAAATAAAAATCCTCGGACTACTCCGCTAACTCTGGAACGACTAGAAAAGCTGAAATCTTGAGCTATAGGTCACGCTTTCGACCAAATCTGCCCCGAGAAACAAAAATCGCCGAAATGTTCCACTAACCTTGGCACGACTAAAAAAGCTGAATATAGATCACGCTTTCGGCCAAATGTGCTTTAAAAAATAAATATACCCAGACGGCTCTAGTAACACCGGAACGACTAGAAAATCTGAAAATCGTGAGCTATAGGTACGCATTCGGCAAATGTGCTCCGAAAATTAAAAATCCCCAGAATGGCCTGGTAACACTTGAACGACCAGAAAAGCTGAAATCGTGAGCTATTAGTCACCCTTTCGACCAAATCTACCCCGAGAAACAAAAATCGTCGGAATGCTCCGATAACACTGGCACGACTAGAAAAGCTGAAAATCGTGAGTTACCGGTCGTGCTTTCGGCCAAATGTGCTTCAAAAAATGAAAATACCCAGACCGCTGTGGAAACACCGGAACGACAAGAAAAGCTGAAAATCGTGAGCGATATGTACGCTTTCGGCTGAATCTTCTCCAAGAATCAAAATCCCCCCGACTGCTCCGGTAAGCCTTGAACAAATACAAAAGCTGTAAATCGTGAGCAGGTCACGCTTTCGGTCAAATGTGATGCGAAAAAAATCCCTAGAGTCCTCCAGTAACCCCGGAACGACTAGAAAAGGGAAAAATCTTGAGCTATGGGTCACCCTTTCGCCCAAATGTGATGCGATAAAAATCCCCGAATCCTTCGGTAACACCGAAACGATTAGAAAAGTTGAAAATCGTTAGCTATAGGTCACACTTTCAGACAAATGTGCCCGAAAAATAAAAATCCCTGGACAGCTCCGATAACCCCGGAACTACTAGAAAAACTGAAATCGTGATCTATAGGTTACGCTTTCGGCCAAATTAGCTTCGAGAAACAAAAATCCCCGGAATGCTCCGGTAACGCTGGAACGACTAGAAAAATTGAAAATCGTGAGCTATAGGTCAATTTTTCGGCCAAATCTGCTCCGAAAATTCAAAATACCCGGACAAGCCAGGTGACCCTGGAACGACTCGGAAAGCTGAAAATAGTGAGCTATAGGTCAATCTTTCGGCAAATGTGCTGCGAAAATTAAAAATCCCCGGACTGACCCAGTAACCCTGGAACAACTAGAAAAGAAGAAAATCGTGAGCTATAGGTCACGCTTTCGGTCAAATGTGCTCCAAAAAATAAAAATCCCCAGACTGGCCCGGTAACCCTACAACGACTAGAAAAGCAGAAAATTGTAGTCAGGTTTTCGATCAAATCTGCTCCAAAATATAAAATACCCGGACTGTGCCGGTAACCCTAGAATGACTAGAAATGCTGAAAATTGTGAGCTATAGATCAGTCTTTCGGCCAAATGTGCTCCGAAAAATAAAAATCCTCAAACTGGCCCGGTAACCTTAGAATGACTAGAAAAGCTGAAAATCGTGAGCTATAGGTCATGTTTTCGGCCAAATTGTTCCAAAATATAAAAATACCCAGACTACTCCGGTAACCATGGAAAAACTAGAAAAGATGAAAATCGTGAGTTATAGGTACATTTTCAGCAAATGTGCACCAAAAAATAAAAATCCCCGGACTACTCCGGTAACCTCAGAACGACTAGAAAAGCTGAAATCGTGAGCTATAGGTCACGTTTTCGACCAAATCTATCCCGAGAAACAAAAATCGCCGAAATGCTCCGGTAACCCTGGCACGACTAAAAAAGCTGAATATATGTCACGCTTTCGGCCAAATGTGCTTCGAAAAATAACAATACCCGAACGGCTTTGGTGACACCGGAACGACTAGAAAAGCTGAAAATCGTGAGCTATAGGTACGCATTCGGCAAATGTGCTCTGAAAATTAAAAATCATCGGACAGGCCCGGTAACACTTAAACGACTAGAAAAGCTGAAATCGTGAGCTATAGGTCACGCTTTCGACCAAATCTGCCCCGAGAAACAAAAATCATCGGAATGCTCCAATAACGCTGGCACGGCTAGAAAAGCTGAAAATCGTGAGTTATAGGTCATGCTTTCGGCCAAATGTGCTTCAAAAAATGCAAATACCCGGACCGCTCTGGAAACACCGAAACGACTAGAAAAGCTGAAAATCGTGAGCTATAGGTACGCTTTCGGCCGAATCTTCTCCAAGAATCAAAATTCCCCCGATTGCTCCGGTAAGCCTTTAACAACTAGAAAAGCTAAAAATCGTGAGCAGGTCACGCTTTCGGTCAAATGTGATGCGAAAAAAAATCCCCGGAGTCCTCCAGTAACCCCGAAACGACTAAAAGGGGAAAATCTTGATCTATGGGTCACATTTGGCCGAAAGCATAACCTATAGCTCACGATTTCGGCTTTTCTTGTCGCTCCGGGGTTACCGGAGCAGTCCGGGGATTTTTATTTTTTAGAGCACGTTTGCATGAAAGCGTCACCTATAGCTAATGATTTTCAACTTTTCTAAACGTTCCGGTGTTACCGGAGCATTCCGGGGATTTTTGTCGCATCACAGTTGGCCGGAAGGGTGACCCATAGCTCAAGATTTTCAGCTTTTCTAGTCGTTCAATGGTTACCGAGCGCTCGGGAAATTTTGTTTCTCGAGCGATTTCACCGGCGTGACCTATAGCTCATGATTTCACTTTCTAGTCGTCCCGGTTACCAAGCGATCCGAGATTTTATTTTTGAAGCACATTTGGGCGAAAGCGTAGCTCACGATTTTCTGCTTTTCTAGTTGTTCTAGGGTTTAGAGATGGTAATGGGTACCCGAAACCCGATACCCGGTGGGTTTTTACTCTATTAGGGCATGGGTCTGAGTCAATTTCCTAACCCATGGGTTTCTTAATGGGCAAAAGCCCAACCCATCGGTCTGCGGTTCTGCACGCTATAGTACCCAAACTCGTAAACCCATGGGTAATATAAACCCGATCCATATGAGTTATAAACCTGTGTTCCCACCTCCCAAGCAAACCACCCGAATTTATAGCCCATTAGTCAAGTACAAGGAGCGTTGATGTCTCTCCTTTTGGTTTTAACTGAGTTGTGAACTGTGAACTTGTAATGATATGCTATGCCAGTGAACTATGAACTGAGAATTGATGGAGTGAACTAGTGATGTGCATTGTGGATTTGTCGTTGCTTGTTTCATGCATAGTAGCATATAAATTGAACTTATTGTTGACTTGCTAAGCATCGCTACCGCTCGCAATCTGCACAATGTTGTCGGCACGGGCGACCGTGGGTACCAGCACCGAGCGGGCATGGGTCCGAGCAAAATCGCACCCGTCACAGGCATGAGTTTTTTAGCGGGCACGTCCAACTTTCATGGGCACGGGTTTGGGATAGCAAAACCCAATGGGTTTGTACCCGTTGCCATCTCTACTAGGGTTACTAGGCCAGTCCGGGGATTTTTAATTTTCGCAGCACATTTGCCGAAAGATTGACCTATAGCTCACGATTTTCTACTTTTCTAGTCGTTCCAGGGTTACCGAAGCATTCCGAGGATTTTTGTATCTCGAAGCTAATTTGGCCGAAAGCATAATCTATAGCTCACGATTTCAGCTTTTCAAGTCGTTCCGGGGTTATTGGAGCAGTCCATGAATTTTTATTTTTCGGGCACATTTGTCCGAAAGTGTGACATATAGCTAACGATTTTCAACTTTTCTAATCTTTCCGGTGTTACCGGAGGATTCGGTGATTTTTGTCGACATTTGGGTGAAAGGGTGACTCATAGCTCAAGATTTTCCCCTTTTCTAGTCGTTCCAGGGTTACTGGAGGACTTTAGGGATTTTTCGCATCACATTTGACCGAAAGTGTGACCTATAGCTCACGATTTTCAGCTTTTCTAGTTGTTCAAGGGTAACCGGAGCAGTCGGGGGAATTTTGATTCTTGGAGAAGATTCTGCCAAAAGCGTACCTATAGCGCACGATCTTCAGCTTTTCTAGTCGTTCCGGTGTTTCCAGAGTGGTTCGGGTATTTTCATTTTTTGAAGCATATTTGGTCAAAAGTATAACCTATAACTCATGATTTTCAGCTTTTCTTGGTTGGATCTCTTGCCCTATACCATTTTCAGCCAGTGAGCTGGTTCGATTGAGGAGTTGTGACCATTGATCCGGAATATATAAAACATCGATTAGGGATCAACTCCACACGGGTCTGCCTACCGCTAGATACCAATTGCCGCTGCCAAGCTCCGCCGGCCCCTACTACGCTGCTGTCGTGGATCCGAAGGGGCCGTCCACCGCCGCCTGGAGCCCCTGTGATGCTGCCACCGCTGCCCGGAGCCCCTGCGGTGCAACCACCGCAGCTGCCCCTTGGATGTCTGAAATGATGTCTCTTCGATGTGTGAACTCGTGTGTATTTTTTGTAGTAAGACCTATTGTTATGTGCAGCAAAACTTAAAAGATTGGATGTTAAGCAGAGAAATTGATCGGACTGGTCGCTAGCGACGGTTCATTAACACGTTATCAGCACGAGCTCGCTCCGGTGAATCGAAGGTAATCATTGAATCCCTAATAGATTGAATTATCTAGATTGCTCTAAATTCACAGTTTTGCTTTCTAGATTAATTTTCTACGGTGCAAATCCACTCTAATCTACCACGAGCAGATTTGAAGTCGTCGGCACAATATCAATCGGTAGATTGCATCACAGAGTATATGCTGATTGCGCTGTAGATTTAGAAGAAAAAAAAGAAAAAAAATGAGGAAAATATGTGCACGGATGGCCCTGTATGAACCACCTAGCACTGAGTTGTTCGGCACAACAATACAAGACCGTTTGGACCACTGATACAAGGTCGTTCGGATCACCGACTACCAAACATGGTCAAAAGTAGTCGTGGTCGAAAAGCCAACCTAAAAACTAAGTATAGAAGCACATCGACCTGAACATTCACAAATGCAAATTCTAATAAATTTAAATATCAATTATTCATTATTAACGAATACACAATCACCATATGGTCTAACAATAAAAAGATTGGAAGAGGCAAGGCAACCACGAAGATTGAAGGCTGATTAGAGCCAAGCTCAAGTACGGAGCAAGGAAAGAGGGAGCTCAAATGGCACAGAAAGAACACATCAAAGGTCTACATGTGTTTGAGGACAAACACACCGAAAGCGATGCCGAGGAAAGTGGCGATGGCGATTCCGAAAATGCCAGCAAGAATCCCTGGAACCACCAAAGAAGTCCATCCCTTTGCGGTCGCCATCCCGCAAGCTGTGGTCGGGCCACCCACGTTTGCATTCGACGCTATCAGCAGCAACTTCTCCTCAAATCCGAGCAGCTTCCCAGCACCAAGAATCACCAACAGATGTACCGCGATCTGCACAATAGCAAATGCAAATATGCCGGGCGTTGTGTTGATGACATTGCCGATACTTCCGTTAGCTCCGACAACAGCAAAGAACACCTGTTAGGAAAATAAGCAATAAGCACCTTGCGGTTTTGTCCTACTAGGGAGGAAGCTTGCAGAGCTCACAAGTCAGAACACTTACCTGCATCAGAATTATAGCCAAGGCCTCGCCTGAAAGAGCAAGCTTTCCGATGTGAGAGGGAAATAATGTTGCCAAAGCTACCACGATTGCTGTTATGCAGGGAAGGCTTCCCCCTACGATGCCCAACAAGCTCGTCACATATTTTCCTGCTTTGCAAATCGCGAATGACACGGCCAAAGCCGTGGCACTTTGCAAAACAGGCAACTTGCCACCAGCCAAAGATTCAGAGCTCCCTTCGCCTTCTCCTGAGGATCAGATCATCCTGAGGTGAATTAAAGCATCTACAAAAGATATAACTTCAACACAAATCGAAACTCGTCAACAAAGGGTAAGGAAACTATTCAAATATATAAAACAAGCCAAACTCCCAACGCAATTGCACGGCTAAATGCTATAGTACATATGCTTAAATCCGAAAATAGCGTTATACTTGTTAGACAAATATAATACTTATGATGGAAATACAATTGCACTTCTTATACAAATGTACCAACTCTCATATCTATACCTGATTAATCTCCACCGTTATAATCTGAACTCACCACAATCGATTGTGTGGATTTCTCTTTTTCCTCCGATTAACAAGAGAATATATAACCTTTAAGACCAAGCGTGGTAGCTTCTTTTTCTATCATTTTAATACTATAATAGATAGATATCAGATTATTTGGTGGATGAAACCAAAGTTTTCAGAACCAACAAAATACAACACTTTGTACTTCATTTATTTTATGGAGAACCTAGCCAAATTTTGGACAGCTTGAGGTTTTAAAATTGCACTAACTCCCTCTCGGAATAAGTACAATTTCTGCTTATGAAATTGGAGAGCAAGAAAATGAAATTTAAAAACAGGAGACTGAACTCACCTTTTGATTGTGAATTTTCTGCAGGAATTTTAGTAGCTAATGCAAAAAGAGTTGTAAAATATACTGCACAGATAACATTGTCAGCAGCTAGCCCTGCTGCCAACACTGATGGAGAAACTCCAAGAGCTTCTGAAACAGCAACGTAGTTGACAGCTGAAGAGGAACAGAAACAAAAGAAACCAGTTAGAAGAACGATGTAATACAACTCAGTTAGGCTTTGCCCTTCTCAGCATGTAGGTGTACTAGAATGAAATATTGGAACAGAGTTTCTTAGCTAAGGCTCTTATGCAAGCAATGTAAATACCACGGATTTCACTTTCATTAGAAGCAAACATAAGAGATACAGATAGACAACTACTAATCTTAATGGGCACTTTCACAATCAAATGCAGCAAGGTCTAAATAACCATGGAAGAATAGTCCAAACAGATGAAAATGTCAAAAATATCCAGCTAAGGCCTGGACAAATAAGAAACAATATTTAAAAGGAGTGTTAGCCATTGACTCAAATGGCAATGATATATAAGCAGAATTTCTTTTTCTTTTTTTTGCATGTTTAGTTTAGAATTGCAACTGAAAACATTACCTCCACCTATATGGCGACTCATAAGGGCTGCAGCAATCTTCCAATTATCTGGTCCCAGCGATCGCATTGGGACAAGTACGAATGCAACAATTGTGCCGATCGTTGTTGCCACTACAGGGCAAGATATAAGTTATCCACAAGATTTGCAAGGTAACACTCATTAGTAGCAGTGTAGTAGCAAGTAATTGAGGAGGGGGCAAATGGGAATGGAAATAGAGAGAACAAGTACTAGTAACAAAAGAAAGAAAGAAGGCAAGAGTGTATATGTACGAGATCCGAGCAAGAAGGCGAGGAGGAGGGTGCCGGTGGAGCGGAGGACGCGGCGGAGGTCGGCAGTGAAGAGGAGCAGGGGAATGGCGAGCGGGAGGAGGTAGTCGAGGACGACGCGGTAGGCGGGGGCATCTGCGGAGACGATGCCCGCGCTGCTGGCGGCGAGGCCGAGCAGCACGCTGACCAGAGCCCCGCTCAGCGCCTTCCCCGCCTGTGTCTTCTCCGACCAGATGCCCAAGGCGGCGGTGGCGAGGAGGACTGTCCAGTTGCCCCAGTGGTCGGAGGCGGGAATGAGGGGGCCATGACGAGGAGGCAGGAGGGAGGCGGTGGCCAAGACCGGGCGGCGGTGGAGGGAAGACGGCGGCGGCGACGACCATGCAAATGCAAGGGAGGAGGAGCGGCGGCGGCGAAGTGGAGTGGTGGCAGGGAGGTGGCGAGTTGGGAAGAGGGTGGCCGTCTCGGCGGCCATCGGATGGCGCTTCCGGGGATCACGAGAGCGAGCAGTCCAAAGTCAAAGAGGCAGGCAGGCAGGCAGCGTCAGCTTGTGGCAAAACAAAACAAGACGATTCAGGCAACGGTTCGCCACCTCACCTACTCTACTCACTCCTCCCCTACCTCTTTACCTCTCTCCCCTTTTCCTCTACTTACGTTATCAGCGTGATCTATCAATATCGGGGACTACCATCGTCGACCTTTCTTCTTCGCCCCACCTTCACCGGCGTCAGCAGGCACAGGCTTGCCGACCCCCTTTCCGAACAACAACCTTCAAGGAATTCTACTCTAATTTGAATGTCCGATCCGCTCTCATTCCAACTGCGGGGGTGTTAGCCTACCATCTCATTTCCACCGTGACTGGTAGCCTACCATCCTGTTCGCACGGTAACCACTCAGTTCAAGATTACGCATCTGTGTACACTAATGAATTAAATAAATACTTCATTTGTATGAGCCTTCAATGGTTAGTACTTAGCAGTACCTTGGATCAAAGTCAAGAGCGAGGTCGATGAAAGGGCCAACAGAGGCCGCTTCAAGGAGGGCAGCAGACATCAACAGGAAGAACCACTTTTTCTGCTCGCGAAGCATCAAGAAATGAATGAATCAAGTAAACGCTAGTCTTTTCCAAGATTCAACAAGATACATGAAGAGGAGGAGGAATTATTGAAGGAAGGAGGAGAAATCTGACTTGCTTGAGACTGCTGGGGTGATGTGGCCAAGATTCTTGAGGGACTCAAAGCTCCATCTCGGCTGCGATTGCGCCTTCCCGAACCCGAACAAGGACTCCATTACCTCCAGAGATCTCTTGCAGTTCCAGTCTATGCAGAGAGCCACTATATCGATGAAGCAAAATAGATCCGGGATATGAAACGAGACATGTGCCTGAATAGAAGTTGGGTCAAGTAGGATATGGCCGTGAGTCATTTTTGTAAACTTGAGCATATTATTTTTACTCGCCTTTGTTTAATTCTTAGTTGGAACTGTTTGCTTCCTAAATAGTGTAGTATTCAAGCCTTTATGGCTTTATACCAGATTTAACCCTACATGACTATGTGTATATAATATTATGTTGCATCTAATTATTATTTTGCTGTAATATTCTTGATGGGCTTAGTATTCGTTGGAACGGTATTTTACCCGACAAATGAATAATGTTAAGTAGTGTTATTACCCCTCAGTAAAAACACGGGTTGTCATAGGAAGACATGGTGGTCCTTACGAGGTTGCTGAAGTCGGCTTGCTTCCTCTATGTGGCGATCGGCGGTGGCAGAACTTGTGGCAGGAAATTTGGGGCCTTGATTTGGAGTGGTTTTGCGATTTTGCTCTGTCATCCTGAGCCCTGACCTTAGAGGGAGGAAGGGGCAATGGAAGCATGGGCGTGGATGGAAGGATGGAGAAGGGTGGTGGGTGAGGGCAGGCGGTGTTAGATCCGGCAACACTGCTGTTGGCAGGGGTGAAGTTGGGCCTCAGGCTAGGTGGGCTACAGCCCGAGGCCCAGCAAACTGCCTAACACTACTATACCCTAAAGGCTGAAACCCTAATCCCCAAAACCACCCTCGCCTCGCGTGGTCGCACCCCAACGCCGGCCGCCGCCCTCGCCTCCTTCTCCGGCTCCGCCTCCTCCTCGCGGCCTCGCCTCCTTCGGCTGTCACCGTCTTCATCACGCTGCCGTCGATGGCGAGCACGCCTCGCTCCTCGCGGCCGTCCGAGTCCCGGAGGTTGGACTTCTCGACCCCTACCCCACGCAGGCGCCTCCTCTGCCGGTGGCGTTGCCATCTCCCTCGCCCTCGCCGCAGAAACCGGCGAGCCCACCCTCGCCGCCAGTGACGGAAGCTCGATACGACTGGTGGTGGCGAGCTCGGCGCCGATCCGGTGACGACGGGGTCGGCGACGGCACGCAGCAGCAGAAGATAATCAAACACCAACCGTACCGTATTGAAACCCCAAAAGCAAACAGAGAACTGCTCCACTCTAGGAGACATCCATCCAGGCAATTTACATTTAAGTGCTAGCTAGATGATGAAGAATAGTGAAGTACACATTACACACTCATCGATCAACCACCACACAGACACACACCAGAAGATGATCGATTCAATTCCCATATATATATCTATATATGCACATGCATGCATGGATCACCTCGCCCTGGTGCCGGAGTGGGCGTTTCCTTGCCTCTGGCGGCGGTGAAGCACTGGCGTGGACAGATTGTGGTGGTCGCGGTCGTGCCGTCGGCGTCGCCCCGGTGGCGTGGACTCGATTTGCAGGAGCGTCTCAAGGACCTGGTTCATGGAGGGGCGGCTCTTGGGCTCGGCAGCGAGGCAGCCGAGGGTGAGCTGTGCTGCCTGGAGCGCCTGCTTGGAGTTGTACTGCCCCTCGAGCCGAGGGTCCATGAGGCGGGCCAGCTGCTGCTTCCGGCGGCCATGGCTGGCAAGCAGCTGGCTGAGGTAGGGCTTGGCCCAGTCCACCAGCTTCTCCTGCGAGCTCGGCCGGTTCTCGTCGAGCGCTCGCTCCCCCGACAGCGTCTCCAGCAGCACCACCCCGAACCCGTACACATCGCTCTTCACATACAAGTGCCCTGCGTCGATCCATCCATTGTCGTTATTATATTGGTCATTCCATATTGGACTAACTAATAAATCTCTATCCTATACATACGTACCGGTGGCTACATACTCTGGAGCTGCGTATCCGTATGTGCCCATCACCCTCGTCGTCACATGCGACTTGCTATCCGTCGGCCCCAGCTTAGCAAGCCCAAAGTCCGACAGCTTCGCATTGTAACTCTGCCACGTACACCAAATTGATCACCAAGCTAGGATCGATAGATGTATGGTCGATCAAATTAATGAATGGTGGTCTTGCGTACCGCGTCGAGCAGGATGTTGGAAGCCTTGAAGTCACGGTAGATGACCTTTTGCCTCTCTGAAGCGTGCAGGAACGCCAGCCCTTGGGCCGCACCAATCGCTATCTTCAGCCTCAGCTCCCATGGCAGCGGAGCAGATCCTCCTGCAGGCAGGCAAGGTTGATGCATGAGCACCGAGATCGATCGGTTCGATCGGTTACTTATTACTTGATGCTGTGTTTTGCTTTTACTCACTTCTGAACAGATGGTTTTCCAAGCTCCCCTTGGCCATGAACTCATACACAAGCAACAGCTCCCTCTCCTCCCAGCAGTACCCCAAGAGCTTCACCAGGTTCGGATGTGACAGCCTTCCCAGGAAATGTATCTCTGACTGCCACATATATATATATATATCCTTAGGATCATATATACATACTTGCGTTATCTCAGTCGCAATCTGATCTAAGGAACAGCTAGGCAAGGAGGAGGAGGTACGTACCTGCCACTCCTCGTAGCCCTGCATGCTCTCAGGGTTGAGCTTCTTGATGGCGACGACCATGCCGGTGCCGGGCTTGGCCGGATTCAGCGTCTTCTCATCCACCCAGCCCTTGTACACCCTGCCAAAACCGCCCTCCCCGAGGACGGTTTCCGGCTTGAAGTTCTTGGTTGCCACGCGGAGCTCTGCGAAGGTGAAGGTGCGGAGGTTTGGCGCCCCCAGGATGCGGCCCTCTGGGTACACAGCCGCCTCCCCACCGCTTCCCGTGGAGATGGAACCCATCATCCCTATGAAGCTCCCGCTATTGCTGCTGCTTGCAGTGATGGTGGTGCTCGAACTAGCAGTCAGGGACAGGGCGGAGGAGGAGGATAGCTTGGTCGCTGTGCTGCTGCTGCTGCTGCTGCCTGTCTTTGGCCCTCCTGCTGTCCAATTACAGTTGATTGTAGGATTAGCTCAAAGCATGGTGCAGAGCAATTAGAATCAGCAAGAAGTAATTATCACGCACCACCTGGGCTTGATGGCCGGACGCCGTCGGCTTGGTTCTGAGACTTGCCTGATGAACCACAGCAGTTCCCCATTTCACTCCGGATCCAAGAGGCAAGCAGCAAACAATTGCAATGGTCTTTCTTCAGACGCACTTTCTTCTCTTTGCTGCATGCCATACTTGCTATAATCAGCGTACCCAGCGATCACCTTATTCGCCGGGTATGGAGATGGTCTTTGCATTGGACCGACTCCCGATAGTAGCAAGGGTTGACAAATTAAGGAAAAAGAATCTGTCTGGTAGCATAAGGTTGACTGACTGACCGACCGACTGACTTTGAAAGTTGGTGTCGTACAGCTAGCCGGGTCCACCTTGCACTTGGGTCTTCAGTTGAAATTAGCGCTATTGGTGGCTTGTTTGACCGGTCAAGAGGTCACTTTTACCCAAGCCACGGTGAGTGAGTGAGTGATGGTCCTGCGGTAGGCGACGACGTGCTCGGCGATCCACCGCCAACGAACAAGGCCGTCAAATTAATCTGAACGGCTCTTGGACGGCCTTGACTTCATCTTGCAAGGGATGAACAGTGGTGTGGCCCGCTGCTCAGTCGCACGGCCGTCGAGGCATCCCTCCTTAGGGCTTATATTTTTTGCTACAATTTGTGGCTTTTAGATTGTTTGTGCGAGAGATTACAGAGTAATAGAAACTGACGTGCGGTTTTTGCCGATAAAAATGAAGTCGATATAGTATGTATTATAATTAACTAGTAGACCATATCTTAAAAAGATACCTTATTTAAAAACTAGTTACCGTAGAAAAGCCAAAAAATAATTTTTAAAAGCTGAAAAGAACATACCCTTAATTTTCCACCCACCCTTAGACACCCTAGCAAGCACCCGCCCTACTAGCACCAACTTTGGCCCTATTTTGAAGAGCTATGACTTATTATCCTGTATTTTTTAATTAAAATAATACTATAACTGCTATTAGTTTTTCTAAGAATTAAAAATTCGATTAATGAAAATGATGTAAAACTTTAAAAATAAAAAAAATACCGTAGAGATCTCTACGGATAATACCACGGGGAAAAACCATACTCAAAAACAAAGCCAACGCCAACACGTTCTAATCCGCTTTGGGCCATGGCGGTTTATAAAAGGATATTAGAGCTCACCAAATACCAGGGGCGGACCTAACGTGGGACATGGGGGTTCAGTTGAACCCCCAAAAATATGGAAAAATAAAGATCAAGCATCGGTAATCCACAACGCAAAGAAGCAAATCCACCACAAAATCCATGGACTGGACTATCCATCCCGAAAAGGAAGATTTGGATGAGATTGCTCACGGAAAAGAAAAGATCCTCGTGACAAAGCTCACTCTTAGAACAATCCAAGCAAGCTAGGGCTTCCTTACCAAATGAAGAAGAGATCAATCCGGCAGAGCGGAGGACGACGACGACGCCTAGGAGAGAAGAATTCCTTCGCTTCGAGGGTTAAATGATGTTGGCATGAGAATTTGAGACAAACGGCGAAGCAATAGCCGCCGCCGTCGCGACGAGATACGGAGGAGAGTTCAAGGAAGAGGATGGGCTGGAACTAGAGACGAGAGAGGTTTGGGATTGCGCTATTGCGGATTGGGGAGGAGGAGGAGGATAGAAACCTTACGCCGGTCCGTCTGCTATACCGAATATTGGGGATCCATTCTAGTCTAGGGATGGTGTAAGAAAACTGGGTTCGCTGGTTTAATTTGTTTGTTGGCGGAAGGGAGCAATGACGGTGTCAATCAAGAAAAAAAAGCGAAATAGCAACGGCTAAGAGCCGGAGAAAAAGGCGTAAGGAGATGGTGGTTTTCTTCTCGCTAGCTTAGTTAACGATTTGATTTTCTCTATATTTATTAATTTAATTAGATATTAGAGTTGAAATTAGAGAGGAAGTAAAAATTATTCGTTAGAGAAAAGACTAGTATATCGACTAATGCTATATTGTTCTCCTATAGTTTTGGGTCTTGTATGAGAGTAATTTAAGAATATCATCTACTAGATAATTGTAAAAATGTATAGTTTTCGTACAATATTTATTTATATTGATCGATAAATAATTTTAGGCTATGAATTTTGTAATCCAACTATCGGTAAATTTATCATCTTCTAGTATCATATATTAATCAGATTAAAATTCTTGGATGGAATATTGGATGATTTATCTACATGAAAGATATAGATAATTAAGGGTTCTAGAGATCTCATGAACATGATCTTAAATCTAGATAGTTTCCTAGAAATATCTAGATATTTGTTTCCTAGAAATATCTAGATATTTTAGATGCTTTATTCGAAAGAATTTGATGGTGCCAATTGTCATAAATCTAGTGGTCACAAGAATTTATATAATCCTTTCAATCCAAAATATACATCATTTGAGAGAGTTGGTTTTGATTTATAAACATTTATGTTTTATTTTTCGAAAGCAATATGTTCATCAAAGTGCCCATGTTAATTGTTATTCTTAGAGAGAGGTAAATCATAAATAGAGACAATATATGTCAAAAACAAAAATATGTATCACTTCTTTTTCTATGTGTGTGAAAAGCCACTGTTTAATATGCTAACATAGAAAATAAGAAAAGAGAAGTGGGTTAAAGTTAATATCTATTTAAAAATAGAGTGCATACTTGCGTTGTCAACTAAAGTTGTAATTGTGCTGCCACCAAATAAAGTGTTAGTATTAGTTTATTATTTCAAATTTTTTAGTGTTATTGACTTTCAATAGACTTAGAAATGTGACTTTTATCTTCAGTTTTTATAAACCAATATAAATATATATTAAAAAAATATAACACAATGTAATTAGCGAACACCCATTCATAAAATCCTAAATCCGCCATTGCCAAATACGGGGAAGGATTATATAAATTCTTGTGACCTGGAAGGAAGACGCGCAAGTCTGTCAGAATGGATGGAAAAGGCAAGGAATTGCCTGTTGGGCCTAGGCCTAATATTCCTCATGGGCCACTAGCAAAACTCTGCTCCTCCCTCAGTAAGGTCACTCCATCCCTCACTCCCTCCAGCTCCATCCCCTACGGAAGAAGTCGATCCCTCTCCTCCTCCTCCAAGCAAGCAGATGGAGGAGCCAGCAGCAGTGGTCGTCGGAGGCGCCGGCTCCGGCGTCAGAGTCGTCGCCAGGATCTGCCCCCCAGGTCCCGCCTCCGCCGCCGCTACAACTAGCAGTTTGTTCCAGGTCGCCGCTGTGCACAGGCACCATCCGGATCCTGACTCCTCCTCCTCCTCCGCCCTCATCTCCTTCGTCATCCACGACGATCGTCGCTCCACCATAGCCTCGGCCTCGGCCTCTGCAACCGGGTAAAACTAAATCAAACCAAATTCCTTTCGTTTATCCCTAAACCTCTTAATTAGGATGGAGAATTCCCCACTCCCTCCCTCTTAGACTCCATTCCCAAAAAATTGCTTCCTTTTGGATCTACCTGCTGCTTCCTGCACCTTAATTGTCGATTAGTTCAACAAGTATCCAATGATTTAGGGTTGACTGAGTTGGTTGATCGATTGATTTGGGGGAACCAACGTCAGTCCAGTTCGATCAGTTCCTAAAGCTAGCCAATTTTGATCACTCACCCTAATTTATCTATGCATGCTTGCTTGCTTGTACTGCAGAAGACCCCCCTGAATAAAGTTGTAAAAAAAGGAGATGTGTTATACCATGTACGTTAGAAGAGCGGGTGTAGCCCAAGTCAGTACATGAATGTTCTGAAAGCAAATCTGACGAGGAATAGTCCTGAGGTACAAAGAGGCTATATGATTATGATAGTATTAGAAACACCAAAAATCAGTAATTTCTAATACGGGGTTATGTACCTCTTCGTGCAAACTACTATATCAGTTCTTGCATGCTGTAAGGTATCACTTCTTGCATTTCAGATGATACAGCATCTACAATATTTCCTGTTTCATGACATCCCTGCATATTGCTCCAATGTATGGCAATCATAAATCATTAATGATAAGACTATCATACACCTTGCGATGCTACTGGAAGGAAACTAAAGTACCTTAGCTGTTTGATGGAGCTTGAATTTTCATGCCTAGTATGGTTGTACCTCCTATGGAATGATATAGAGAGGCCCAATCTAAATAGATCAACTGATAACCGATCAGAAATGCATAATAGGCTGCTAATTGTACTAACCTTAGCTTGTTTTACCACATTTGACGCAACAGCTATTGCATCTTCCTACACAATTGATAGATTGTAATTGATTAGTTAGTAACATGAGATGAGAATAGCAACTTCAACACCTGCATATTACTTGTGTATAAAAGTGTAACAAGTAATTAGTTAATATGTTTAGTTATGTACCTTTGCTAAATTGGTGCTTGGAGAGAACAATTTCCTGTACAACAGAAATCAATTTAAGTTGTTACAGAAAAAAGAGAGCGGGTGACAGATTTCCAGCACTTAATCAATAGTGCAGTACCAATTTACTAATGATTAAGTGCTGGAAATCTGTCACCCGCTCTCTTTTTTCTGTAACAACTTAAATTGATTTCATTGTACAGAAATTGTTCTCCAAGCACCAATTTAGCAAAGGTACATAACTAAACATATTAACTAATTACTTGTTACACTTTTATACACAAGTAATATGCAGGTGTTGAAGTTGCTATTCTCATCTCATGTTACTAACTAATCAATTACAATCTATCAATTGTGTAGGAAGATGCAATAGCTGTTGCGTCAAATGTGGTAAAACAAGCTGAGGTTAGTACAATTAGCAGCCTATTATGCATTTCTGATCGGTTATCAGTTGATCTATTTAGATTGGGTCTCTCTATATCATTCCATAGGAGATACAGCCATCACTAGGCATGAAAATCCAAGCTCCATCAACAGCTGAGGTACTTTAGTTTCCTTCCAGTGGCATCTCAAGGTGTATGATAGTCTTATCATTAATGATTTATGATTGCCATACATTGGAGCAATATGCAGGGATGTCATGAAACAGGAAACGTTGTGGATGTTGTATCATCTGAAATGCAAGAAGTGATACCTTCCAGCATGCAAGAACTAGTATCAAGTAGTATGCAGTAATGTTACCCAGATACTCTGATACGGATACGCGATACGGCGATACCGCGATTCGCCATTTTCCTAAAAATATCGATATATATATATATATGCATACATATAAGGAGAGTAGTAGAGTGGAGTGGATTATATCATCGGTGGTTATTGGACTATATCGTCCCCAAAGGCATCACTCCCGTTCACGAATGGAGCCAAAGGGGACCATGGCCCCCCTCCAAACTAAATATTGAAATACTTCCTTCTGTATATGGCGTAAATTTCAGAATTGTAGAGCTTTAGTGTTCAGTGCAAATAACACAACTCCTTTTTTACAACTTTATTGTGAATTGGAAATTCAAGTGCATTCTCGATTGACCATCACTTCTAGATAACCTTACCGGGAATACTCCCGTCAGCACTACTAAACACTCTCCGAAGCTGAGCGACCGACTGAGAGAGATATCAAACTCGTTGAAGCTCCTTAGCACTTGACTAGTTAGCATAACGGCGCAAAAACTAGATATGGAATGTGTCTGACAAATCAATATTGATGCACCTGAACCAAAAACTCCTGCGGTGCACCTGAAATTTGGGGAAGTTGATGATCCAAAGGATATACTTAAGGCATGTAGCACAGGGATTAAGGTAAGCTATTTTTAACTTACCACACACACTTAGTTTATTGTGTCATCAACTTTCCTGACGATTTCTTTATGTTTTTTCACCACACAGAAATCTCTTGTTCAAGAGTGCTTGACATTTCTCAACAGTGCTAATAAGTGAGTATGATTCCCTACTTATCACTGATTTGACATTATTTCTGTTTCTCTAATGCATGTTTCTATATTGATTTCAGGGAACAGTTAAAAATCCTGAGGGTTAGCTCAGAAGCTTATTGATCGTGAACACCTAGATTACTTTTTTCCTACTAATCCACTCTAGATGTGTAGGGCATTGAAGAAAAAAGGGCAAATTACATACTTGAGCTTCGCGAGGAGTCGCGGGAGCTATTTAACGAAGTAGGCATTATAGATATTAATTCTAAAAAGGGTAGACCCAAATAATCAGAAATTATTGGAGAATCCCACTTCAATACACACACACACACACACATATATATATATATATATATATATATATATATATATATATATATATATATATATATATATATATATATATATATATATATATATATATATATATAGGAGAGTAGTAGAGTGGCGTGGATTATATCATCGATGGTTGTTGGACTATATCATCCCCAAAGGTGTCACTCCTGTTCACGGAAGGAGCCAAAGGGGACCATGGCCCCCCTCCCCACCCCTCCAAACTAAATACTAAAATACTGCCTTTTTACAGATAGATGATCTCAGAGACATCATTGGAACGAATTCAAAAGAGGTATTGGAGAATCTCACTTCAATATATATATATATATATATATATATATATATATATATATAGGAATGTATCCGGTGCTAACAGTGCTTTTCGGTGCTAACATGCTAAAACCGCCATATATATATATATATATATATATATATATATATATATATATATATATATATATATATATATATATATATATATATATATATATATAGGAATGTATCCATGCTAACATGCTAAACCGCCAGATCGTCGGATCTACCCCAATGGCCCGATTCTTGAGGTGGGATGCACCAAACCACTTACGCAATTTCGCCAAAAACCCCCTACCGGTTTCCCCTCTTTTTTTCCCTCCCCACGCCGTTTCCCTCAGCTCCCCCTCAATCTTATCCGCTCCCCTCCCTCTCACCTCTTGCCGCACTCCTTCCTCGGCTCCCTCCCCGGTGGCTCCCTCGTCGGCCCCCAGTGTCGCCCTCCGGCCCCCGGGGCCGCTCCACCTTCTCGCCCCCGCGCTGCCTCTGCCGGCGTGCCGCCTCCCTCCACCACCGCCGCCCTCCTCCCGAAGACCCCGGCCGCCGGTGCCGCCCCCTCCTTCCCCCGAGCCGCGATGAGGCGACCTAGGGCTAAACCAGGCGGCGGCGCCTCCCTCCACCACCGCCGCCCTCCTCCCGAGCTGCGCAGAGGAACAACCTGGAAGGGGAACCATGAACAGAGGCGACCTAGGGCTAAACCAGCCGGCCCTCTCCCCGAGCGTCACTTCCCCCAGAAATGTCGATCCCAATTGTGTTTTACTCCAATTTTTGTTTATTGTATATGCTCTTCTGAATGTATCAGTGCATGTGGACCTTAGTATGTGAGATTCTGGTTTTTTGTTGAATGAATTTGCAATTGATCAATTTGTTTGTTGATGAACCACTGGGAGACCTGAGATTCAACCTGAGAATGAATCTGAGAATGAGTTTGTTTGTTGAATGAATCTGAGAATGTGCATTCAACCTGAGAAACCTGAGATTCTGGTTGTTTGTTGAATGAATTTGCGATTAATGATGTATGCTGATTTGATCAGATGTTGACAATGAGCAGCTTTTGCTTGTGATGCTTGGGATTGAATGAAAATGACTACTATTTTTGTAGATTGATGAACCAGCAGAGAAACCAGCAAAGACAGCAGAGAACTGGGATGTCTGGGATTGGTTGTTTGTTGTGCAGTATTGTGCTGGCCTGAGTGAAAATATTGTGCTGGTACCAAATTGTGTTGGCCTGAGTGAAAATATTATGCTGGTACCAAATTGTGCAGTATCAACAGTATCAGCAGTATCAAGTGCAAAATTGTGCAGTATCCGGGCTGGCTGGTGCAAAAATTTTGAATATATCAGGTGCAAAATTGTGTTGGTGGTCGTGCGAGATCGTGGTTGGTCGGAACATGATCACCATACAAAAGCAAACAAAGGCACCAGTCCATGCAGCAAACAAAATTTTGAACATAATTACCAGCAGTCCATGCAGCAAACAAAGGCATCAGTCATACAAAAAGCTGAAATCAGAGAAACATTCATCTATTGGGGGAAACATTCATCAGCCATACTTCTCTAGCCTGTCTAAATAAGGTCAACTTTTCTAGCCTGTCTAAACTAAAACTTTTGATGCTCTCATGAACGCACAATTTGGTGACTTCTCCATGGCACACTTGGATAGAAGTGGAAGCTACATGGTTAGAAAATGTAGATCAGAAAAAGTATATGAGTTAGGGAAGGCTAATCTGATTGCCAGTGGAAGGCTAATCTCATTGCCAATGAGAGGCCAACGGCGAGGGAGGTGTGGCACTACGGTAGCGGTGCTGTGCGGTTGGTGCCAACGGAGGTGTGGCACTACGCTTGAGACTTGAGGGAAGGCGATGGCTGATGGGAAGGGGGTAGAGTCTGAGGCGAGGAGGGGAGGGGCCGGCGCCGGCGGTCGGTGACGGTGCGGTGCGGCACCGTGGCGATTTTCTAGGGTTGAGACGAGAAAGGGATTTTCTCAGGACGGACGGAGGCGAGGCGATTGTGTCGGTGTGATTGTGAAGACTGAAAACCGAGCGTCGGACCGAGGCGAGAGATAGATGGGCCGATGCGTCGAGAATCGGACGAGATGGGCCAAGCGGAGCCAGCCGTTTAACAAAGCCAGCCAAGCGGCTCGTGAGCCAGCTCGGACTCAGCTCATTAAAAAACCGAGCTCAACCCTTGGCTCAACTCAGCTCGTAAATTCCACAAGTTGAGCTGAGCCAAGCCTGTATCGAGCCAAGCCACCTCACGAGCCATGAGTTTTTTGTGCACCCTTACCTGCTGATGCCAAGATTTCATCCTACCACAGTACATTACTCCCTCTTTCCACGATGTAAGTACATGCCCACATTGCCATGTTTAGCGAGGGGCATCAAAACTGCACACGTAGTTACAGGAAGTACGGAGAAACACGAATTGGGCAGCATGCCGTCCGGATTAGAGATGGCAAAATTTTTCCCCACGGTCAGATTTCACGGGGTCAAGACCCCTCACGGCGTCCAATTAATATATTTCTAGGGGATGTTTTATGTATAAATGTAAGAAATTGGTACATGGTATGGTGTTTTTTATATATTATAGGAATGAAATTTAAATTATACGTTGGATTTTGAGTTGTTAAGGAGTAATTTAAGTAAAAAACATGCCCTCAGTCTTTTAATATAATAATGTCGTATATAAGGGAACCAAGAGTTTCCACAAGCTAAGCCATCATAAAATGGCAAACTTGCAGCATCCATGCATACATAGAATATCCTCAGCTCTTCCCATCAAAATTTGACAGCCAAACCAAACAAATTCTTAGTCCTGCAATGCACCCTAAGAAACAGACCAAAATTTTAATTGAAACAGAAAAGGTCAGCAGACCAGCACCACATCAAAACCTGCAGTTTCTCAGGTGGGGGCGTCTGTACATCAAAAATAGCAGCACTTCACAGTGGCATGCAACCCATCAAAAATAGCAGCGCTGAAAATACAAAACAAAACCAAAAGACAGCAGAAACCGTTGCTTCCATAAGCCCAGCATCTCCACATATATCTTCACTGCACGATAAAAAAAACTTCAGATGCCGACCTGGGTTACTTTGCTTCCATCACTATCTTATATCTTTTCTTCCCCTTGCTGTATATTATCATCTTTTTGCCATGCTTCATCATCTTATGCACAGTTGACAGCAGAGCCTCAAAAGACAGATATGCCTGATTGGCATGTCTATAGAGCAAAAGGCTTCAACATCAATGCCATGATAAAGGAACAGCCTTGTACAGGTTTGACGTTCCATAGAATATAGTGAGGTGCGCCCCGTTAAGATAAGCTTCCAACTGCAACCAGATCATTAAATTATATTTGCATCCCTCAGACATCTGGACCCACGACAATCACAGACATTATAATAAACAACTCTGCGAAATGCAAATTGTAACAAACCTGCTCCTGGGGTATTTTAGAGAAGCCAAATTTCTTCATCCAAATGGCTTCAGCTTCCTGTGCGGCTGGAAGCATGAAATGCTTGATCTTCAGTGAAGTTAGCATCCTCTCTATGCATGAAAACAAAGCTTGGAAGTAGCCCTGTTTGGAGTAAATTATTAACAAGAAAATAAACAAAGGACACAGAATCAAAATGGCATATCTGGATAGGAATAGAATTAAAAAATGTAAGTCGGCACTGTTGTACTACAAAAATGCATTGACTGACAACAAGAATAATACAATGAAGCATATAATACTAAGCAGAAACTTTAGTCTCACCAGCCCTTGAAGATCCCTACTTGTAGCAACCAGTGGCAGTTCGGCCACTCCACCTCCCATAACACGCAAAAGTGCTGCCGACACAACAGTAGAGCTGCAACACGCAAGTAGGAATCAACAACACTGGATGCAATAGTTTGGCCAAATTTTAATTTTAATAAATAATTCTTACCCTATAGTTAATATTGCACAGTACATTCCACTGTAATCTTGGCCAGGCATTCCATCCTTAGGTCTCCTCCTGGAAGATTAAAGGAGGAAATGAGAAATTTCATTCACGCAGGTATATACACATAAAGCATAGCATGAAGACAAATATGGAAGGAGGACAATTCTCTTACCCATTAACCATCTCAGGAATTAGATCCCTACCAGTATGAACTTCAATGATTGGATCAAAAGATTGCTGCAACAAACACTTCGTGAGAAAAACAACCAGCCATGTGCAACAATCAGTATAAAACATTGCTAAAATAGTGTACTAAGAGGTATTATAGCCCCTCCAATATGATAGCCCAATATTCAGAAATGCTGATGCCCGATGCTGTCCTATATCCAGTCCTCTACAATTTCACCTTTATTTAAAAAAAAATAGACAGACTTGAAGGAAGGCATGCTGGCAATAAATTATTTAAGCTCGCATAGGATCAGGTCTTTCTAGCTGTATCTGTGGACCAAACCCACCAGGCCACTGGTATTGATTTCAGGCTGATACCCGCTGGTAACAGTGTGGACCTAACTGTAGAGCAAATCCACAACAAAACCCAACCACAATCAGCTGGCAACTGATCAGAGTACCAGGCTTTGATGTATTCACGTTTCAGAGAAACCTGAGGAAATGACAAATGTGCAACTGATCTTTCTATGTGTCCACAAGCACATTGTTCAATATTATTTTAATATTAATGAAAAACGAAGACCTCATGCAAAACTGGCAAACTCGTTAGTACTAAATCGGACTAACCACAGTTCCACTATCAATAAACAACTAACTTTTCCTAACATGTGATATGATATAGCCACCGGCCCACCAATACATGCATCGTTGACAAGAATCTGCGTCCACAAGAAAATATAAGAACAAATTCACCCAAACAAACTGATGTCAGCTACTGGCCAAGAAAATCACATGCAAAAGGAGAATAGAAAGAAAAATACTTGATGCGAAAAATAGTTGATGCAGAACTTTATATAGAATAGGCCCTTATATAGAATAGACCCATATATGAGATCAAATACTGCAGCACGTACATGAATAATTGGGACTGCAGCCGAAAGCAACAAGTTGCCATCTTCAGTGGCACTTCTACCAGCAAGTAATCGCCATCTGAGATCTGTATTAATGTCCATGCTTA
Organism: Bonia amplexicaulis; assembly: GCA_036346245.1. NCBI lineage: Eukaryota > Viridiplantae > Streptophyta > Magnoliopsida > Poales > Poaceae > Bonia > Bonia amplexicaulis. Next base: position 23,267,520 of record CM070750.1, on the reverse strand, counting down.
AACCTCTCGTCTCATGTTTCTTCCTTATGATATGAATATCTGACTCTGACAACAGCTGAGCTCCATCAGAGATTATCTTGTCCAAGGATGTTCGTATCTCGGAGCAACTACTGCAACAGAACCACTCCCCTTCTGGTAATTCCTGTAGAAAAGAAAATGAGCTACTGTGTTAGCTAAGCTTCCACCCAAGCCAAGACAGCATTGTTTATTTCCGGCGAATATATCATGCACATCAAACTATGTGAAGATAAATGGTGGTTTGAACAAACAAGGTTGTTATGTGCTAACCTTTAGGTCTACCTGCCATTGACTCCGCAAACATCCTACGTGATACTCTTTCTCACACTGAACAGCACAGAAAAAATCATGTTAGCCAAGTATATCAGGTAACATGGAAATATTTCATATATGCAGGAACATCAGAAATATTTCATGTATGCAGGAACATCAGAAATATTTTGCTAAATTATAGTGTTAAGAACGAGGATTAAATCAAACCAAATGAAGAAAAAAATGTCTTAGTATTGGGATTATAAGTTAAATTTAAGCAGAAACCATCCAGATGATATTCTAGAAATATAAAAGGCATACTTGGTCACAGAGTATCACAGTGCGCTCATCAAACACTGCATTGTTAAAATCTTTCTGCCTGCACAAAGAAAGTTTACCGGTAACAGTAAGATTTTTACAGGAAGCCAATGTAGAAAACTAAAAGAAAAAAAGCAACAACATAGCTAGCAATTTTGTTGGTAGCTACTGATAACAAGGAACCGTAAGAAAGATAACAGATTTTAGAATCTTTATTTTCACTTCTCTCGTTATGTAGTAATTCCTTTTAGGTTCCGTTTGGTTGGCCCAATGATTTGAACACCAGATTCAAAATCCCAATATGCACATAGTGTTGGTTTTGTTGGTTCAATCATGAGGTCAGATCCTACTGCAGTTGTACTCACGAAAATGGATGAGTGGTATTTCAAATCCGTTCCCAACAGTCTAAGCCGCCTTGAGCAACACTCTTCCGGTCCTCTAAAAGATGATTGGGTAGACTTCGTGGATTGATGCTATCCAGATCACTGCAATTGTTTTACGATTATTGGCAGGCCATTTTCTGTTCTTGCGTTCTTTTCCTAAGAGTACCAGCTTCTGTTCTACTTTTGTCAATACCACTATGGAAAATTGTAAAACAGATTTTTTCCAGCCCACAAGTAGTTTGCTCCATGCTGTTGTTACACCATTCCTCACGGAGCCAATAAAATAAAACATTTGATAGACCATTACGTGGCAATAGATTTGTAATCCAATACCACCAAATAAACCCTTAGTTCCTATAATCCTATCGATCAAAACTAGACTCAGGCTGTAAATTGAGCAGGTACAAAAACAGATGCACCTTGGGTCCTACAACTAAAAGTCTATAATCCTAGCTACAATTAGCCAATCTGGTTCCAAGTATAACTTATTAAGATAATAACAAATAGAGCAAATACACTAAAAGGAAAAAACTAAGACACAACAGTACTCACTTGCATAGAGCACACCCTCCAAGGTCATCAGAGATTGGGACAATTCTTATAGCTCTTTTCATTATCTGTTCAATGGAATCAACTCCAGCTTGCCTCCCAGCAGCCTTAGCATTTTTATTTTCCGCTAGAGCCTTTTCTTTTTGAACAAGGTTGCTGCAATTATCACAATACCATTCTGAGGGGACTTCAGACAGCCCAACGCAAGCTGCAAATTTTACAACAAGCAGGTCAACAGTTAGAATGATTCTTTCAAAAAAAAAGAAGATTATTTTCCAAGTAAACAACTCAACAAGGCCATTCTTAAAGCACTATTTGCAGATAATTTCAGGAAGATTGGAGATTCTACCTGGGTGAAATGACCTTGGACAGATTTTGCAAGGGAAAATATCTCCCCCTTGACCACATTCTCTGCACAAATCATCTGTTTCGCGCTCCGACAATTCCATATCCTTTGATATTCTCATTGACAGCTCATGCAATGATACGCCATTTGATGTGAAGATGTTGTCGTACCTGATAGCAATGTAATATAATAAGAGCAAACATAACAAATGTGGGTTGGCATAAGCTAAAATAGGATACCATAAAGACTTACGGTTTGCGCCTTGTTCCCTCACCCGCATGAGCCTCGAATGCTGAGGGGCTAACCTGAATATTCCTCATAAACAGGTCAATTACTTCATAAAGAGTATGATGGATATAAAGAAATAGCTTAGATGAGAAAAGAGTCACACCACTCTATTGCAGTGATTACAGTAGATTCTTTGATCCTTGATATACCCATCGACCTTTCTCTGCATAACGTGAGTGCAAATTAACCAAAGAAATACAAGGTGCGGTTAAAGAAAATAGGGAAATAGCTCTTGGTTTAACAACCTGCCCATCAACATAGTAGGCTACTTCAGTGCCATCAAGCAAAACCTTAAAGACCAATTTGTGTAGTCCAGTATCCCTGAAGAAAGTATCAAGCAATGACCAATGAATTATGTGTTCATGTAATAAGAAAGAAAGATAACATAAGTATAGAAGTACCAACTTTGTTGTTACTTTTCCTGCACTCCCAACCTTCTTACTTGATGATATCTTCTTCAACAAAGAATCCTTGGAAATTGGAGTCATGCTACATAACATTAAAAACACATCATGTAGCGATATAAACAATTCCTTTTCTTATGATCAAAGGGTGTAAAGTCATATCTCTTGAACAAATTATCTAAACAATGATGAGGTCTCATAGTTAAATAGGCATAAGAGCTAGCACATTATGATGCTTGAACAGCTTACCTGGAATTGCTCTTACATGCATGAGATGGGGATGGAGGATCTTGAGGTTGTTTTGACTCAAGGCAACAGTCACACAAAAAGTGTTCAGTTCGTGATGTAGGAAGATGCTCTGCAGCACTAGGAGATGTAAGCAAAGGTATAAAAAAACTACCACTCACAGAATATAGAAGCATGAAAGTCTCACCATTGCAATTCAGGCAATTAATGAGGCTCCTCTTAACCATCGGATCAATGGAAGAACAGATTGTTTTTTCCAGAGATTCCAAGGGAGAACTATCAGATGCACACAGCACATCCCGCAAACTATTACCGTTCCCTAAGTAAATGTAGTCAGCAGGATGTTTTTTGTTGCTCCCAGCATGTTGTTCAAAGAAATAAGCACAAACAGCCTGTGAAATTCAAAAGGAGAACAGCATAATGTAAACTGTTTGTGTTCTATAATGGTTTATAGGTTCAGGTGTAGTACCTTGGAGCCATTACAGGTACGACAAAAGCAACGTATATTGCAACCAGTAATCACTCCTTTCAGCACAGCCCTCTGTAACTTGCAAACAGAATTCATGTTAATTGCATTGAGTTACAAGTACGTGCTAGAACATAATGTACAGTAAACCACTCAAAATAACTCCCATAGAATATGTATTAAAAAAGGAAAATTTTAATATTCACATGTCTCAACATGTGGCAGCTCTTTTGTAGAGCGGAATTTAGGGGCTAATTGGTTCATTGCCACTCAAAATATAGCATGCCATGGTCACAAGAAGTGTGGTGTGAAAAGTGAGGCAAAAGGGCCTGAATGTTGGAAGATCACGAATAACAGAATGAGTCATAAAAGCTACTTTCAATCTGTCACATGTACTGTCTCAACACAGACAAAGTTCCTAAATCCCAAGGTGGACTAAAGATAAAAGGCCATGATCAATCTTAATGTTACTTGGCTAATCTAAATAATAAAGCATAATAAACCATTAGCGTAGTGGCAATCGCCGCATCTAATCCTTAAATGGAGGAGGGAGCTTTACTGTGCTGACAGACTTGAACTGATAATGGCTAATTCTCTCATACCTTGCTATGCGGGATGACGTACATAACTGGCATTCCCTCGAGCAGGCCGGTGTTGAGCAACTCTCTAATGTTGCCTGGGTGTTTTGTGAGGCAGGCAACCTTCTTAGACATCTTCATCTCCATCTTTTTGACGGACGGAGGAGAGCGTGATGTGCTGTCCATTGGCTCCTCAGATCCAACCAAACCGCTGCTAGGGCGCACCTCAACCTTTGCCTTGAGCAGTGACCTTGTGAACCTCCTCTCTGGCTTCTCTGGCGGCAGAAACGAATCAACCGAGGCATCCTTCTTGTGCTCTGATGTAGCGGACCCTTGACTCGCAACCTCTTCATCTGGTTTGTTCTTGAGCAGTGATCGGGTGAAGCGTCTCGTAGGCTTGAGGTCGGCGTTGGAAGCGAGTGTAGCAGTGCCCTCAGCGACCAAAGGAGGATCAGCTAAGACATCCATGAGGTTGTCGTTCTGGTTTGCAAATACAGCGGTGGAATCCTGCAAAAAAGTTGGCCGTCCATCCAACCCAGCGGCACACTCTGCCGTGGTGGGCACATCAGGTTTTGCGAGCGCACCAGCATTGAGCTCCATTCCTGTATCATCCTGTTTTGAAGCGGCGGCATCAGATTGAGATGGTTGGGGTATCACATCACCGTCACCGCCTGCCTTTGCATTGGATCCATCGCAGAGCTGTTGAGGATCGGATCCATCCGCCTCCTTTGTTGGCGGCGGGTCAGAGGCGTCCGTGAGGTCGGCGTGGTGGTTGGTCTTGGGCGCCTCGGCATCCAAGGGCGGCGTGGGCGGGGAGACCAGATCCGTGGGGTCCTTGTGGTGCTTGCCCTGGTCATCATCTTTGAGAGGAGGCTCCTCCTCCGATCTAGTCCTCCGCCTCTTGGCTCCTGAGGGGGCGGAGGAGATGGGGCGGCCGGAGCGGGTGCGTCCGGGGGAGGCGGTGATCTCGGAGAGCGACTGGAGCGCGAAGGCTAGCTCGCGCTTCATGGCCCGGGGCACCGGAGATGAGCCGCCGCCGCCACAAGCAGAGGAGGAGGGCATGGGATTAGGAGGAGGGTGTACTCTGTGGATTATAGAGTCGAAACCGAAATAGAGAGGAGGCAGGCGACGGAGCGATTGGATTGTTAGGGTTTGGGGACGACGGGAGGGGGAGGGAGAGATCGGAGGAGGAAGAAGAGGAAGAGGAAGAGGAGGAGGCGGAGGCGCCCGTGCGTGCGTGCGTGCCCGGCCGGCCCAATAATAAATTAAATTACTGTTGCACTGTAGAAAAGGACCCTCCTGCCCCTCCCTCCATTCCTTCCTTTTTACTCCATTTGCACCCCACCGCATCCGAAATTGCAAAAACAAGAGTTCGCCGAGGCAAGCTTGGAGGACCTGAGGTGTAAAATGCCTTCGTATATGTTGCTATAGCCATTTTTTAAAAAAAACAATCCACGATGCTTGTTTTTGTAAATCTAGATTTCTCTCTGAACTCGACAGCACTATCGTAGCTCAGTAGTGTGGTGACAATACAGAGACAAGCGCGGCAGGCGATGGGCCCCACCATCCTGTCGTGCTTGGGGACATCTGCAACACCTACCCGAGGTGCTGCAACTCAGCACGTCGCCTGTGCCTAACAAGACATTTTCTTCACGATTTTTCCTTGATTGCGTTGATGCTGAACTGATTTCCACGATACATTTACTTGTTGACTACTGTACTTGGATGGGAACTTTTATGATTGTTTGAAGTGAACATGATGTTTTACATTGCCATGTTGATTGTTTGGTGGGGTAAGCATGATAGCTAGGAGTGCAATTGGAGCAGATACGTATAGATATCGCTTATCTTGTATCCTATTTCGTATTTTTTTCGGAGTTGGAGTTGAACACGGATAATGCTGGATACTCATTTCTCCATTCCGTATATGTTCCACAAGCCTTTGGACGATCGGTTATATAGAAATAATCCGCTTCTTTGGCACCTCTACATGTCATTGGATAGTAAGAGTGCAATCAGAGCGAATACAGAGAGACTAATTATCGAGATATCAAAGAAAGCACTCAATATTCTCTATCTGTTTAGATGCGGTAATCCACCTATCTGTTATCTTATTTCTAAATGAAGTTACAATAAGTTTTCTCATATCACTTGACATACGGGTGTATATGGACAGATATCACTCATCTCGTGTTATATTCCATATTTTTTCCTCAAAGTCAGAGTCAAACACGGATATGCCTAAGTGAGTTACAATAAACTTTCTTATATCACTTGACATACGTGTGTATATGGGTGGATATCACTCATCATGTGTCATGTTCCCTTTTTTCTGGGAGTCAGAGTCGAACACGGATAGTCTAGATACCCATTTACTCCTTTTTGTATTCGTCCATGAGCCTTCGATCGGTCTTTTGGATGAAAATTATCCTCTCCGTTTGCACCCCTAATGATAGCTATGCTTTTCAAGGAGTTTGTAAAGGTTTATTCCAGATGACCCCTGGCTAAAAATTCAAAGTATGTTGTTGGCCTCTCGGCCAGCTAACCCTTAGGCGTCATTATATAATGACTACTTTGCATTGATTCTTGGAAGATACATTGGCTCCAAAAGAACAAAATGGATGACCTGTCGAGCTGCAAAACCTCAACAGGTGGTGCCGAGCCCCCCAAGCGCTGTAGGACGGTGGGACTCACCACCTACCGCGCCAGTCACTGTCTTGTTGAGCTCGTCCGTCCACCTGTGGGTGCACCCTCCTGCTCTAGATTTGTAAAAACGGACATCAGGGGCTATTTTTAAAAAAAAATTGCTACAGTAACAAATATGCGAAGGCTTCGAGGTGTAAGACAGAAGTTTGCCGAGCTATGGGGCACGTTTTCTTGTGTTTGAAAGTCACACACACACACACACACATATATATATATATATATATATATATATATATAGGAAAACAATTCTATACTCCTGCGAGTACGTACTCCCACTTATTATATACCGTTTAAATGATGCTGTTATACCTCATTATCATTTTGAGCATACCTAAATAATGATTATAAGATACTCCAAAGTGAGTTGTATAAAGGAAAATGATTCCATACTCCTGAGAGTTTATAATAGTATTTCTCATATACCGTTTTAATGGTGTTGTTATACCTCTTTATTTATTTAGGTATACTCTAATAATAATTATAAGATATTTCAAAGTGAGTTCTATGAAAAATTTCATCAAAATCTACTTTATAGCATTAATTATGTATATACTCATTCTATGTATAGAAAAGGGTATATATCAAAAAATAAAGGATTCTGATGAAAATTTTTCAATCAAGTCGTATTAAAATATCTTAGAATTTGTATTTAAGTACACCATAAGTGATAAATAAGTTTAAAATATTCGCTTAAGTAGTATATTAGAAGTAGGAGTATGTACACCTAAAAGTGTGGAAAAGACTTCCTCCCAGTTAACCTACAAGTGTCCATCTAAACCACCGGGATGTACTGGTATACGTATAGCTTTTTGATGTATTCATGTATCGTGATATCTCAAACCTAGCTAAAAAAACATAGAATTTGTACTAGAAAACTATAATGATATGTCCATATATGTATTTTTTAATTTAATATGTACTAAATATATTTAAATAAAACATGCGCAAAAGCGCTCTATCGTTGGGTAGGGTTTAGGGATGGCAATTGTACCCGTTTACCCGTATACCCGTGGGTAAATACCCTAATGGAGTCGGGTATGAGATGGATTCTTTACCCACGGGTAGAAAATTGGGAGGAAATCTCTGCCCATCGGTGGCACTGCACGGTATGGGTTAGCTTTACCTGCACTGCCTTACCCGCTACCCGTGAAATAGACCGACAAGTGGGCCCATGTAAAAACAGTGAACCCTAACTCGGTCACTCACTCACTCCATGATCCGACCCGCAGATCCGATACTGGCCCACGACTCGGCCATTTTCCCAAACCTCGCAGCTGCCGCCTCCTTCCGAACGATCAAACCTCCTTCCGCCGCCTCCTTCCGCCGCCTCCTTCCGCTCCTCGCCGCCCCTCGGTCCGCCGCCCATCGCCGCCTCGTTCACCGATCTCGCCGCCTCGCCTCGTTTCCACCGAGCGATCCGCCGCCTCTTTCTCCACCGAGCAGATCCGGCCACTGTCGTCCGATCCGACCGGAGGAGGACCGGAGGAGGCTCACCGACCGATCCGCCCACTTTCTCCACCGACCAGATCCGGCCGCCTGTCGTCCAGATCCGGCCGCCTCATCGCCTGTCGCTCCTCTCCGCCGCGGTTGCCACCCCTCTCCGCCGTCAGCAAAACTCAGGTGAGCCTCCTCCGGTCCTCCCTCCTTTCTTCCTCATCGCCGAGACGCCGGAAGATTAATCTGTTTTGGATCATATTCGATAATTGCATTGGATCCACAGGCGCGGTTTGTAAAATCGATAAACCTGTGTAGACCGCTTTTGTGAGGTCAAATTCGAATAAAAGCTTGCAGCCCTTTGTGATGTCAAACCGCTTTTGTGTGTATTTTGATGCCTTGATGTATTTCACCGATCGAAAATGCTACTCGGGCAAGGTTGTATCTCGATTGTTCTGATTGTGAGGTCTAGCTCAGGTAGACTGCTCTGATTGTTATACTGTCATTCTGATTGCCAGGGACCTACAGACTGTAATACTGATTGCTTTGCATATACTGATTGTTATACTGTCATTCTAGGAGTAATATCGCCGTCTTTTGTTTGTTTTCTTTCATTATATGTCTTAACTCCTTTGTCTTCATGATTTGGGTATAAAGATGCTCAGAAAATATATGTTGAGCATTTCACAATGTAAGATATACTATGCATGAAGAATGGAGATCCGAAACGCTCAATACGCTTGGTCATTGTGGTGGATCATATACTACTTCCTCTATTTCTAGATAGATGAGTAATTTTCTCCTAGTAGTAAATTGCATTGTCCATCCATCCATGCATGCAAATATCGCCCTGATTTCTTGGCCACTGGTGTGGATCAGCTGCTAGCCTGCTACTGCTACTGCATTTTTTTCACTCATACTCTCATGTAATGAATGATGTTGGATAAATGAATGCAATTTTTTAACAGTGTATAATACTCTGTTAAATGAATGGTGTGAAAAGGAAACAAAGTCGACTTAAATGAATGTTGTTGGATAAGTGAGATTCTTAAAAAATGATATGCGACTTATTTGGATACAAACTCAAAACGGATACCCGGTCTGAATATAGAGTAAAGGCCTAAAGTCTCTACATAATGCAATGTCAAAACTCTAAAGTCTTACACCCACAAGTCTAGTCATGTTTTCTATAACTTGAGATGAAAATTATGGCTGTAGTTTGCACCATCAAAATTATGTTCCACTCTTGTTGTAAACTTAATTTATTTATATGTGAGGTACTATGTTAATTTGTATTTTCATTGTAGTTGTTGAATGTGTGAATTTGTGATGCATTGGTGATGTTTGAATGTGATGTACTGTCATGGGTAACGGGTATGCCCATGGGCGACTGCACCATGAACAACGGTATGAGCGAGGTTTTTACCGTGGTTCTTCATGGGTATACCATGCAAGAATCGGGGTCATGGTGTGCGGTATGGGCGAGCACTACTGCACCGCCAGACCCGATTGCCATCCCTAGTAGGGTTGGGTTGGGAGACTTGGATTGTTTCATAGTTACTTAAGGGGCATTTTGGTCAAGTGATCTCGTGTCCCTCTTTTGGTTTTGGTTTGGGTGCGCATGAGGAAATTCCAGAAAGCGCATCAAGTATGTCAGACTACTACCACCGCCGCCTCCCAAAATCAAAACGAAAAAAAAGGTTCTGCATGTTAAGGAACCATGGCGGATGAACCAATTTCTCTATTTAATATAAAATAAAATTAATTACATAAGACAAAATAATATATTGAAACACAAAGAGATAGAAAAAACTTATGGCATTTCTTTATTAATTTTCTGATTGCATATGTACAAAATCTGCCGATAAAACTCCCTATTTATAGTCTACTGGTGAGGTACCCACCATGAGCCAAAGATTTCGGCCCAGGCGCAGGTTTCTTAACACTGCATTTCATCAAGTAAGGCTCTGTTAGCTTAAGGAAGTCACTTATAAGTGTCTATTTTTTTATTTTTTTCTTTTATTGCTTTGTATTGTTCTAAATGATATAGCGGTGTTTTTTAATTTCTCATTTTTATTATCTTTTTTTACTTAAAAAACTAACAGCTATAGTGCACTTTATAGCCAAAATGTAGAAGTAAAAAACAGAAGGTAAGCTTTTAAGTTGTTTAGAGTGGCATCTAAGAAGAATCACAGCTAAAATTAATGCAGGGTTTATTATCCCAATAGTTTTGTCAAACTATTGGAACAATGCCTTGGGAAATTAAAGATCCTAAGTTTCGGGTGATCAATATGGCTTATGGCTTAAAACTTAAGCTTATTTTTGCACTATTCATAATTTCGTCTTTTTCTGAATTTTTGACTTTTTTTGAGCTTTTTATCTGTTCTTTTTTTCTCGTATTCGTTATGCTTGTCGTGATGAGCTAATATATTTTTATATTTTCAATTTTTAAATTTAATTATGTTAAATAAGCCTCTCTCACCACGCTTTTTTTCACCACCACAAGAGTTTCAGCCATAAGCTTTCAGCTTTCAGCCGAACCGATCACCACCTCAAGCCGATGGGTCCTTAAAAGATGTGTTAGGGTTGATTGTGTCCACGTTTCACCCATGCGTTGTGAAACGGTGGTATATATGAATTCAAGGGATGAGGTGGGGGGAATAGAGGGTGGTATTTTTAAAATTAGTGGAATTTTTTGCACAATTATGCGAGTAGATATTGCAACATATTGTATTTGTTATATAACTACTGCCTTTAAAAATATAGTTATATTTGTTATACAATCGTGATAATTGTAATATATGTACTGCTTCTGGCTGGATTTTAGAATCCGAAACGCCCGTTATATGGACAAGAACTAGAGATTAATGGCATCCTACAGTGATTCCTTGTTAGTAAATATTACATAAAACCGAACCTCCGCAGCATGATACTTCCATGGTGATTCATGCTAATTATGCACAAAAAAACCTTCAACATCCACCATATTCTATGCCTGCAATATAGGACATTCGTCTTCATCCGAAAAGTCATCGCCATCCTCTTCTAAAGTTTTCTCCTCGGCTCAGGCCGTCCGGTCATCGATCTCCATCTGCGCGCACAATGATGTCGACATACTCCCCTGCGTTCGCCTATCTAGTGGCCTCAACTTGTGTGGTGTGATCTTCCTGATCTCCTCAACAACATCTGCATCTGTCTATCGGGTGGACTCAGCGTACTGTGTGCGATATTCCAGTTCTGCCTCCGCAACATAGCCCACCGTATCCTCTTGATGAACCACGCGCTGCGTGCCCGAGCTGTTCCCACCAACCAGACCTCCTGTGACTCCCTTTAGATATGGTTGCACAAGTAGCACGCACTCGTAACCATATCGCCGGTAACCTTCCATAAAACTCTTACATACAATCGTGTGTATCAGTCTTCTCAACTTCAACCAAATGTCCATGGTAGATTGACTCTAAACCCTATGTAGGATGTCACTGCACACCCCCTTCTCCTGAGTTTTTCTTCTCTCCTTCACTCCCTGTCTCTCGAGCTTCTCTACTTCTCCTCTCCTCTTCCTCTTCCGACCTTCTCCCCCTCTTCACTGCCCCGCTCCTTCTCTTCCTCTTTTTTCTCGTCTCTTAAGCTGCTCTCGTTTTCTTACAAAAGAAATAGTGAGAGAGCCCACAAAAGGATCTCAAAGAAAAAAGGATGAACAGACAACAAGTAGTTGCTTCACTATTAGGCGACTAGAGCAACGCTCCACCGATTGGGTGACATGGGTTGTCCACGTGTCACCAACGACAAATGACTATTTCTGTAAAATAAAAAAATATAGATATATTACCGTAATTCGAAATAAAAAATATTTAAAAAATCATTAATTGACCTCTTCCTTTGCCGAAGCCAGGAAGCAACGAAGGCTCGTCGTCGTCGCGCACATCGCATCTCCTCGTCGGTCGGATCCCTCTCAGGCTCTTCCCTCCCCCAGCGCCATGCTCTCGCGGGTAGCCGCCGAGATCGCCGCGCTCCCGGAGCCGCGGGGCCCCATGCGCCGACCTAGCGCGCCGCGTCCGCCTCCTCGCCCCGCTCCTGGACCACCTCCGCCAACCCCCACAGGAATCTTCTTCTCAGTTGCCTCTCGCCGACGCCCTCCGAGCCGCGCTCCAACTCCTTCTCGCGCTCCACCACGGCAGCAAGATCTGTCAGGTGCTCCAACCCAACCAATCCCTAATCTGGGCTGCAATTCAATTCAATCCAATCCAGATATTCATCCAGTCCAATTCTTTCTGATGCATTATGAATTTCGGACAGGCTATGCGAGGGGATGGTATTCTCGACAATTTGGCAACTGTCAACAAACAGATTGAGACGGCATTGAAAGGATCTTGCTTGGGCTCTTTGCGAGAGGACCTGTGACCCTGCTATTCTAACAAGGATCTCCGAGAAGCTGCAACTGCAGATTGAGCAAACGCCATTAAACTTTGGGGCAAGGGAGCAATTTTTCCTGAAGAAAGAATCCATCGCCCTGCATGAGAAGGTCGTTTCCAGTGGTGGTGAACCTGATGGTTGTGTCGAGGAGATGTCTTCACTGCTCAAGAAGTTCAAAGACTGTGTGATCGCTGAAGCTCCCACCGCTGACACTCTCAGTACTAGGTCTGCCTCCATAAAGCATAGATCTCCCATCATCCAGGATGAATTCAGATGCCCCATATCCCTTGAGCTAATGCAAGACCCAATCATTGTTTCTAGTGGCCAGGTATATATTTGATCCAATTCGATTCGATTATGCAAAGCTGATGATTCTTCTTCTTAAAACACAGCTTTTAATGACCATTGTCTTCTCTTCAGACGTACGAGCGATCTTGCATCCAAAAGTGGCTTGATTATGGGCACAAAACCTGCCCTAAGACGCAGCAGCCCCTCACACATACGTCACTGACACCAAACTTTGTCCTCAAAAGCTTGATAGCACAATGGTGTGAAGCTAATGGTATCGAGCTTCCCAAGAACAAAGTGAAATCCCACGATAATCAAGCAGCAAAAAGTTCCGACTATGACCATGCTGGTCTAGTCTCACTAATGAATAGGCTGAGAGGGAACCAAGATGAGCAACGGGCAGCTGCAGGTGAGATCCGATTGCTTGCTAAGAGAAATGTGAACAACAGAATATGCATTGCTGAAGTGGGATCGATTCCCTTGCTGGTCAATCTACTCTCCTCTTTGGATCCAAGAACGCAGGAACATGCCGTCACAGCACTCCTTAACCTCTCCATCCATGAGAACAAGGCAAGCATTGTGGACTCTCATGCTATCCCTAAGATGGTGGAAGTGCTGAAAACTGGGAGTACGGAAGCCAGGGAGAATGCAGCAGCCACACTATTTAGCTTGTCAGTTGTAGATGAAAATGAAGTAACTATTGGTGCTGCTGGTGCAATTCCTCCACTCATCAATCTTCTGTGCGATGGGAGCCCAAGAGGCAAGAAAGATGCAGCAACAGCAATCTTTAACCTGTGCATATACTAGGGCAATAAGGTCCGGGCAGTGAAAGCTGGAATCGTCATTCATCTGATGAACTTCTTGGTGGATCCTACTGGGGGAATGATTGATGAGGCACTCACTCTTCTGGCAATTCTTGCTGGTAACCCAGAAGGCAAGGCTGTAATCGCGCAATCAGAGCCAATTCCACCACTTGTCGAGGTGATCAAAACCGGGTCTCCTCGCAATAGAGAGAGTGCTGCAGCAATCTTATGGTCGCTCTGTTCTGCCGATGCTGAGCAAATGATGGCTGCAAAAGCAGCTGGAGTGGAGGACGCACTCAAGGAACTGACAGAAACTGGCACAGATCACGCAAAGAGGAAAGCTTCTAGCATCCTGGAACTCATGCGCCAAGCAGAAGAGGTATGAACCAGACAACATAGATCTGTCGAAATGTGAGGTTGTGGCATAGTTATAGCCAATTGTACACATAAATACTAAATTGCTTCTGAATAGTGTTGAAATTTATATAGGAAGATCTGATAAGGATTTTCTGTGAACATATAAATTGGTTGTATAATATTGTAACTGATAAAAAAAATAGTAAATAAAATGTGTGTGATTCAATGTGCTGGTTATTATTGTTTCAGGTCCCATGCGTGCAAATCCATTCCCCCTTTTTTGGGACATTTCACTGCTTGTAGAACAGGATACTTTTCATTTAAAGCGAAAAAAAAACCAAAAGTTGTTTTTCCTGGGGCAGCTCTGTACTTTGGGTGATGCGTTTGGTGGCTTCATTCTGAAGTAGGTTCCTTCTCAGAAAATTGTTACTGCATTTTAGTTCTTTGTTTTCATTCTTTCTGTGGAAATCTCAACCATCCATGACAGGGATTAATGTAGCTTAGTTTCTTTTAGAGTTTGGACCCACATCATGCAGATATTATGAAATTATCTGATTTATTAGAACAACACTGAGCAGCATTTTCTCTTGATGACAAGTAAATCGGATTAGACAGAGAAGATTAACATGATATCTTATCCATTTTTTTGGTATGTTACGTCTAATCGCTTTCTAAGTACACACGCAGGCAATCTTTTGTGCCTGTAAGCTTTTTGCTAATGTTATCTGTGAGCTCCTTTTATAACCCAAATTAGTAAACTTACATCCATGGGAATATGCACACAACCAAGTAACCAACCAGGAGACAATTATTGTTGCTGCTGTTATTATTCAATGGAATCAAACGAAAAGAATGGTGTCATTGCCCATGTAACTAAATCTGTTTTGCGACCATAATATTCAGAACAGTACTTGAACATTGAGACAGCTATGTTGGAAACATAAGAAGTGAGAAATCCATCAACTCAAATCGACAGTTCTGCGCTTGTTTATGATTCCAAGTCACTTGGTCAAAAATAAAGTTTTTAAATGCAAAATGGAAAACAACAAGGAACCAAGAAGACAAGACAGAGCTGAAAATTGCTGCATGAGTGCAGCACATGGAGCACGTCACATAATTCGGTGGTAGCTACTTGCAACAGCAAGTGCCTTACTGCTTGTAGAAGAAAGACAGAAAAATAATAAAAATTGCCCGTTCTCAAGTATGAATGCGCATGGTTATTTTTGCACCAGCCTACCAAGATGCTTGGAAAATAGAAGGGGAAAAACATAGAGTAGAGGCAAGCTGTGGCCACTTCACCAGTAGGATATACGTCATCACTACATTATGGTATGCGGAATACTCACATTGAGACCATAACTATATGTCTAGAAATGTTGTTCACAGAATCTAGTCTTTTCGGACCATGTCAGTCATGCCTTAGCATTCTTTTATTCTTTTTTGAGAAGTGGAGAAGATCTGGTCGTTTATCTGTGCAATGAGCTTAGAGTAGATTGCTGGTGAAAAACAGGATGAATTTGTTTGCAGATCATGTTAATACCATTCCTGTTCAATGGAAATATCTGGAGCATTACATTTCGGCGAGTAAAACAGAGCAGAAGTAGTGTCTGGAGCATTACATCTCGGTGAGTAAAACAGAGCAGAAGTAGTGGACGTGTTCTGTTTCTTGAATGAACGGCCATCTACTTTTAGTCTTAGAATGGATCAGTCTGGGGTTATTTACAACACTAGCACTAAGCTCCTATGTATCTCTCAACCCTTGAACCGTTTTGCAACTTTTAGGTTCATTTGGTGTTCCATGATGCTTCATCGATCTACACATTGTGCATGGTAAGTACTATATAACCTATTCCTTAATTATAGCCTCCACATCAAATCAAATAGCTAGCTAGCTAGCCCTCTCCTACAGCATGTCAGTATACAGCAACATGCAGCAGCCCGGGGGTATCCACTTTGCATGCATGCATCACATGGCCAACCTAAGCAGCAGCGCAGAGGACACCCTTCCAAACTAATCATGCATGCCCACCATCATTTGCTTGCTTAATCTTTCTCAGCTCATCTGTCTGTCTTTGCCCCCTTGTAGGATTAATAATCAATACTATTTGTAGTGTGATGACACAGCTCCTATCTAACCCTTTCACTTAAAACAAATAAGCAAGTCCAATCCTTTCACTTAACAAATGAGCAAGTTGGGTTGAGGAGATCTACATGCTGGCCTGGTAGTAATAATGTTCAACTCTGTTCTTTGACCACAACCGCATGTACCTAATCAAGATTCTTATACTTGTTACAACCAGAACGTGCATAGTGATATTATTCTATCTTCACATGTGATGTTAACTAGGGCTAATTCCAGCTTAGCTAGACGCTCCCTATTGGCTTTGCGCATCATGTTGCTACAATTATATGATGGATGATACTGACTGATCTCTTGGCTATTTGTTATCAAAGGGGATCAGGATATATAGGTCCCGGTTGAGAACAAAATACACATCCAGCAGGCGGTCCGATTAGAAAATCAATGATCAAGATCCAATGCACTGCATTGCAGTTTGGTTGTGAGAGACTGGGGTGTCTATATATATATATCTGCGGTGGGAAATGGCCCGTGTTTGATCCGGAGCGTTGATTAATTCCGAATGTTTGATCGCGAGCGTTGATTGCCTGCCCAAATGGCCTCTTAATTAGCTTGTAATATATGAATCAAGGCCATGCATATATATATATATACGGGCGGGGGGACGCAAGTGAGCTATTTGGATCGAGCAGCTCCTGCATGCTAGCCAGCCTCTCGGCCATCACCTAGGCAGGCGCATCTGATAGCTTGGCAGAAGTTCGAGTTAGAGAATCAATGGGGCACATTGCTGATCCTGCCGGCGCTGTAGTCGTCGGTTGCAAAGTGCTGCCGATCTTCAACGAGCATGGCACCTTTGACGGTGCGATGAAGAAGATTGTGCACAGGATCGACGGCAGGAAGGCGGTTGCTCGGGTGAAGGAGCTCCTCAAGCGGGCTGCTCAGGCCAGGCCTCACAGCACTACCGTTGGTGGCAAGAAATGGAAGGTATATATTTATAACTTTTTCTTTAAAAAAGAAGTTGTTTCTTGGTCCAGATAAGAAAATTCCTCTTGTAGTCTAGTTCCATTCATTCATGTGGATGAGTTTCTGGCAGAAGGTTCTGAGCTTCCAAGCAAGAGATGGTGCTGCAACCAAGTGCAGCGAGCAACAGCCCAGCGATGACATGAGCAGCAAGCTGAGCTTCAAGTGGGACGTGGGAAGCTGCTCGTCGGCGTCGTCGGTTCTGTACTCGCCGCTGTCGTTCGTCTCGGCGCCGGCAAAGACGACGGTGGAGCATACGCCGTCGAGGACTTACGTGTCGAGGCTGTCGTCTATGAGCCAGCAGAGCTCGTCGGTGTTGGAACCGATTGCCGGTCTGCTGTACAGCCCAAAGAACGAGCAAGATATGGAGGAGCAGCAGCAGCAGGAGGAGGCAGCCTGCAGGATGGGGCAGTGGATCACCACAGATTCAGACTGTGAGTTAATTATTACCATGTTTCATGGACAATTAATTAGCGCATTTTTACTGTACTTTACGGCGCGCATGCTGAGACTGAATGGTTGATTGCCTGATTTTGCAGTCGTGGTGTTGGAGCTGTAACTAATGAAGAACGTACGGATGAGGACGTACACATGTGGAGACGGAGAGTGTGCAAGGCAGGAGGAGGAGCCGGCGAAAGGTCAAGTAAAATTCAGAGGGAAGGAGAGACTATGCCGAATTAAGTCAGAAGGCCTGCACTGCATGCCATGTATGTACACCAATTAACATGCATGCGTGCAGCAAATGCGATGAACGGAAAAGGGAGGGAAGTAAGAAGAGGGTTAAAAGTAGTGTAGTGGAGATATTCGATGAACAATGCTTGTCTATTCCCTATGTCCAGAGCCTGTATATATATTTCCATGAAATGTATTTTACGATCATATCCTTACACTCATGTGCTCTCCACAGGGGTATCTATATCATTACACACATCCTATTTCGGGCTTTGCAACCTTTTAGCAGACCGGATGAGTTTAGGTGAGGGTCCCCTCTACCACATGAGGCTCTCATGGTGAAGGGCTTCACAGGCCGAAGCCATGTCGCCGAGCCATTCGGCGCCCTCCGTCCCTGCGGCATGTGGTCTTCTGTGATGTTGGGCGGAAATGATTTTACCGGTGCAGACCAGCCTCGTGTCGCGGACACAGAGTCGAAGTAGAGCCCGGACTCGTTCCGCGGACACAGAGTCGAGGTGGAGGTCGGACTCGCCCCGCGGACACGGAGTCGAGGTGCAGGCCAGTCTCGTGCCGTCGACACGGAGTCGAAGTAGAGCCCGATGGCCCGCGGCCCAATGATGGTGTTTTAATGGTGCCAAGGATCGCTCTGGCCATTGGCGCGCAACGGGAGTTGCACCCTGCGCTGGCGCGTAGTGGGACACGTGGCAGCCCTGGATTGGCGTGCCGTGGGATGTCAGATGGCCGCACGACTGCGGCCGTGCGTTCCTTCCCGAGGTTGCGGGATGGGATTGAGGCGTTGTGGGATGTCAGGCGGCCGCACGACCGCGGTCGTGCGTCCGTTCCCGAGGTTGCGGGACGCGTGGCGGGACGGGATTGGCGCGTCGTGGGATGTCAGGAGGCCGCATTATCGTGGTCATGCATCCGTTCCCGAGGTTGCGGGACGCGTGTGCACGCGCGACCGGGTGACCGTGCGGCTTCGGCTTCCGCCGGTTGTGCTTCCCGATTGTGGGGGAGGCGAAGGGGCTTTATATATGCTCTCGCCGTCGTTGGCCATGCCAGCACGAACTCTCTAGGGTCCGTATCGCCTTTGTATGGCTCGATGGTGGGAAACTTGAAGTCCTTCGGCCATGCCGATTGCTGCAGACCATTGGAGAGGGGGGATTCCGGAACAACACGTCAAAGCAGGACACGGCTGGAGGTGTGACACATTCAACCAGCCATTTATCCACTGGTTGCTGCCTGTCATCCCATTTCGGGCTTTGCAACCCATTAGCAGGCCGGATGTGCTTAGGTTGGGGCCACCCCTACCACAAGAAGTATTGTGTATATCACAGACGATTTGTGTAAAAAACCATCTGTGATAGAATTCATATCACAGACGGTTATATACAAACACCGTCTGTGATATTCTGTATATCACAGACGGTTTGTATAAAAAACCGTCTGTGATATACGGATATCACAGACGGTTTTGTTATACAAACCGTTTGTAATGTGAGTTATCATAGACGGCTTGGGAGCCGTCTGTGATAACCACCTATTATCACTGACAGATAAACACTGACGGTTCAGGAACCGTCTGTGATGACTGTTCCAAACCGTCTGTGATAGGACTGTCTGTAGCAGTGTTGGCTCGTGTGTAATACAATACTACGCCAGTAGTGGAGGAGTAATTAGCTAGGGAGGATTTTCCTATTCCTATTGTGAGTTCGAGGCAATAAATCTAGAGAAGTGCTAAGGAGTACTTACTATTTTTTTGGGGTTAGAAGCACTCAGATTTTAGAGTGTTGGATCTCCATCCAACGTATCCTCCATATACCTTCCCCTCCAAAAAACAAATCTAGGGTGTTAGATCTCCATCTAACGGATCCCCTCATATTTCACCCTTTAGAACATGTCTATATATGCAACGATGTTGAACACTGTAAGCGTACTGTACAATCAAGTTCTACATTTACGTAATACCGATAAATATCATAACACATTGCTTATGTATAGATCCATGATCCAATAAGTCCGGCGACGACGAGAACTAATAGGTTTTTTCAACCCACACTTGGTCTCTGAGCAATCCATCATCGATAACGGACCCTTCATCTAAGATTACATAACGAGAGAATTGCTTGCTTATAGTGACAAGGATTACATCATGGTACTCTTCAATCAGGGGTAAGTACTTCACTAGTTGCCATACAAGTTTCATTTGTACTTCATACGTAACACGAACTTATGATTAATCAATATGGTGACATACATGACTAGGGGTCACTGGATTCTGATTGTGATTATATCATAGTGGAGTAAGGTAATATACCTTGATTCTCTAGTTAGGGGTAACCATGACTTTACCCATATGCAACAAACACTTGACAGGTAAACTCATTTCCTCTTGATCTATACATAACTCTATTATATTCTTCTCTTCATTTGCAATGGATAAGGCTAAATTTTTGGAATCACGTAGGTCATTCAACGCTTATGTTGCCTAGGGAGGGAGACACAATAATTCTATATCACACTTTGTATTAATGTTTCTAGAACTGATTCAATAACCGTTTGTGATGATAGATATGAACCGTGCGTGGTAATTCTTTTTGTCGCAGTGAACCTTCCAATGTTCCTTTCGTCGTGTTGGGGTAAGTTACATGTTCCTTTCGCCTCCGGCCGGTGTTTACAACGGCAAGTGAGCCCGGCCGATTTCTTGCGTTAACCGACCGAGACGATCGACGAGGTGATCTTGACGTGTCGTGTGCTTAATTAGCTTTTCATGCCCCCGGCCGGCCGGCGCCATCACTTGATCGATCACTGGTACTACAAATAACACACGCATGTACATGTGCATGCTTAAGAGAATCGATCGCGAATTAGTAAGTTACAATATAAGAGAAGATCGTAATCGAGAATTAATATGATGGAGATGAGCCGGAAGAGGATGATGAGCTCCAGCAGCAATAACAGTGCTAGTAATACCAGTGCTAGTGTTGATGGCGGCGGCGGCAGGAGGAGGAGGAGGAGCGTGCAACCAGCTGAGCAAGGTCTGCGGCGGTACGAGTTGTCGCGAAGCATGCCCATCGGAAGCGGCGCTTATGCCAGCGTGGTGCGCGCCAGGCACCGCCTCACCGGCCACCACGTCGCCGTCAAGATCCTCCCGAGGATGACCGAGGAAGGTACGTACATACATACACACACGTGCTGCATCGATCGATCATGTAGCTCGATCATATATTTCATGGATAGGTATATGGTGTATGGTAGATCAGTTAATTTGTTGATATTAATTAACCCTCCCTCGATGCATCATCAGTGCAGAGAGAGATCGACATCTTGAGGCTACTGCAGCAGCATCCGCACGTGATCCGGTTCTACGAGGCCATCGTCGACGACGATGAGCAGGTGTACATCGTCATGGAGCTCGCGGAGTCGGGGCAGCTGCACGACCATGTCGTGTCGTATGGGAAGCTCGAGGAGGGCGAGGCTCGCCGCGTGTTCCAGCAGACCGTCGCCGCCGTTGCTTACTGCCACCGGAACATGGTGGTCCACCATGACATCAAGCTGGACAACATCCTGCTCGATTCGCGCAAGGACGTCAGGATCGTGGATTTTGGCTTCAGCAGAGTCTTCAGTTACAGCCACCTTGTGACGGCACGCCGCGGAAGCCTGCTCTACGCTGCTCCAGAGGTAGGTTTAGGGTTCATCCAGCAGCTGCAGCAGCTTAAGCATGCATTTACAGTCAGCGACTTGTCTTAAGCATGCGTGTATGTATGTAGTTGTTCGAGGGCACAAGACATGTTGGCCCTGAAGTGGATGTATGGAGCTGCGGTGTCGTCCTCTTCGCTATGCTCTGCGGCCGCTTGCCCTTTGATGGCCCAGACGATTCCCCAGTACTAATCAAGAGGAAAATACTGGTATCAGTTCATCAGTGATTCCCGGCCGGTCGATTTCTGTATATATATATATAGGGCTTAATTGGCTTAATCGATACGTCTTGTGGCAAACTCAATTTCAGAAAGGCCAGCTCAGAATCCCATCGAATCTGTCTGATCAATCCAGGGATTTGATTTCAAGCATGCTGCAGCTCAACCCTGCGGAGCGGATGAGCATCGACGAGGTGTGGGAGCACCCCTGGCTCCAGCTCTCTATCCCTCGTTACCTCCTGCTGGCGATGCCGCCTCCGGATGCTGCAAACATCGCGCAAATCTCCAAGGCTAGTGTCTATTCTATCTGAATTAACTCTGAACCTCACATGCATGCATGGGTACCAACATCATGGATCACGCACGCATGTCGATCTTCACTTCAGGTTGATGACGAAGCCGTCGAAGAGGTAGTCAGGATTGGCTTTGACAAGAGCAGCCTGCTTCAATCGCTGCAGAACAGAGTCGAAGACCAAGTATTGCATGATCACATTCCTAGCTGTTGCTTTGCTGCTATCTATCTGATACAAGCAGTGTCGACTGACGATTTTCTTTGTCATATATAGGCGACAGTTGTGTACTATCTGATATTGGACAAACGGTTTGACGCACGTACTCGTTATTTCCGGACAGTGGGTGAAGAAACTGGAACGGAAGAATCAGCAGCAGGTAGCAGCATGGCAGTTCCTGACGGAAAAAATAGTAAATGGGCCCTAGGACTTGAGGTGATGGCCGACGACAATCACAAGGACTGAATTGATTTTCTTCCTCCCTCTCATTATATGTTCTCTGTCTCGATCTGCTGTTTCTTAACCCTGAAACGTTAGTACTAATCGGATTGTTTCTTCCTGCTTGTACTGTATGCTGGATCACCGGACTGGACTGGAGTAGTTCCATGGCTGCCCCCACGAGACAATGCGCAATGTGGCAAAGGTGCTGCAGGGTTTGGACGTCCTGTACAGCAGGCAGGGCTGCTACAAGATGATATGCGCGCGCTCCCCCGGTGTCCCCAGCGCCACCGTCCGTGCTATGATCCAGAGGCAGAGCCCCCCAAATTCCCGCACTCTTCATCAGATCGATAGCATTCTTCAGAGTTTGTTATCTGCCGCGTCCGTCCTTTTCGAAATTCAGGTTCCTTCGATCACCATTCTTTGTTAACTGCACTTGGAAACAAGGCGTAAATAATCACCATTCGTTTTTGTCTAGTTATACAAGGCAGGGGAACGGAACTATCTGCTGGATCTGAGGAGAATCTCCGGCCCGCAACTCGAGTACCTCGGCCTTTGCTCCGATCTAGTCTCCAAGCTCAGAATAGACTAGCTTCGATCATTTGGGTTGCTCGCTGTTCTTGATTGGTACGAGCAACAGAGGGATTCCCTTCACTTGTCTTGTAAAGTACTTCATTGCTCAACAACACGCGAAAGAATTAAGCGATCAAGAAGAAACAAAAACAGTCAAACGCTCCGCCACGATTGGAAGGGGAATCCGCCGCCGCCTCCTCCTCCTCCGTAGGGTTGTGCACGAGAATTAAGCGATCGAGCCGGTGAAATGACGTTGTTACCTTTCGATCATTCCCTCAATTAGAGTTTAGTGGGAATTGCATGGAAAAATTAAGAGACTAATAATGGAGGGCATAGGATCATAGGTAGTACTTGCCTACTTAGTTGGTACGTAGAAGAATAGAATAGAAAGGAGGTCAGGTCTCGTCTTCCCCGCGCCGCGGATGGCACGGGCAGTTGGCGACTTGGCGCGCGCGCGCGCGAGAAGATGGCGCGGCCGCCAACCGCCACGACCCACTCCGTCCGTCAGAATTGCTGCGCTCGATCTCCCCTCCCGTGCTTATTTCCTCCTCGTCGATCCTCTTGTATTCCCACCTACCTGATGCATGATTCATGGGAACCATGGCCTGCCACTTGTGCGCCGCGCACCGCGCCGTCGTCTTCTGCTCCGCCCACGCCGCCAGGCTGTGCCTGCAGTGCGACGCCGCCATGCACGACGCCACCGCCCTCACAGGCCTCCACTCGCGCGCGCCGCTCTGCGACGCCTGCGGTGCGGCGCCCGCTGCTCTGCGCTGCGCCACCGACCGCGACCGCCTCGCGCTCTGCGCCGAGTGCGCCGACCGCTGCGCCCCCGCCGGCACCTACGCCAGGTGCCCCATCAGCCAGTACACGGGGTGCCCCGGGCCGGCCGAGATCGTGCGACACGTCTCGCTGGAGGCGCCGTCACCGCAGGAGGACTTCGACGCGTGGCTCGCCGACAAGCTGCCCCACCTCTTCGACGACGACGAAGACACCGTGCCCGAGGTACCAAGTGACTGCTAGGCTAGCTAATCAGAAAGAATGATCTATATATACATACATGATACAGCTCGATCGCTCGCGTAACTCAATCGATCTCTTGTTTCCTGCGCGCCTAGCTACCTGCTGCTGCCTCCGCCGCCGCTGGTGGTCATTACATGGAGGATGCCGGGATGCAGGTGTACTACGACGGAAACGCGATGGGTACAGCAGCAGGAGGAGCAGGAGGAGAAGGTGGAGGTTTCGGTGGCTGTGATGCAGTGGCCACCATTGAAAAGTTCCTAGCCGATGACTGGAGCGGGCCATGCGCTGCTGCGCGTGAGGATGCTGGTGCCGGGTTACTTTCAAATCAGACGACGACATCCTCTGCTTGCCACCTCTTGCCATCGTCGTCGTCATGCCATGGCCAGCCAGAGGCAGCAGTCATGGCATCTGCTCTTGTCCAGTCCCTGACCAACGATCACTTTCTGCTCGGCGGCAGCAGTACTTCCAATGCCATGGCCAGCAGCTTTGGGTACTTCCCATTGATCAGCATGCCCATCCCGCCGCCTGAGAGCACCATCACCGATTTCCAGCAGGACAGCCAAACGCCGTCGCACGGCATGGTCGCAGCAGACAAGAAACCATCGCAGCAGCAAGATCCGAGCACCATGGACAAGAAGCGGGAGGAGAGGGACCGAGCCAAACTCAGATACAACGAGAAGAAGAGGAACAGAAAGTACGTACCTATCTATGCTCCTCTGACTGACTGAATCTCGATACGTTATTTGCAATGCAAATTAATTCCCTTGCTCGAATGAAAATACGTTGTGCAGATTCTGCAAGCAGATCATGTACGAATCCCGCAAAGCGAGAGCGGACACGCGAAAGCGGATCAAGGGCCGATTCGCAAAGGCTACCACTAATCCCACTTCTTCTCATGACCAGTGAACAGCTACTCCAGCCAGTCCAACATATATGTAGAGATAATTGACTCGAGCAACTGAAGCAGTACAGAGTCAGGGCAATGCACACACTCAGGGCATATACAAAAAAAATCCAAAACTCATCTTTGCATACCTGTAAGTACACCTTCTAATTAGTGTACATCTTGATGTTCACTGTATAATGAATGTCTGACTACAGCACGTACAGAGTCATGCTTATAATTGGCTTAGGTACACTCTTCTCCACACCACACAAATACAGACAAACCTGATATTAATATGTATGCCACAGGAAAATAGGGATCTTTCTTAGTTTTGCATAATCATAGTATCTTGTGGAGATTTATTTATTTCTGCACCTCCTCCTCCTCCTCCTCCTCCTTCTTCTTCTTCTTCTTCTTCTTCTTCTTCTTCTTCTTCTTCTTCTTCTTCTTCTTCTTCTTCTTCTTCTTCTTCTTCTTCTCAATCTGCATGTTTATGACACGAAAGAACCTGATGATGATTTCTTCTCTCTCTCTCTCTTTGAACTTGCAGTGTTTCATTAATTTGCTCATAAAGAAAAGGAACATCAGACGAATGGGAATAGATATCTTACATATTTGCAGATAAACAAGAAGAAGATTCTGTCAAAGGAAAAGTACAGAGGTGATCATGCATGGACCAGGCCTTCAAAGATCTCCTTAACACCAACAAATCCCGCGATTTTCTTTTCGTTTCCTGCACATTCATTACATCTTATACACCTTTTTTCCCTGATTGAATTCAACACTCTAGGTAAATTAGTATCAACAAGATCATTCTTTTCGGAACTCATGTTCCGTACTAGAATAAGCAGCAAGGGCACTGTCTGTAAATAACATTTTGCACACCTGAGCGGAGTCATCCTGATTTTTCTTTGCCCCCAATTTGTTTTTGTTCTTCTTTCTTAGTTAAAGTTTTGGAACTCTAGTTCCGTGCTGTAATTACTGAGTATTTGTCTACATGTATGCACATAAATAATCATTTGTGAGTTAAAAAAACATGAATTTGGATGTGTTGATGGAAGAGAATTGTTGGGGCCCAATCCACCCATTGTACCAAGAGGCCCAAAAGGGTTGTTACAGGAGAAAAGACATGTTTACTCCCCAAGATTGTGAACTTCGATAGAAGCATTTGTATAAGCAACCTTCTTATGACTATAAATATGTGACTCAGGGTGCCATGAAAGGGGAGGATCCATTTTTTCAGAGAAAGGGCTATGTAATAGATCACCTAGTTTGTACATACACCTTCTACATCCAATCTCTATGGTTTCTCAGGCTTCGGGTAACCCCTCTATGACCCCCCCGTAGCCCCCATTATTCACTGTTTAGTCTGTGACCACAACATTTAGTGCCGCCCCGTGAGAAGCGGCATAGAAGCTACTAACCAAATCAAGGCGTTCTGTAACACCCCGCCCATCCTCTGGGCCAGAATGCTACCACCATTGCAAATTTTTACCTTCAATTACCAGAAAGTCCACACAAAATATTTAGGTAGCAGCGAATAGATACACAAAGTTCTTCTTTTAGCCCATACTCTAGCAGCCTAGTGGAGACTAGTATAGACTGACAAAAGGTGGAGCAAAAAGTGATGTTGGTTCGTGAAGAACATTCATGTGCTACTCCCGCCCATGCATGTCGTTCTCAACGGTCACCTAAAACAACAAAAGCAAGGGTGAGTCGAAGACTCAAGAATACATAATAGGGCAATAAATGCTATCCAAACATGAACACAATTTAATCCAGCCATAGCATACTCTGCATACATAGCCATGCTCGTATCATCATTTTCAAGATTCCACATTGCCAAAACATCAATGCAATGCAATGCAATTCATCCCTGCTCTACATGCACATTTGCTCATCACATTGCGAATACCGGTATTGCCGAGTGAACACCCGTCGATGTTCACCCATAATCTTGGGCCCGCCCATTTCGGCACGGGGGTCTCTCCACTCCCGTGGAGGCCTACCGAAGTAGGTCTTACTCAAGAGCGCTCCGGATTAGTCAACTAGCTTTACTCGTAGCTAGAGACTTTCTCACCGCCCTAACTCTTGAGTGCACATAATGCAAATGCGTATGCTCATTGTCATAATCACACTCATCATTAACATCATTAGCGGGTAAGCATCATTGCCCACCTTACTCCATCATCATTACCATCACTTACCATGCAACCTCATGTCATATAAACATCACACTTCCACATAAACATCACGTAATCATCGTATTTCCACATAAACATTATCACAACATGTAAACATCGCATAATCATAAACTCTATAGTCTACCGCTCTACCATGCACTTGCCTGTTAACCAAATGGAGCGAAGCGACGTATGACGGTGTCGACTCAGACCTCCACCGACAAGCAATTTAATCCGACTTAACGCATCATAACGAAATCGAGATTAAAAGGCGACGGTGATACTACACGCATAATCCACTTCGCGTAAAACGCACGGGTTTCATGGACCGTCGCACATGTATCCAAACCTCCCGCCCTTTCTTTTTCTCCTTTTCTTTCTTTTTTTTCCTTTTCCTTTTCCTTTCTCTTTTTTTTTCTTTCTCCCTTTTCTTACTCGGCTGGCCCCTTCCTCTTTTCCTTCCTCACCCGGCCCTCTCTCTCTCCTCACTTCATTTCTACCGAATGGCCTCGCCTCCCACCTCCGCTTCTCCCTCTCTTCTCGCGTGCGGGTGCCCTTTCCGGGCGGCTGCACAAGACGGCCAAGGCCGGCTTGCCGACTTTGCCCTCCAACGGCGGCAGAACCCCTCAAGGCCCTTGCCCGGATCGGGCCGACCCGACCGCCGGTCGGCGATGCGACGGCACAGCAAGCTTGGGCTCACGGCCCGGGCTCACGCCGGCCGACCTCCGCCGCCTCCACCTTCCCTCACGCCTCCTCGCTCATGGATCCGGGCGCCTCCCCAGATCCGGCAACTCACGGTCGGATCGGGCCGATCTCCGCCACCGACCGCGCTCACGAGTCGAGCTCACCGCCTCGGCTTGCGGCCGGCCGCCTACTACCGCCAGACGGTTTGCCCTCCTTTCCCTTTCTCTCAGTGCCCTACTTCTACTATTGTGTGCTATTGCGCTATGGGGCTACTGAGAGGGATGGTAGACGACTCAAGGGTTTGGCTTGGCGTCGAGGTCGTGGGTGACGCCGTCCCCGCCGTCGACGATGAAGCCTTCACCCCGGCCTCCGAGCTCCCGGGGTCCTTCTTCCTTCTTGGGCTTCCTCTACCTCCTCTCTCTCGCCTTGCTCTTCCTTCTACTGGGGAAGAAAAGTGAGGTGGAGCTAGGTCGGCTCGGTCAGGTTTCTCGGTTGGGGAAAAGAAATGATGAGGCTTGCGGTGTGGCGTAAAAAGTGGAGCCGGTAAGAGCGTGTGAAGTCTTGTCTCTTCAAGAAGCATAGCTATCACACTCAATGCGAAAAGCCACTTCTACCCCTCCCTTTTTGCCTTGGCTGACTAAGGCCCTGAGGGCTATTTGGTCCAACAGTAGCCCCTACACTATATGGTGCTCTTCTACCATGGCAGGTTGATCGGTAACAGGTAAGAATAGAATTACTGCCGAATGACGAAAACCCGTAACGCGAGACGGTGCCGACAAATCCTGGACGGTCTGGAAACCTCTGAGAGCGCTACCTAGTCGCTTTCTGGACGGTGCCGACCGCCCCTGGACGATCTGGGAACCTCTGAGAGCGCTACTTAGTCGCTCTCTAATCGGTGCCGACCGTCCCTGGGTAGTCTGGGAACCTCTATGAGCGTTACTTTTAATCGGCATTCAAATAGCCGATGGGTCCGACGGCAAAACTCTCCTCTCTTCCTTTATTCTCCTCTCTCGCATCTTTGTGGTATTACATTCTACCTCTTAATGTAATTCGACCCCACTTCGCGCCAACAATTCGCACGGAAGGACAAAAATAAACTAATTGCACATAACATAACATTAACTCATACCCTTGGAGAACAAGTCCGGGTACTTCTCGCGCATGCGAGATTCCAACTCCCATGTCGCTTCGCTCAGACTGATGTGCCCAAAGCACTTTAACATACTTTATCGTCTTATGCCTCAACACCTTCTCTCGATTCCTCCGAATCCGAACCGGATGGGACTCAAGGTGAGGTCTTGCTTTATGGACACCGGTTCTAACATAATCTCATGCTCGGATCTCGCAAGTACTTTCTCAACATCGACACATGAAACACATTATGCACCCTCGCATGGACTCGTGGAGGTCCAAGCGATATGCCAACTTTCCAATTCGTGCTGAATTAGAAATGGCCCAATGTACCGGGCTAAGCTTCCCTTTGGTACCAAATCGCACTATGCCTTTAGTAGGAGATACTCTCAGGAGTACATGATGCCCCACTTCGAACTCTAGCTCTCGCCTCCTGACATCGGCGTAGCTCTTTTGCCTACTCGGCGCTAGCGATTTTGTCTAATTTCCGCCACTGCTCCACTGCTTGCGGACCCAATCCGGCCTAGAACGGACTTCTCGCCCACGGCATCCCAACACGATGGCGATCTACACTTTCGCCCATCTGTAACCTCGAATGGCGCCGCTCGAACACCGGAGTGGTAGGCTGTTGTTATAGGCAAACTCGCAAGTGCCAAATGATCCTCCCAGCTACCCTCCAGACAAAACACAGACCTTAACATGTCCTCCAAGAATCGAATGGTGCGTTCGGACCGCCCATCCGTCTGCGGGTGGAAAGCATCTTGAGCGAGTTTCGTGCCCGAGCGCCCGCAAGCTCTCCCAAAACTTGAGACAAACTTAGCGTCTCGTCCAAACTATCGACTTGGGAACACCGTGCAATCTCACAATTTCGCACATAGATGGGAGCTAACTCACTTGTCGAGTTCGTTGTGCGAATGGGGATGAAGTGCGCGGACTTACTAAATCGGTCCACCACTACCCAAATCGCATCCTTACCTCGCTGGCACGAGGTGTCGACTACGAAATCCATGGTGATCTCATCCCAAGGCCATCGAGGAACTTCCAAAGGTCGCAATAGCCCAATGGACGTTTATGTTCACCTTTACTTGCTGGCAAACCCCGCAAGATGCCACATACTTAGCAATATCCACTTTCATCCTCTTCCACCAGAAGCTCTTCTTGAGATCACGATACATCTTGGTCTCACCAGGATGCACTGTGTACGGGGTTCGATGAGCTTCTCTCAAAATATCATTCTTGACTTGAGCATTTTGCGACGCACAAAGGCCCTTTAAACCGCAATGCGCCCGACTCATCAAGGCTGAAATCCCGGTTTTCCTTCATCAAGTCGCTTCTCACTTGTCAAGCAACCGATCATGTCACAGTGCCTCCTTTACTCGCTTTGGAATTTTTGATTCCAAAGAAGAATCGCATCTCGATCAGGCTGCCCAAAGAAAACAATAGGAAATTCCCATCCGCTCAAAGTCAGCAACGAGACAACCTAGAGCAGAGGGTGTCGTCTTGCGACTAAGGGCATCAGCAACCACATTTGCCTTACCCGGATGGTATTGAAGAGTGAGATCATAGTCTTTGATAAGCTCCAACCACCTCCGTTGCCTCAAATTCAACTCCTTCTGAGTGAAAATGTATTTGAGGCTTTTGTGGTCAGTGAAGATATCACAAGATTCTCCATACAAATAATGCCTCCAAATTTTAGAGCAAAATCATCGCGCAAGCTCTAAATCGTGAGTAGGGTAGTTCGCTCATGTTTCTTCAATCTGTCGCGAGGCATACGCGATCACTTTGTTATCTTGCATGAGCACACAACCTAGACCCACTTGAGACGCATCCGAGTAGACCGTGAAACGCCTCGCTCGGGAAGTGTGAGAACAGAGCGAGCACTAACTTCTCTTCGTAGTATTAAACCGTGCTCACATTCATCGGTCCACTGGAATTTCACATTCTTCCGTGTGAGCTGAGACATTGGCTTGGCAATACTGGAGAAGTCTTTCACGGTTACCGATAATAACCAACTAGGCCAAGAAAACTTCTCACTTCTTTAACATTAGATGGCCTCTTCCAATCCATGACGGTGGAAATCTTGCTTGGATCTACCGAAATGCCTTCCGGTTAATTACGTGACCCGTAAAGCTCACTTCGTAAATCCAACTCGCACTTTTTAGCTTGGCAAAGAATTGATTCTTCCTCGAGTCTCAAGCACAAGCATCGATGTCGCTCATGCTCTTCATTCGCCTTGAATAAATCAGATATCATCGATGAACACCACTACAAAGTCATCCGTGTACTTGTGTAGCATACTTGTTCATCGCTTCCATGAAGACAATAGGGCATTTGTCATCCAAAGGACATAATCAGAAACTCATAGTGCCCATATCTTGTGGAGAAAGTCGTCTTTTCAATGTCTTGCTCCCGCACTCGGATCCGATTATACCCGCATCAGATCAATTTTGAGAACACCTTGGCTCCTTTTAGTTGATCAAACAAGTCCTAGATGCGAGGCAAAGGGTATTTATTCTTGATGGTCACTTGATTTAGAGCACGGTAATCTATACACATGCGCCAACTCCCATCCTTTTTCTCAGTGAATAGGACAGGGGCTCCCCAAGGTGACACACTACGACGAATCAAGCCTTTGGATAACAACTCGTCCAATTGCTTCTTCAACTCCTCCCGCAAGGGTCGTGCAAACGATAGGGAGACATAGAGATAGGTCTTGTACCGTGAACAAGATCAATTCAATTCCACGTCTCGCTTAGGTGGCATTCCCGAAGCTCTTCAGAAACACATCGGGATACTCACGCACCACGTGAATATTCTCAATGTGCACCGGCACACTTGGCTTCTCCGCAATTGCTAGGAGTAACCCAGACTTCATTGTTCGTCGGCCAGGGAATAAGCTGGCTAACACAAAGAGGGAACACGTGGGTGCATTCCCTTGAAAAATTATCTCCTTCCCTGAAGGTGCTTGCAAGGTAACTGTCCTCCAGAAGCAGGAAATCACGGCTTGGTAGCGATGCAACCAGTCCATGCCAAGGATAACATCGAAGGTTTCAATCGAATAACCATGAGGTTGGCAAGAATCCTCACCATCTATTGCAACCACACAAATAGGACATACTGTGGAGCTAGCAATGATACCCTTGGGGTACTAACCATAACCGATTGGGAAATTTGTCAACACTCGCCTTGGCCTTCCTAGCAAACTCCCGTGACACAAAAGAATAGGTAGCACCAGTCGAAAAGAACAAGGGCTTCACATGAGTCCACTAACAAGGTACCTGTCACCACGTCAGGTCGACTGCGGACTCAGCAGTGAG
The DNA here is from genome assembly GCA_036346245.1 of Bonia amplexicaulis. Classification (NCBI taxonomy): domain Eukaryota; kingdom Viridiplantae; phylum Streptophyta; class Magnoliopsida; order Poales; family Poaceae; genus Bonia; species Bonia amplexicaulis. Next base: position 23,235,463 of record CM070750.1, on the reverse strand, counting down.
AGTAGACTCGGGTGGTGTCGGCGGCGAGCCCCAACGCCTGCTGTGGCGCAACGGACCGGAGGCGGTGTAACATGCCGGAGTGAAGGAGTTGCTGCAGGATGCCGATAATACCCGGCAGGTGGAGCCTGTGATAGTGGAGGTCGCAGCGTGGCGGCCGCCATCATCTGGACTGACCCCCGAGGTGTAGTATTGGATGAAGATGAAGATACCGGCTCCCACTTGATGATGCTGGAGGGGTTCTGACGACAAACCCGCTCCATGTGGCCCGATCGCCGCAATGTCGACACTCCCGGTCCAGAGCACTCAGCGACGGTGCCCACCTCCACACTTGAAACAAATCATGCCCCGCCTCGGGACAGACGATAGGTTGGGGTCGCCAGTGAGGAACGGGCACCGAGGAAAACGCCCTTGAAGACTTGGTCTTGATGACGGTGGGGACGCCGGCCCACTTAGACTTCTTGGGAGCGGGCCGCTGAGATGACCCACCCCCTTCAGTGAAGCTTCTTTTCTGGTCACCACCAGAAGCACTCAGACCACCAGAGGGTTGCAGCCCTTTAGTGAGCCGCATCTCCATCTCCATCCCTCTAGCTTTGCTCCACCACGGACCTAAAGTCACGCGTGCAAGAGCTCCCATGATATGCCTGGAACTCGAGTTGAGCCCCGTGAACCTTTGGCCTTCTCAAGGTCATTGGTTGCAACCGATGGCACGAAGCGGATTAGATTATTGAATGCCGCCTCGTGCTCACCACGGACATCTTTCCTGCACGAAGGTCGGCAGGCGACCTCCATACTCTCCACAAAAGAACTGGGTAATACTTTGCCTTGAACCGCTCGTGAAGACTTCCTGTGTAGCAGACCTCAGGCGGGGTCCCGGCAAAGAACCCTTCCCACCGATATCCGCTGACCCTTCAATTGAAAGCCACAAAGCGAGCCACCGAGAACTCATCTCAAGGGCTCCGAATTGCCTCTCCATGTAGCGCAGCCAATCCGCAGCTTGGACTGGTGTGCCTGATCCATCGAAGCTATCTAATCGCAGGGCCAACCACTCTCGAAGGCCCATCCTTGCCTCCCAGACGACCGAAAGCGACAACAGAGCAGAAGCAAAAGTGCAGCAGCAGGCGGCATTGTCGGCTCTGACGACGAAGCTCATGAACCTCCTCTAAGAATTCCCGCAGAAGGTCAAGACCTTGCCGGTCTCGGCCACGGACCGCCAATGGAAGCAACCTCTGCATCGGTGCCTCTGTTGAGCCTCAAGCGGTGGCTCCGCTTGGGCACGACCACGACCACGGCCACGACCTCCACGCCACGCCCACGACCTCTTGCTCTCGGCATCTCTGTTCAAGACAGATAGCCAATCACACAACTAGCCCACGAACAATCATTTCGGTGGCACAAATCAACAACAAAGCTAACGAAAGCGTAAATGCAATGTAGGACCCATTCCCCATCCTATGGTGCACCACCGTGTCAAATTTTATCATTAGGCCTAAGTCAAATTTTAGTTGAATAATTAACCTAAACATCAAATTTCTTTACCACGGACCTAACGCCGCTCGATACCAACTGTAACACCCGCCCATCCTCTCGCCGTAATGCTACCACCATTGCAAATTTTACCTTCAATTACCGTAAAGTCCACACAAAATATTTAGGTAGCAATAATAGATACACAAAGTTCTTCTTTAGCCCATACTCTAGCAACCTAGTGGAGACTAGTATAGACCGACAAAAGGTGGAGCAAAAGTGATGTTGGTTCGTGAAGAACATTCATGTGCTACTCCGCCCATGCATGTCGTTCTCAACGGTCACCTAAAACAACAACAAAGCAAGGGTGAGTCGAAGACTCAAGAATACATAATAGGGCAATAAATGCTATCCAAACATGAACACAATTTAATCCAACCATAGCATACTCTGCATACATAGCCATGCTCGTATCATCATTTTCAAGATTCCACATTGCCAAAACATCAATGCAATGCAATGCAATTCATCCCCGCTCTACATGCACATTTGCTCATCACATTGCGAATACCGAGATTGCCGAGTGAACACCCGTCGATGTTCACCCATAATCTTGGGCCCGCCCATTTCGGCACGGGGGTCTCTCCACTCCCGTGGAGGCCTACCGAAGTAGGTCTTACTCAAGAGCGCTCCGGATTAGTCAACTAGCTTTACTCGTAGCTAGAGACTTTCTCACCGCCCTAACTCTTGAGTGCACATAATGCAAATGCAGATGCTCATTGTCATAATCACACTCATCATTAACATCATTAGCGGGTAAGCATCATTGCCCACCTTACTCCATCATCATTACCATCACTTACCATGCAACCTCATGTCATATAAACATCACACTTCCACATAAACATCACGTAATCATCGTATTTCCACATAAACATTATCACAGCATGTAAACATCGCATAATCATAAACTCTATAGTCTACCGCTCTACCATGCACTTGCCTGTTAACCAAATGGAGCGAAGCGACGTGCGGACGGTGTCGACTCAGGACCTCCACCTGGACAAGCAATTTAATCCGACTTAACGCATCATAACGAAATCAGAGATTAAAAAGGCGACGGCGATACTACACGCATAATCCACTTCTGGCGTAAAAACGCACAGGTTTCATGGACCTGTCGCACATGTATCCAAACCTCCCCGCTCCTTTCTTTTTCTCCTCTTTTCTTTTTTTTTTCCTTTTCCTTTTCCTTTCTCTTTTTCTTTCTCCTTTTCTTACTCTACTGGCCCTTCCTCTTTCCTTCCTCACCCGCCTCTCTCTCTCTCTCTCACTTCATTTCTACCGAATGGCCTCGCCTCCCCACCTCCGCTTCTCCCTCTCTCTCGCGTGCGGTGCCCTTTCCGTGGCCTGCTGGCCAAGACGGCCAGGCCGGCTTGCCGACTTGGCCCTCCAACAAGGCGGCAACCCCTGCGCTCCTTGCCCGGATCGGGCCGACCACGACCGCTTCGGTCGGCGATGCGACGGCACATGAAAGCAAGCTTGGCTCACGGCCCGGCTCACGTCGGCCGACCTCCGCGCCTCCACCTTCCCTCACGCCTCCGCTCATGGATCCGTGGCGCCCCCCGATCCGCAACTCACGGTCGGATCGGGCCGATCTCCGACCACCGACCGCGCTCACGAGTCGAGCTCACGGCCTCGGCTTGCGGCCGGCCGGCCCCTACTCCGCCAGACGGTTTGCCCTCCTTTCCCTTTCTCTGTGCCCTACTTCTACTATTGTGTGCTATTGCGCTATGGGGCTACGGAGAGGGATGGTAGACGACTCAAGGGTTTGGCTTGGCGTCGGAGGTCGTGGGTGACGTCGTCCCCGCCGTCGACGATGAAGCCTTCACCCTCGGCCTCCGAGCTCCGGGGTCCTTCTTCCTTCTTGGGCTTCCTCTACCTCCTCTCGCCTTGCTCTCTTCCTTCTACTGGGGAAGAAAAGTGAGGTGGAGCTAGGTCGGCTCGGCAGGTTTCGGTTGGGGAAAAGAAATGATGAGGCTTGCGGCTGTGGCAGAAAAAGTGGAGCTGGTAAGAGCTGTGTGAAGTCTTGTCTCTTCAAGAAGCATAGCTATCACACTCAATGCGAAAAGCCACTTCTACCCCTCCCTTTTTGCCTTGGCTGACTAAGGCCCTGAGGGCTATTTGGTCCAACAGTAGCCCCTACACTATATGGTGCTCTTCTACCATGGCAGGTTGATCGGTAACAGGTAAGAATAGAATTACTGCCGAATGACGAAAACCCGTAACGCGAGACGGTGCCGACAAACCCTGGACGGTCTGGAAACCTCTGAGGCGCTACCTAGTCGCTTTACGGGCGGTGCTGAGCCGCCACAGACGATCTGGGAACCTCTCGAGGCGCTACTTAGTCGCTCTCTAATCGGTGCCGACCGTCCCTGGGTAGTCTGGGAACCTCTATGAGCGTTACTTTTAATCGGCATTCAAATAGCCGATGGGTCCGACGGCAAAACTCTCCTCTCTTTCCTTTATTCTCCCTCTCTGCATCTTTGTGGTATTACACGTTCGAACACAATGGCACCAAGGAAGGCGACGACTTTGGCCCCCAAGTGAAAAGAAGTATGGCTGTCAAGATCGCTGCAGCGAGAGCAAGGGAGCCGGTCTACAAAAGCCCCCACCCTCGTGGCAACCAGACACCAAAGACAACAAATGTTCGGGCTATGACAGTAATCTAAGATGGTTCTTTGGCAATTGCACCAACGACGGAGCGGGAAGCATCGCGAACGGAGGACCCGACCGCAGCACCCGACCGAAATATCGAGATTCGTACTGCCCAAGCAGTGATCTCCGCTGGCATCGACACCATCGTCGTCACCACATAGAGAGTAGAAGGCGTCCTCTCTCTGACACAGGACGCGGGAGGAGGTGCCCTTGAGGTGATCTACGGGATGTTGCAGTGAGAGTTGACGGATCTACGAAGAGCCATACGTGAGATGTAGGAGAGTCAGAAGTACCTCGCCGCTGCAGTAGGGTTGTAGAGTAGTAGTACTTGTAACTTGTTCTCATCAAGATATCTTGAGAAAGTGAAGACCAGCTCTTGATCCATCACGATATATTCTGAATTGACGATGCACCAGATCTTCTTGTTTATAGTACCAGTGTAGAACAAGAGCCTGATCGATGTCAGGCGTGACGACATGCATGGAGAAATTGTTTTCTTCAGCATTGAGAGCGGAGCAAAGATGATTCAGTACAAGTCGACTTGTAGGCAATGCAATGTTGGGCAAGCTAGCATGCGTGGACCAGAGCCCTATATAATCTCCGAGTATCACATGGACGATTCCAAACAGGGAAGCAGCTCAACACACCTCGAAACTTACAGATTTTGGATTTAGGGTTTAGTTTTGTGTTTGCTACCTTCACAAAAAAAATGTTGTGTTTGCTTAATAATCCAATCCAATAATAGTATTAATCCTGCTGCTGTCAGTTTGGAAACATAAGTGATCATGTCATGAATTTTGAAAACTTACAGCTAGGTCAGGTGCTATCACTCACGAGAACTCACAATGTAGCAAAACCTTAACCGGCCTCAGTGGCTTGTCGGTTATGATTTTTAGTTAAATTTTTTAAATTTTAGCTGTTTGTGATAGAAAATGACAGAAAGATATTTGTATGTGATTTTAACCAACACAGATAATAGACTTTCAATACGTACCATTATTAATTTATAGATCCAATCTTAAAAAAATACTATGTTTAAAAGATAAGTCAAAAACCGATTTCAAAAGTCCGATATAACAGACCCTAAAGGGTTGGCTAGAGTGCTCTGTTACTTCCGCGTACACCAAGGTGTCCCCAAGGTGAAGTCGAGCACCGGATCAACATTTTCACTGTAATACAAAAATCACCACATCGAGAATTCTCCTCCATCTTACTCTCAAGGAAAGAAATCAAGGGCATGCGCATTGCATCCAATCCGGTCATCTTGGGATGAACAGTTCCACAAGGAACATTACCACCAGAGTTTTGATGTCACTATACAAGGATGACTAACATAGTAGAGCCATCATACCAGATCGAAACTCTTGACAATAACAAAACTCAGACAGGACACAAGAACCATTCACAAGGCACATATGAGATTCAGATTTTCACATTGTTTTGAGTTTTTTACCATACAGAATAAAACATGCATAATTAACACAAGTCTTAACTGTACAATTTGCAATTTGACCGGCTCTCCTCTTCTTTACAGCAACCGAAAGCATCCAATTATCAACTCACTCCCCACATCCAATACACAGGGGGGGATTCAAGGCTTGCTTCAGGGGGAGGCAACATCCGTTGCAACAAAAACTAGTAGATGCGCCATGCCACAGCAGAAATTCAGCACTAACCAATCTTCCTCACTTTTATACAATTTGGGATGGATACCTTTTTCTCTAGACAGTTAGACTTAACGGCGATTCAGAGCCTGGTTATAATTTACGTACTCCCTAACATGGAGTTCTCTCCAGCTGTCTTCTCGTTGTGATTGTCATCCTCTTCATTGTCAAGGGGATCACCGCTGGCAACTGCCCCATCTTCCAGAGGCATATGGATGCATCTGCCGTTGATCGGAAATGGTTCCTGAGTTCCATTCACAATTATTCATGGCATTAGTAAAACACTAACACAAGATGCACTTGACCTCAAGAGTGAGAGTCGTATAAACCCACTTGTTACGGGAAGAGTAAACACCTTGGACCGGGGAATTACCACTTACCAACTTAAAATCACCATAATTAGTTTGTTCAATAGCAATATTATACTCTTTCATGCTTCAAGTATTGATTTGCCAAATTGACATGCTGAATTTCAATGAACTTGCAACCAGTATATAAAAACATGATTCATAGTACCGGAAAAGGAACAAGCAATTGTAAATTACTCATTTAAAGCATGTCCCCTCGACAGGAAGTGAATTTTGCAACGGTGGACAAGAGTTTTGCGCAATATAAGTTCATTAGACAGATGTCCTTTTCACTTGTCAGCATACAATGCAACAACCTTGTTTACCTCCGGAGGACAATGGTGAAACTGGGCAAGCAATATGATGTGACTAAACGTATGCTGATGTCAAAGAATCGTGAGTATTGCATCAGAAGTAAACAAATGGGAAAGTAACATACTGTTGATTAGAAAAACTGAAGAACAAATCTGCGTTAATATTCTAGACAACAAGAGTTGTTTACCTGATTTCCAGCCTCTGGTCCATTGGAATGGAAAAGAATGGGGCGGCACCTCTTGTCCTCGCTCATCAAACTTGAATTCTGAAAATGTGAAATGAGTGCAGTCCTTCCCTGGATCCTAGCATAAGCCAGAGAGGCTACTTTCTCACTGTTGAACTTCTCCCATTTCTTCCCATTAAACGCCTGCAAATTAAAGGCATGCATCCAAAAACAGACCATTCAAGCTGTTCAGATTAGTTCTACCAGTAATCTCCACTGCTGTGCAACTCAGCTAGCCAAGGATCAAGATCTTCACTCTGATGACAACAATTACCGAACAGTGTAACATGTAAGGGCCAATAAAGAAAACACACCTGGTAGAATGATATAATGTGCACAGGTGATATCATATTAATGAACGCATAACCAACATTGCATTTGTTCTGCATGGGCAAAATATAATTAAATAGTGCTGGCATCAAAATAAGTCCTTGGAAAACAACAGAAGAAAGCAACATAAAATATAGTACCTTGAAATCAATTGGAAGGTAGAAAAAGTCATATGTTCCTTTGTGGAGCTCATCAATTGTAGCCAAAAGCATCTTAGATGTGTACCTATAGAATTCAGGAAAAACCGAGTGAGGATAACTAATTAGCAACAAAGATAATAAAAGAAAATACAATATGAAAACTGCATACTTGTTTGGAATGTTTTTAATCATCAGCGTCGTCCGAGTATCATCACCTTTACGAATCTTCTCCAAATCAAGCTGATACTGCTTCTTGCTATCAGCTTGGAACGGATTGCTGTCAACTTGGCGGTTACGACCACGCTCAATGGAGCTGTCAAGTCCGAAAGAACCAGGCCCTTGATATGTGGGATTCCTGAAGAATCTTTGTCCCAATCTTGGTGACATTATTTGTCTAAAATTAGTAGAGCTATTATCTGACAGGCTTCCACTTAGAGCAGAAACAGGATTTACGGAAGCACGAGCTGCCATGTTTAGCATGAGGCTTCCCCCATTTCGGCCAGTACCAATATTCCCAATGTTCCCGAACCTGACTTGATTCATAAAGGATGTCTCTGGTGATTCAGGTAAAAAGCCAAAGTGGCTCTCAAAAGGAACACCTGAAGGGGCAGACCCAACATGATAATGATGCTGCTGATCTGAAGACCCAAACAATGAGCCCTGACGGCTGCCATACAAGAAGCCTTGCCCCCGAGAGTGGTTATTAGTTGACATTGCATGGCCAATTGCTGGTGGACACCAAATCGAGGATTGAGAATGTTCCGGATAAGGCTTTGGACTACCCCATAGAAATTCAGGCCCTGTTAAAGTCCCCAGACTTGAACTCATACGTTCACTTTTGTGATCTTGGTATGAGTGGGAATGCTGAAATGCAGCACCAAGGGACTGGTTGCTGTTTGAGAATACTTGATCATATTTAGACCAGTTGCTATCCTTCCTGATTGGCGCAATCTTCACAGCATTTGACACCAGTGAAGGGGGCATTCCAATAGGACTCATTCCATTTCCGGTTGGTGACTTGTTGAATGCTTGCAACAAATTGTTATCGGTTGGACTACCATATTGAGTCCATGCCCCTGCCAGGAGGTGATGCAATATTCCTTGGTTCTAAATAAATAACAAATGATTGAAAAAAAATATAGATGAGGACAGGATAACTAGACCCAAACTAGATCCAGTACCAAGTACCTGGAGGAGAGTTAGCAATAGGTGAACCAACGTGCGGATTCCTATAGCTTCTGGGTTCATCTTGGTCTAGCTCATGACCAAGCTGCTGCATCATGCTAAATCAGAAGAAAACAAGAGAATGAATCAGATCAGTGTCAGTAGATTGCATCAGAAACATTCAACCAATGCTAATTGGTTCACATGGAAGACAGATAACTACAAAAGTGTGCTATCCAAAATTCAAGGAACATCTCCAGAGAAGCAAACAGGCATATCTACAGGTTAAACAATATACCATTAAGGAATTAGTTAATTGGCCATTCAAAAAAAATCAGGGAGTACAAAAGCTAGTTTGTTTTCCCCCCATTTAAGATTGCAAGTGGATTAATCAAATAAATCATAAATCTGAGCTCTTCTATTGATGATGCATAAAACCGAGTTTAACAAGATTGGATACTGTGTACTTGTAACTTGCAAAATCATCATAAATAACTTCAAAACTCAGAAGTACAATAATTACCAATCTGATCTTCAGAAACATTGCAGAGTACATCGTTTCCTTTGTTGCTATCTTATGTCAGGATAAGAAACACCGATAAAAAGTATAGTTTTGCCCCGAGCATGGATAGCTTATATCCTACAGACTAATGATACTATCAGCTTAATGGGACACGTCAGAATGAACTTAGCTTGGTTTTAACAGCAATAAACATGACATGGCAATAACCACGTCACAATGCTTACACTGAATATAAGGAAAAGCCTCAACACGGCAAATTTGGCAATGCCCTGGCCATGTAAAACAATAAAAATTGATACAGGAAAATACTATGTATAGCAGATAAAGTCAACCTAGCTGCAGCATCAATAAATTGTCCACAACCATAGGTGAGAAATCGGGCAAAAAAACAACAATCTGAAGGCATAAGCAAACAAACAGATTAGGAAAGAAACTAACTCATAATCGTACTTTCTGCGCGTTCCACCAGGTCGGCTTGGTTCCAACTTGATGCGTTTTCCAGCTATCTCGCTCTTATTCAGGGACCAAAGAGCAGCTTCTGCTGCTCTTACATCATAGAACTCAATAAACTTATGATGTTTTTTATTCGGTGTCTCTCTTATCTGCAAATTGAAGCCAAACACCACCAGCTTGAATACCCTATTGCCTCCAAAAAAAAGATATCTATGGAGCTGCAATTTTCAAGCAAAAGTACAATTTTGGGGAAACAAAACTTGGGAGTAACATCCTAACCTCCTTTACTTCCCCATATGCTCCAAAAATCTGGCGAACCTCTTCATTAGAAACTGATGGATCTAAGTTAAAAATAACAAGTGTTCCCTGGTTTAAATCTTTGTCAGATGGATTCTCCTGCAAAATCAACATGGTAATCATTCCAAGGAGTACTTTTGTGGGTAAGGGACTAAAGGTGCAAAAGAGAAATGTAACAAACCTTTGGGATGGAGAAATGGATGTCCAGCTTTCTCCTCCTCAGAGGCTTGCTCTGCAATGAATGCATCGCACCACGTGCGGCTCGTATATCAAAATAAGATATCATTACAAAACCCCTATGCTTTGTTGCAGTGTAAAGGGTTCGGATATCCCCATATTGCTGAAATGACAATAATAAACACTGTCAAGACCAATTGAGATTCAATATCAAGGACATGCAGACAAGAACGTTGTGAGCTTATGATTAGACAACATAGCAGCAAAGGCGACAAGATCATCAATGTCCTACATACAGTTGTTCAGTTACAAGATACACCTGCTGTTGAGTAAAACCAATAAATCGGACTGGGACTGTAATTAAAAATAAAAAATATAACAATCACTGCAGCTATTACCTCAAATAGGGAGCGCAACTCGGAGTCCTCAACATTGCTATTGATGTTCCTCACAAACAATGTCCTGGAAGGGTGCTCCCCATATGGATGCTCCCCCGCCACAGTTTCGGCACTGTTTGACAGACCAAAATGGTTTATCCCATTGCCTCTAACCCCATCACCTATACTCGTATTCCCCAGACTAGATGTGATGCCCTCCACAGGGTCTGAGTCCAGCTCCATGCCCCCTCCACTGCCAAATACATCAAACTCCTCCAATTCCTCTGCAGGGTTTGTCTGCCCCACTAGCTCAATCTCATTTGTGATCCCCGCAAAAAGCTCATCTTCGTCAGGCAATAAGTCATCAATTTGCCGGAGATCAAAGTCAAACTTGTAGTCCTTCCCTTCAGGATCATCGTCAAACTCTTTCAGTTTTGAGGATGTGTCGTCCATCAATGGCGTGCCATGTGCAGAATCAGGAAAGTTTACTGAAAGAAAAGGAAATACAAATGATCAGGAGTATCAACGCAAACATGGGCACCGCTATACTACAGTACAAAAGGTTGAATTTGTGAGATTTTTTTATGCACTAAAGTTGAGTTTAGTTAGCGACAAATAGGGGCGTGGGCCACATATTTGACATTTGGACTCTTTAACAGTTTCTTTTTCCTCTTGTCTCCCTTGGATCCTAGCATCAACCTCTGTCATCTCTTCCATATATCCCTTTGCACATTTACCAACACCCCGCTGCAGGGATAAGCAAAGCAGGTGTTTGGAACAGTAATGCTAATTCCCACATGCATAGACTAGAGCATATTAGCATGTGCCTACAAATCTAGTATGCTTGAAGTGCCTTGAGAAGATGGAAAGTGGCATACGTATCTCATGCGGAAGAACCGGCAGTGAGGTTGAGAAGAGGCTTGCATCGCCCAGCCCATTGCATGCATTAGGCGGCGGTGGCAGAGGGACTCTCCACGGGTTGCTGTTTCCGGTCATCTGCCGCATGTTCATGGCAGGGGGGGCTGCAAGACCTAACACAAGACAAAAGCATATACATACAGACATTCAGATATAGGAACAGAATAACACATATATATATGTTATACGGAAATCCTTGTTTCCGTGCGTGCGCACGTTGGTTGGACAGCATGCACATCCGTCCGAGCAATCAGATCGCTTCAGAGTCACTGTGAGATGTGATTGCTCGTCAAGGCAGGAAAGCAACGTGGGTTTTTTGTCGTGTAGCTTTATTAAAATTTCACTATGTACCAGTGCCTCAGGAAACCTCCGTTGGAGATGTCCAAACCATCTCAAGCGATGTTGGACAAGCTTATCTTCAATTGGTGCTACCACCACCCTATGACGTATATCAACATTGTGGATTTGATACCGCCTTATGTGATCACATATTCCAAATTTATGACCTTGCTTGAAAACTATACCCATTTTGCTTCCATGTGTATCTTAACTTGCTTTTGAATTTATACCGATTGCTCCCAAATTTATGCTGACTTTGTTCCCAAAAATTTAAATTGATTTGATTTTTTGGATAAATTTTGCTATAGGTAAATCATGACTTTGCATCCAAATTTATGACCTTGCTTGCAAATTATAGTCATTATGTTTCCATGTGTATCCAAGTTGCTTTTAAATTTATAGCGACTTGCTCCCAAATTTAAAAGTCATGTTGGCTTTGTTCCCAAATCTAAACTAGTGTGAATTTTGTACAAAATTTGATTTAGGTAAATCATGATTTTGATTCCAAATTTATTACCTTGCTTGGAAATTATACTAATTTTGCTTCCATGCGTATCTCAACTTGCTTTCGAATTTATACCAACTTACTCCCCAGGGGAATTGAGGGTGTGCATCATAGCAATATAACATGCGTGTAACAACGAGTGCATGTAGCAATATATGGAGTAGTGTGAGTGCGCTTTTGACCAAGGTCCGCGCGAGTGGAGTGTAGTGGAGTCCTATATTATATAGCTGGAAGGGAAGGTGCAGCGCATGATACCTGGTGGATTGAGAGGATCCGGTGATCGGTCCATCACTGCATTTGCCAAGGGATGCCTACAAGAATAAACAATGGAGCTAATTTTAGCATTAGGGTTTAGTTCTCCGCTGCTGCGGAGTGAAACAAGCTTGGCAATCACAGTTGCAAGACGACACGGCCTATAAACGTAGGGTACAATCCCCGTGGGAATGAGAAAATAAGCAAACTTGATCCAAACCGAAGGGGAACGAACAAAAGGGGCATTTTTTTTTCTGCAATCGAAACCAGTAAAACACGTCAAACATGTCTACCGGATTGGGAATTCGATAGAAAGCAATCGGCTTTTGACTCTGAAAAGAGCAGAGCGGCGGCAGAAGGAATCCATGAATGATCAACCCCCAGAAAAAAGAAACACACAGATAAAAGCAGTAAACGAAGAACACGCAGAGGCATACTAACTCAACTCCACTCCGGTCCGCTTCGATTTATTCATGGAGGCAATCGCATGAACGAAACCCCTAAACCAAGAAGACAAAATAATTGGAGGGAATAAGCGTAGAGAGAGGAAGTGGCCGCCTCTCTCCCCTTCTCTTCTTCTACTCGCAATCCGCGGGGTTGGTTGGTTGGGGTAGTGGGAGGCCTTTTTATCCCATGAAACGTGGGGTCGGGAACACAGCGCAGCCCACCTGTCAGTGATTTGGGTGTGCAGTCACAGCCGCTAGTGGGAGGCCGTCACGATGCCCCCCACTGTCAGGGGGTAGAGCAAATGCCATGCTCCTTGAGCTCGGAATCAATACATGCTACATATGCAGGTTTAATTGCAAGCAAGCAGTATTCAAAGAGGATTGCTTAGTTGATTGGCTAATCTGATTTTTTTATTCATAAAAAGAATCCAATCCATCACTAATCCTCCTTTCATGTTTCCTTAATTTGACACGTAACTACAATGAAAAACCGTGTGAACTCTGATCACCTTTCTTCACAAGTATCGATATATTAATATTACTGCCCTTGCATGTGTTTGCTTTATTATAAGATGGGAGTCATAGCTCTTTAATTGATCAGTATGCAACAACTCTAGTAGTAAAATATCTACAGCAGGGATTTTTTTATTATTCAAGAACCGAAAGATTCCCCAGACATTCACTACATGACGATTTTCTATCTGCTGGTATGATGATTCCCCTGATAAAATTAAGCACAGAGACAAACACTTTATCCAGCAAATTCCTCGTGTGTGGTAAGCTAGGTTTATCCAATACCACACCATACATAATCATTACTATTACTAGTAGAGACCCGTGCATTGCAACGAAGTCATAAAAATGGTGAGACGGAACTTACTGCTTAGCCAACTTCACACATCAAACATTGGAGAGCAAAAAACAGAGAGAGAAGGGTGGCCAGAATGCGCGAGAAGATGAGAAAAGTGAAGGAGAGAGAGACAAATGGTCCATATCAAATCGGATGGCTGTAGAGAGAGGAGAGAAGAACGCAACGACCACCATCAACATTTAATAAGTTTCATTGCAACGCATGGACTCGTAACTAGTCTAATCATATATTCCAATCACCTGATAATCCCCCAACAACCAACACATGCACCACCCACCCTACTAAAATACAACATCATCAGCTGCTGCTTGTGACATTGGCATATGTTCTGCTCTACATGATAAAAATTGATTATCGAATAAACGACAGCAGCAGCAGCATCATCGTCAATGCTTTTTACCTAGCTTCAAGTACAGGTCCATTCTTGCTGAAGCACATGTCTAGTCTAGTACTGCAATGTACGCGAGTCTCATTTCTCTTCATGCAGCACATGACAACGCAAACAACAATTAACGCTCATGCTTGCTTCTGTCGTACAAATTGTTAAAGGAAAGGATAGACACATATAGCATATGCATATCATAATTTGTATCTTACTATTCCTCTTTCTCCCTTTCTGTTCTCGTCAGGAGATGGTCTGTTTCCTGCAGAGCCAAATCCCTGTATTCGCTCTCTGTAATCTCGGCTTGCCGTTCTCTGTTTTTCTGCTTTCCTACTATAGCTTATTTGGCAAGAGCCGGCTGTAGCCTTTTGGTGTATATATCATATAGACCTGAGGAATTTCTCAATGTGGGATCAAAATCTTCTTCAGTTTTCTCTCTCTTTCACACACATGATAAGTAGTGTTCAGATTATAAGTGGCACGCTTGATTCTGGTATACACAGGATTTAATTGTACAGGCCGCAGAGCATTACTGCTTATTATCACCGGATTATTGTCTTTATACAAGCTAGCGTGGGGAATTGCTACCTGAGAAATACAGGGATGAGGTAGTTAAGCTTTCATGAGCTATTGATCGGAGCTAATTAATCAATTTTTGTCATCCTTGCCTGCAGGTTCGCTGGCTGTCGGTCCATGGTCGTGTGAGAAGTGGGATTTCAGTCCAATCCAGCACTGGTAGTAATCGAGATCCCGAGTCGGGGAATCAAGAGCCCATGGGCAAACACGGGGGATCAGTGCAGACTCGAACATGAACGCCAGCGTACCGCTGAGCCTCGATGGCTCACTGGCGTCAGCACGGGCACGGCTGATTGTTGCCTGCCACGAATTAATTGATATCAAAAACCGTGTTGATCTTGTCACCCACAAACACATCCAAATTATACTCACTAACCTCGTACGTCTTGGTGTCTGGTCCATGTGGTGTCATGCAACTGTGAAGACTAGCGCCTCCAGGAAGAAAACCATCAGCTTTAGCCTGCGCATGTTCAGAAAGCTGACTTCTGTATCATCCTTGAGAAATATGACGATGGCTGGTTCCATTTGCTACATAGATTAGAGAGTGATGATCAGATCGATGTTACCTCGTATATCCCATAGATTAACCCCATGAATTCACTCATGCAGTTGCGATGATAGTATGGAGGACGGAATGTGTTTTCAGCCACCAACCATCGAGGTGGGAATACCACAAAATCAAGCAACGCGACGCCAGGCTTGTCAGTAGGCGCGGTTAGCACTGAAAATTGAAGAAATACATAAGAAAGGTCATTAGACACCCCGATAAGCAGCTAAAATGCCCCAAATTGAGTAATCTCGTGTTCCTCGGCGAGAAGCAATCACCTGTATTTACTGATGGGTCACCATGATCAAACAGGACTGTATTAAATGGACAGAACTTACTCAGGTCATACTGAAACGAAAGAAGATCAAGTCAGACCATATGGAAATTATTCCACATGCGGCGGCCTACAAATTTCTATACAAGTATACAGCAAAGAGAAGACAAAGCTTAACAGGTGAAAAGGAGAGTCACCAGCATAGCTAAGATGGTTGGTTACCTTGTAAGGGACATAATTTCCATGCCATGCAACCACATTAAACGGAGAAAAATCCTGTGTGGCAGTGAATAGCTCACCGCCGTACTTCTGCACTATCGTGTATCCAGGGCGATGGGCTCGCTCAAACCATGCTGTGGGGGAAAGGAAATCCCTTGCCGAAGCCAAACCATTAGCACCTGAACACCGATCATCAGGCATCTTCCAACAGCATAATTAACCTTTTGATTCTTACTGTAAGAAAAATAAAAGGGAAGCCAAAAAGGTCAATGTACTATTACCAATTGGGCCAAGATCAGGGAGCTGAAAATGGGCACCGAAGATCTCAGAAACATAGCCACGCGAAGGGCCATCAGGCAAGTCAACAGCAAAGCGGAAACCTTGAGGAATGACAACAATTTCACCAGGTGACACAAGCAGCTTTCCACATTCAGTTGTGATCAACAACCCTGGGCTTGATAGCAAAGGAAAGAAAACCATGGAAGATAGTGAGGATATATATTACTTCCCATAGAAGGTGTAGTAAGCAGAATTGAATAGGTATTGCATCGAGTTTGTCAGTAACTTTTCGATGATGATGATGCCCCTGCCCACCCCCCTTTTTTTTCTTTCTTTTTAAAAGAGTATGCCAACTACAGCACAAAGAGACATAGAATGGCACAAGTGGAACACTGAAAAGGACGCAAAGCACAATATTTTGGGGAACAGCAGGAACATGTGATCATTACTGTGGTCGCAGTTGGGTCTGGTGACAAAGAAAATGGTGGTTGTTGCTGAATCTGAGATGATTCCAATAAATGAATTCGATAACTAAACTGTTTAGTAACAGGACAGCAGAGACATTCAGTGCGTAATTCACAAGAATGTGGTGGAATACACTGTCGCTGTTTCTATATGTTTGCAAGTTATCATCAACACGGCAACATGGATGTAAGATAAGATGTGTACGGATTGCATCGATATTTGGAGGAAAGAAAAGGAGAAAACTTACTTCCTTGTTGGGGAACAATGAGGAAATCACCATCTGCATTGCAGAAGGCGCATCCCTCCATTGATTTGTTAGCAGCGTACCTACAGGCATGAGCAGGCAGTCAGTGAGCCATTCTTTTAACTGGTGCGCAGATAATGAGAATATGAGTCCAATAAAGAGATGAGAGGAATAGCTAGATTAAGCGAGCTAGCATTGATTGAAGCCGTATCGCTTCGTTTTCTTTCTTAACGAGGCAGGGGTCATACCATACCATACTAGACCGAAGCAAGGAGAGCGAGCGGGTGCAGTTGAAGCTAGTCTTGGATTAACGACGTTTCAACTACAAGGAGAGGAGAGGAGAGGAGATCGAGGAGATGCGGAGGAGTAACTAGGTAGGTAGGTAGGTACATGTGAATAGCGTATCCGTGGCGAAGGAAGGAGCTGCCTGCGCCGCAGACGGTGTAGAGGCCGTCGATGAAGTCGACTTGCGGCGGCGCCTGGGGCACCTCGGCGGGCCTCCAGCGCAGCTGCGTGGGCGTGGCGACGGTGGTGGTGCGGTCGAACTCCCCAACGAGGCGGCGGTTGGTGGGGTCGCGGGGGTGGAACGGCTCGTGGGTCACCGACGGCTTGATCCGATAAAACCATCTGCAGAAGCAGAAGAAGCAATGGAATGGATCGAGAATCATTCGTGAGTGGAAGAAGCAAGGAAGCAGGCGCCTACTTACGTGCGGAGGTTGCGGCCGCGCGGGGTGGTGAAAGACGTGCCGGAGAGCTGCTCGGCGTAGAGGCCGAGCGGGCAGACGAGCGGGCTGTTCTGGGCGCGGGGGAGCGACCCCGGCACGGCCTCGGAGGAGAAGGAGTTGCCCAGCCCCGAGAGGTAGCTGTAGTCGGCGTCGGCGTTGCCCTGATGCTGCAGCCGTGGCCGTGGGTTGGCCGCCATGGCGAGCGAGGTCGAGTGGCGCTCCCTCTCTTGTCCCTGGCGTGTTTGGGTTGAGTTGTCCTCAGCTGAGCTCCTACTGACTCAGCGTCATCGTCTTATAGTTCTTCGCCGGTTTGGCCGTACTGCCATTCAGCATCCAACGCTGTTTTTATAATTATCGTCCGTAATACCGCAAAATCGGCCAAAAAAAATCCCATCACCTATCTACAGCGACTGTACCATACAGTTGTGTGCTGTTCGAGTGATGTGCACGTCCTTTTATATATTTTACTGGGTCACGTCCTTTTACATATTTTATTGGGTCATTTGATCAATCAGGTCGAATGGAATTAGATTGAGACCGTTATAAATAGCGCTTCTACACATCATCATGAGACCAATGAGTCGATATATATACATGTACATATTTGACATATATGCAGGAAACCCCTTATACAATGGGGTAAATACGTAGCAATATAATACATATCTACGTAGCAATATAATACATATCTAATAGGGATCATCCCTACAACACCTGTGAAATGACTTAGTACAATGTTTGTTGGATCGGTGATTTGTCATGACAAATATGTGGTAGCTTACTTATTCCTCTTTCATGCATGTATCATGGAAGAAATGCAAACTCCGGGGATCTCCCGTGTTTTGCTTATTGTGAGGTTGTAGTAGTAGTGTGGTATCTATGCTTGTTAATTTAGAAGAATATTGGCCTTTTCCTTGTAGGTTTCTGATCATATTTCAGATTCAAACAAGGATTCTATTGGAATTACTAACTGCTGCTCACTGTTAATTTTTAATGATCTACTGTTTTCCTTGGCCAATCTCAGTTGTGTGGGAGCCGTGGTGGCGGACTGACTGCAGTGACTAGTTCTTCAGATATTTCCTGTGCAGAAAGAGCGGCTGACTCTCGTCATCCGCCTTATCTCCTCCTCCGCCAACTCGTCCTCAAATTGGAACCACGCACGCATGGCTCCCCTCCTCTCCCCGGCCGCCGCTTCCCTTGTACTCATCCCCACCGCCCTTTGCTCTCCTCCGCCGCCAACCCCCACCCGCCTCTTCCGCCCACGCCACCGCCTCCTACTGTCTGCTGCGGCCGCACATGGCGACGCCGCTCCCTCCGCCAAGGGGCCCCCGCCACCCTCCTCCTCCGACGCCCTCACCTTCCAGCAGGCCATCCAGCGCCTCCAGGTTCGGCCACCCACCGCTCGTCGATATGCTGCTGCTGCTGCACTACCTGGCCTGGCCTAATTACTCTCTCTCCCTCCCTCCTTGTACAACATACATACAGGAGTTCTGGGCCTCCGTCGGATGCGCTCTCATGCAGTGTAGCAACACTGAGGTGTGTCCTTCTTCCTTCTCATTCACTCTGAGCTTTACTTGACGAACCATCCTGTACTAATTGCAACTTTCCAATTTCAGGTTGGAGCAGGGACAATGAATCCTCTCACATTCCTACGGGTTTTAGGTCCTGAGCCATGGAACGTCGCGTAATTCCACATCTCCTTACCCACCATCCATCCATCTTACATACAGAGAAATGCCACGATTTGCTTATCATTTCGTCACATCTAAGCATCTTATTCCTACCCCATGTATGACTCTAATGCTACCTTGATAGTACTCTCCATGCGAAGAGATAATCTCACTCGGATGAAGACCACTTTAGTCTTTTATATTTTCCTTCTTTTTTTTAAAAAAAAAGAACTTGTATCACATTCTCCAATTCTGATCGTTAACATTCTCTTCAAGTTACGTGGAGCCAAGTGTAAGGCCAGATGATAGTCGCTATGGTGACAATCCTAACAGGCTTCAACGCCATACTCAGTTTCAGGTTGAATCAGCTTCCAAATATTCCATCCTATTTGTTTTTTCTTTCCAGCTTCTTTTATTTGCTTGGTCAAACCATTGCTGATTGCTACTTTTGCCTTTTTTTTTTCAATAATGCCTGACCAATAGGTAATTTTAAAGCCTGATCCAGGAAATTCACAGGATCTCTTTCTGCACAGCCTTTCAGCATTAGGTATTACTAAATGTTGTATAGCTTTAGCTCTAATGCAGCATATCAATCCAAGGAAGAGTTATCGGAGAATGCTTCCTGTCTTTTTTTAATAAAAGGCCCAATACTTGCACATTGATGTTCTTATATTTCTATCTATATATTCCTTTCATTTCTTCTCTAATACTTTTTTATGAATATAATTTAAGCCAGTGATTGGCTCTAATTGTTTGTGTCTCAGGTATCAATGTCCGTGAACATGACATCCGTTTTGTCGAAGACAACTGGGAGAGTCCAGTTATGTTCTCCCTCCTTTTGCCATTCTGTTCTTTCTTTTATGTCAACTCATGTCCTAATTGAATTTAATTGTGATGAAAAATATTACAGCATACTGCTAAGTTGTATTAATTCTCGTTATAATCGTATAGTATTCAATGTATTATCTTGTTGATATTTCTTCTTATTTATGACAGGTTCTTGGCGCTTGGGGATTGGGCTGGGAGGTTTGGATGGATGGCATGGAAATCACACAATTCACATATTTTCAGCAGGTAAAACTAAACAAATCTGTACTAATCATATGTATTTCTTCAAGGTTATTGCACAAATCTCACTGGAACTGGGGGGCTGTTTGGTGGTCTGCATATGTTGGCTGTAGCCAAGAAAGGCAAACTAGGCCAAGCTAAAGTTGACTTATATTTTCTAGCTTTTGAGTGCAAGATTTTTTGGGTAGGCTGCTCATTTGGTTTTCTTGCTTTAGTAGGCAACTCTTAGCAGGGTGTGTGAATTCTGGTCAAGCAATACTAGGTTTTGATGGCAAGATCTAACACAATTAAAACTTAAAGAGCAAGGTCAAACTAGTCACATGCAATCCAAACAAAAAACGAAGAGAAAGACAAAAAAGAACACAGTGAAGAAGAGAGAGAAAAAGATTTAAATCCTTCACTCTTGACTAACCAAACCAACTCCTATGTGTAATCAAATTGGCTCTTTTTACCATGCAAAATTTGCCCAAATCCAGGCTGATTTTCCTCCCCTACCAAGCTCTTTAGCTAGGAAGAACTTGCTGAAGGAGCCATGTTCCTATTTGAACTATTGAAACAAAGCCAAATCTGCTCATAAGCTATTTTTTCCTGTCCGTTTTGAATTTTATCAAGTTTCTGCAGATTTCATTTTAGAGTGCCGCATTTCGTCATTCCACTGACGACTATCTGCATTAGCTTATTAGCTGGCTCATGCTGAGTTGCTGACTACTTTGGCATCACTTTGTTTTTCTGAAACTTTTGGCCTGTGCTATTCCCTTCTAATCCTGGGACTATTTTTAGACAAAAGCTTATTGTGGATCTTAATCACTGTAGTCAGGAAGCCTTCCATTGCTGCCTGTTTCTATTGAGATTACATATGGACTTGAACGCATCCTCATGTCACTTCAGGTAAGCTCAGTAATGATTGTATACTTCTCTTTGTATGAGGTCATACATGTACCATGTTTAGTACCATTCCATTTTTCTGGAGAAGATAAACGAAGGATTAACATACATCATCTTGATTTTGTTGATTATGGGATCTTTCCTCCTTTATGTGCATAACAAATCTAATAATAACTTCTCTTTTAAGATCGTTTCCACAATACTTTGCTGGGTCATATGCCCTTTGAAAGAGCTGACCTTACTTTGATTTAGATGTTTTGACAGGGAGTAGATCATTTCAAGAATATACAATACACCGAAGGAATTACATATGGAGAACTATTCCTTGAGAATGAGTATGTTTCTACTTGATAGTTTTGGAAGCTACGTGTACGCTTTCTTTTTCTTTAGCATTTTTCTTGCAATGCTTCATCCATCTTCTCCACCTTTCTGCTCATATATTATGTATAGCAACTTTATGAGATGCTCTTGTTGTCCCCGTTACATTTAAATGTGAACCATAGTGCCAAACGACTGATAAATAGAAAGAACCTGACTACGAGAAGATATAAGAGAGATCCAAATATATCAAGAAGGAAAAAGTCCATATAACACCCCAAACTTTGCTCAAAAGTTCTTCTAGCACCCCGAACTATAAAACCGGACATTTGACCCTCTGAACGTTGCAATCCAGTTTAAATAACACCTTGACCCAGTTTCGGATGGTGATATTGTCCGTGTGGCGCGATGAGTTGGCAGTTTTAACACGTAAGATGGTACGCTGATCAAGTTTAGATGAATGATAGATATGGCTCATAGGGCCTTCTATCCCTAATTGAAACAGAGGAAGGGAACTGCAGGGGGCGGTGGCCATTGGAAGCACGATTGAGAGCTCGGTTGGGGAGAAGCGCTTGTGGGCCCCACATGTCACTGACCCAATTTGTCCAGCATGTCATCCTATGTGACAAAACCACCCACTCATCGCGCTACGCGGGCAATACCATCACATGAAACCGGTTCGGGGTGTTATTTGAACCGAATTGCAAAGTTTGATGGTCAAATATCTGATTTCATAGTTCAGGGTGCTAGACGGACTTTCAAACAAAGTGCAGGGTGTTATACGGACTTATTCCTATCGAGAGTAATCATCAATAAAAATTATATAGTAGCGATGACCCCTTTCGAAACGAAGGGGGCTTGACCCTAAACATCAGGATGGACGAGATCAAAAGGACGGTAAGAAACAGAATCACTATAGGGATGTAGGAGTTGTAGCTGCTTGCTAAGCTTGCAACCCCTACGATGTAAGAAAGTGTCACCAGAAACAAACCCAAGAACACCTCTCCAAATTAGCAAAGACAGACATGAAATTTCAATGTGACCCAAACTGTAATGCCACTGGACGAAGGTGGCAGTGGAAGAAACGACTGAAGCAGCGGCGTTAGAAAGGATAGATTGGCTGATGGAGATAGAGGAAGGAAGGTGCAGCCAGTCGAGCTCCTATAGACACTGTGAATCACGACGCCTAGGATCAGTCCCAACCAGAGTCTCGGTGTGACGATCCTGAACACGACACGAGTTAGACTTAAGAATGATACACAACTATGGTCCATGATCTAACCAGCTGACATAAGTTGCATAGCTAGTTTAGGAACATGAGAGACTGCAGGAACAAGAAAGAAAGTAGAGAGAGTGTCTCGTCCTGCAATAGGAAGGGATGTACCATTTGCAGTCGTAAGTCGTAATTATGTGAGGAAGAACAGGAGGACTCACAGAGGTGAGGTGAGTAGAATCTAGTGTCATGTGAAATGAAGCATCAGAATCTTAGGGAATGTGATACTTGAGGAATGACTTCTTGTCTATCTCCAATGGGCCAAAGGCCAAATATACAAGGTACAAGTGAGGGAAAATAAGCAAGTAGTACTCTATACAAAGTAATAATCCTACGCAGCCTATACATGTCTAACAAAATGAATTGGAAAGTATCATTGCTTCAGTCTATCAAGACCTGTGCTTAGAGATCTGGACCTCATTTCTGGTTTCTTGATGCAGGAAGGAGATGAGTGCGTATTATTTGGAGCATGCGAATGTTGACCACATTCAAAAGCACTTTGATGATTTTGAAGGAGAGGCTCGATCTTTATTATCACTTGGGCTGCCAATCCCTGCGTATGCTTGACTGATGTATATTCTTTCTTTTTTCTTGGGATTACTTGCTGTGAAGTGTTAAGAATTGATAAGGTGGCCTTTGATTTGCAATGGATTAGGTATGATCAGGTCCTGAAGGCCTCTCATGCTTTTAATATTTTAGATTCTAGAGGCTTCGTTGGTGTAACTGAGCGTGCAAGATATTTCGGTCGCATGCGGAGGTGTGGAACTATTTCCCTTGTTTCCTTTCTATTCCTTTTCTCATCATGGAATCCTGGAAATTTTTTATTTCACCTCTTTGGTCACAAGTGCGTACCAGCACTTGTGTGCTTGTTCTGCTTGTTGTTCATCGAGATAAATTTGCAAGTTTTAGAATACATTTCTTTTCCTCATCATTTATTGATAATTAGGAGATATTCATGTAGTCATGTTGACTTTATTCAATCATTTAACCCTACTCTAGTAACAAATGCTTCTCAAGAGCATTGTATTTCTCTCTCTCTCTCTCTTTCCTTGGAGGAGGTTTAGCATTCCACATTTTATTTTAAGTTCTATTGAGATTTTTCTTGTTGCATAAACTTTTAATTGTTTATCCAACCTCATTGCTGTGGGCTTTTGAATTCTTGAGTTTGTTTCTTCCATGTTACATTTTCTGGTACTCTGGTTCTATTGAGTTGATTTAGTGTTACTGTTTGTCATTTTTATTTGATGTTTATACAGTATTGTTCTTTCTTCTAGCTTCTTTGTTGAAATCAAAATGGAATTCTAATCCTGCTGACTGTTTTGAGCAGTCTTGCTCGTCAATGTGCTCAGCTTTGGGTGAAAACACGAGAGGACCTTGGTCATCCATTGGGCACTTATCAAGAGGCTAATCTTATCTATCCCCACGTCTCTGAAAATCCTAGTAGAAAGGTATTTCATTTACATGACTATGTATTATCAAGTGTGTTATTTTTTTAAATACATTATGTTGTGCATATATTATGTTGCAACCTCTACAAAATCACACTATTTAACTTGGGCCTTTGTTTCCTGTCGTTTAGGAAGTGCTAGGGCAGCAACAGGCGTTTGTTTTTGAAATAGGAACAGAAGAGTTGCCACCCCATGATGTGGCAGAAGCAATCGAACAAGTAAAACTAAAGATCCTTATGCACTATGAGACCAAGTTCTCTCCTTATGTATTTATTAACGGAAAATTCAAGCCTACCATTGGTTCAAAATGGCCTTCCATTCTCACAAAAACAACATGATGACACTTGCTGAACAAACATAAGTTTTATAGAATATATTGATTATTTCAATGTGGAATGACTTTACCTTTGTTTCCCTTTGATTTTCTCCAGCTTGAGAAATCTCTAGTTCAAATATTGGAGAAACATAGACTGAGCCATGGGAAAGTGTGCTCTTATGGGACACCACGGAGATTAGCGGTATCATCTTGGCCTTTCTTATTTTACATTTAATATTCCGTCCAGCTTTCTCGGTGGATTGTTTCTATATCATCATGTTTGTCAAGCTTTCTAAAAAAATATTCCCAGTTAATTGTCAATGATCTTTGTGCAAAGGTTGTCTTCTCTTTGTGAGTAAAGACCCATGAGCACATCTTTGATGCTTTGAGACAGAAATAAGCTGTGATAATCTGATATCTAGTGAAGTGCATGATGGAGAACTTTTTAGATCAATCAGTAGGGTTCTGTCTTTTTTAATAGGAAGTAGGAACAGTTGACAGAATTAGGGATGTTTTGTATTTTTGCTTATACGGCAATACATAAAAAATTGATATGCATTTACAAGAGAACTTCTTTGAAAGAAGAAATATCTTGGTAGGCATCTTTTAGTTATGCTTATTTTATGAAAAGGCTTCCTTTTACATGTTAAATCATCAATTTTTCGACATGCTCTAGTCCAGTCTGAAGCTATAAGAAGGCCATCTTTGATTTGCAGATTGTTGTTGAAAACCTTAGTATGCAGCAAATGGAGGAAGAGGTTGAACTACGTGGTCCACCAGTTGCCAAGGCATTTGACCAAGAAGGAAAACCCACTAAGGTTCTCTATCCAACAAGAAACTGGACTTTCCTCTGCTATTCTGATAATGTTTATTTTTGTATCTCTCTGTAGTCTGTACTTGTGTTGCATGCATGCACGAGTGTGTGTCTGCAGAAAAGAATATTTTTGGTACTTTACTGAAGTAGAAAGAAGCGCCAGCAGCAACATTCATTACATTGTTTACAAAAGCTGCATCTTGTTTATGTTTTTTTGGAATAACACTCTATTCTTATTCTGGCTGATAAAGGACCTTTTTATGTTTTTTGTGAAAATTTTCTTTATCCTCATTCAGGCAGATTTTTACAGAATAATTTTCTCTGCTCTTATTCAGGCTGCTGAAGGATTTTGTCGAAAGAATAATGTCCCCATAGATTGTCTATATAGAAAAACTGATGGTATGCAACACAAGTTTTTCCCTTCAACATGTTGAGTTGTCCACTTCTATCTCTGTGCTTTTCCCCCCATCTTCATTGCTATAGCATTTGTCCACTTCTGCTTGCTGTTCAAATCACCATGGGGAATCACATGTGGCAAGAATCTACCTTATAATTGATGATTTGAAGTTCCCTAATTGTTAAGTTTCATGCACCAGCCAATTCACCCAAAAACTTAAGCTGATGAGGAAAGATGGACAATTCACTTGTACTTCAACACTCCCCCTCACGTGTAGGCTCTTTTATGCCTAATACGTGGAATAGAAGTGGACTGCAATTATTATTTTTAATTGCGTCAGCCAGGTCTCGAACTCGGGACCTCTTGGCTCTGATACCATGTTGAGTTGCATGCAACAACCAGTTCTTGAACTCGGGACCTCTTGGCTCTGATACCATATTAAGTTTCATGCACCAGTCAGTTTACCCAAAAGCTTAAGCTTATGAGGAAAGATGAGCAATTCACTTGTACTTCAACACTAATTGTTATCATATTTAGGTAGTACACTGTACACAAATGACCTTAGGTTCAATTCTCAATTGCTTATTCTGTAGAAACTAATTCATTGCTAAAATCAGTGGTACTGATTTGATTAGGTTAATACAAATCACCAATACAAAGCCTCATAAAATCATATTCATATTAGTTGTTTGCCTGTTACCTATGATTTACTAGATGGCTATGTTGAGGCCTTAAATATGAGGCATTAATGTACAACAATTCATAGCTGGAACATGTGTAAAATATGAATTGTTGCCCAGCGCCCCAACCCCCTTCTTTTTTGCTTAAAATATGTGATTTTATTGTTCCTTAAAGAAGTCTAAAATTTCTTGAGCATGCGTATTTTCAGGTAAAACAGAATATATCTATGCTCGGGTCAAAGAATCTGCACGTTTTGCTTATGAGGTTCTTTCTTATCCTTTATATATTCTTGACAGATGATTGTGTCAGGCAATTGCAGTAAGTAGGGCCTTTGGCTGTTGATAAAGGCAGATGATTCTTTGATGCCTACTTCGCCAACAGCATTTGCAACAGAGTAAAAGGTGTTCCTTGTATATTCTTGGGGTTTAAGGAATGAGCTTTTGAGTGATGGGAATGAGAATGATAAGCATTTGCAGAATCATCTAGGCTGTTTTGTGATACCTTGCTTGTGTTTCTGGTCAAGAAATCAATCCAGTCAGAGTATGTTTGGTGACTCTTTGTGCCAGATGGCAAATCCTCAAGTTTAAGAACATTAGGCACTCTATCATCGTGCACTGTTTACCATAAGTCAAGCTCCATAACTCATAATAAACTTGATGCTATGTCTTCTTGTGCTGTTGGGTTAATACTATGATGAGCACTTCTAATTAGCTATTGATGATTAGCAATAATCTAGATTGGTACTGTGCTGAGTGCTCAGCATCCAGTACCTAGCAAAGTAGAACACATATATTGCATACTTATATACTTAAAATTTATTAATAGCTCAATGTGCGTGGATCTTGAGGTTTTTGGCAGTACTCACATATTCTCCAGACATGTTCATTAATTGTAGCTTGTGAATTGCAGGTCCTAACTGAAGATCTACCTACTCTTATATCTGGTATTTCATTTCCCAAGTCTATGCGCTGGAATTCCAACGTATGAAACTTCAGATTTTCTTCTTTTCCGACTCTAGTTAAAACATTTCCTTTACGACTGCTTGAATGCCATTGACATTGCTAATGTTTGTTAAGGGTATTAGCGATATTTTCTATTGTATTAGTGTTTAGTCTTGTGTCCCCTTTGTACCCTATATATATTACCTATTGGGCCTCTTGAACACACACAATATTCATAACAATGTTATTATTGTGTTCGAGGAATCCCGGTCATCTGTTAGATGCTCTAATGCCATAGTAGATTCCAAATTAAACTGGTTAATTATGCGGTAGAGCTGTTTTTTCCCCTGGAGATAAAAGCATTTTTACAATTGCTAACATGCGCAATTGGTAAAAGCCCTATGAAAAATAGAATCGCTCTGATGTTTCAAAATTCTAATACGAGTATAGTTTGCTGTAGAGCTTAGCTGTAGCTATTTCTTTTTATCACTGGAGATTTGCAAAAATCGCTAGTTTTTACTTCTCAATAATAGTTACTCCGTTTGTTTGAGTAATGTGCTGTATAGATCATATCACGATCACAGGTTTAGCTGATATTTGCATGCTATCTAATTTTCTGTTTTGTACCATCTTGGGGTTATTTCACTTGCAGATTGTTTTTAGTCGGCCAATACGCTGGATCTTGGCACTTCATGGAGATTTCGTTGTGCCATTTTCTTTCGCTGGCATCTCAAGGTAATATGTTAGTGTGGTTTCTGGGCTTGTCTTTGATAATATTTGGGAACATAGTATATATATATTTTTTAATATTTTATTTGATTCGGAACCAACTAGGGGTTCTTCCAGCTCTATTTGTGGCTTCTAATTCGTTTATGTGAAAAGAGGTGTTTTAGGAAGCGAAATACTTTCTTTTGTTTTCTTTTCTGAAGGCACCAGAAATTGTGTTACACTTCACTTCTTTTGCATCCATAGTCCATGATATTCATAACATTGTGCAAGAACAGTTGCTATAGTTAAAGTATTCATAACTTAAAATATCCATTTTTTGCAACCAATTCCTTGAGCTTTATTGTTCCTAAGTTCTAGCAGTTATAACATGATTTGCAATGGCACAGTGGGAACCAGTCATGTGGCCTTCGTAACTCCTCTTTGGCTAATTTTAAGGTACCAAATGGACTTTCTTTTGTATTTTGGCTATCTTGTTTTCTTTCATTTTCTTCTGTTCTGATGCTTGTTTTGAGATAAGAATGTTGTTGCATAAATTGAGAAGTACAATATTCCACAGTGTATCACATTAGAGCAATGTGGAAAGGCTTTAGTCCCGTTTCTCTTTTTCGGGTATAATATCTGTCCTGGATTTTGTAGTGGACAGATATTATAACAATTAGAGCAACATATTATCTGTTAATGCTTTTGATAGAATTTGCGTAGCCCTGAACTCAGTGGAATACAGTTACACACAACCTTTTCTTGCATAATGACTTGATAGGTCCAGAGCCACGTTGTATTATTTCTGTAGGGGAATTTCACTCTCTGACATGTGAAAACTGTGCATGCACATTTGCCTGGAGAATAGCCTGACGTGTGAAAGCTGTGCATGCACATTTGCCTGGAGAATAGCCTGACGTGTGAAAGCTGTGCATGCACCTTTGCCTGGAGAATAGCCAATCAATTTTTGGCTCATGCTTATATAGTTGATCTCTTTTCCATTTTAAAAGCAGTGATACAGATGACCTGGCTTTCTTTCAAAAAAAGATACAGCTGACCTGACAACACCTGACATACGTCTCATAGGATCCTGCATGATATGAAAGCTGCATCCAATTCATGTCACATTAGGTTGGCATATCATACTTGCATTAAGTCATTTTTGTATGTGTGAGAAGGTTGTGAGTTGTGACCCAGAGAAATATGACCTAGTATTGTCTGCTTGAAGATTATGGCCAAATTTGTGGTTGAATAATGCTTACTTTTTGAATTGTCTTCATCCAGTAGAGAGATTCTACGAAGTATTTGTTTCCGTTGATCCAGCTGTTCATAGCTATTAAGGAAGCAGTCTAAAACTTTCTCCAATGCTCAGGTGGAAACTGCAGAATCATATTTACACACTGTGGAGAAAGCTGGGATCTTGATTGATATGAAGGTGAGATGAGCAAACATAAGCTGTTCATATGCAATCCATGAACTCATGTTTTCTTCAGAGTTCTTTTATGGGAAGTTTTCTTCAGAGGTTTCGTAGCAGCAAGTTGCAATATAATGCATATGTTTCACTTGAGAATATTGGTGTCTTGGGCTAACTTTGTAGCCTACACGAAACAGGGGCAAATACGAATTGGACACATTAATGATTTTTAATTACTCAGCATTACAGGTCTCACTGTACCTTAAGATTTATACAATACTCCACTGCAGGAGCGCAAAGCTAGAATTTTGCATGACTCTAGTATGTTGGCTGAAGGTGTTGGTGGTGATTTCATTGCACCTGATAGCTTGCTGCAGGAGGTAAATGCTCTTTCCCCCATGTTTAGCTCTCCTTGTTTATAATTATAAGTTTCTTGGCTGAAATTGCTACTTATCCCGAAATATTTCAAACCACACGATGCAGGTTATCAATCTTGTGGAGGCGCCTGTGCCAATCATTGGTCGATACGATGATTCCTTCTTAGAACTTCCAAAAGATGTATTAATAACGGTATGCTCAGCTTGTGATTGCTGATGCCTAGAAGCCACATTAAATTATTTTAGTTCTGATGATTGAATTACCAAAAATGATAAGTCCACTAACATGTTTTCCTGTTTGGAAAAATTAATTTCACTGAGTGGAAATCTCTTGTAATGTGCATGTTTTCTTATCAGAACCGCAATTGCAGGTTATGCAGAAACACCAGAAGTACTTTCCTGTAACCTCCAAGACTACAGACAATCTGCTACCATATTTTATTACTGTGAGATAATTTCTTCCACTTATATACCTGACAATTTGGTAATGTTTTTTGTCTTTGTTTTAATTTAGTGTTTGCTCTTAGGTTGCCAATGGCGCCATTAGGGAAGAAGTGGTCCGCAAAGGGAATGAAGCTGTACTCAGGTTATGCAAAGGCCCCAATGAAGATGTTATGATTTTTTATTTCCCGGTACCCACCGGGAAATCCGGTTACCGGCGGTTATCGGCCGGTAACCGCTGGTTTTCCAAACCCCGATCAGCATTATGTTTGAATTGTTCTTTTCTTGCCATTTGTTTTTTTTTTTGTTCGGCGAAAGAACTTTAGTCAACTGTAGATTCTGAATTGGCATATAAATACAGGGCAAGGTATGAGGACGCCAAATTTTTTTATAAGATGGATACACAAAAGAAATTCCCTGAATTTCGAGGCCAGCTCAGCAGTATTCTCTTTCATGTAAGTATGACGTACTGCTTTCTCTTAGATTCTTGTCTATCATTTGTTTGTGATATTTACATCACATTGAATAGGAAAAGCTTGGTACAATGCTCGACAAAATGACACGTGTTGAAAATACTGTTGCGGAATTGACCCTTGTTCTTGGAATAAATGAGAGAATGATCCCAGTTATCAAAGATGCAGCTGCATTGGCTATGTCAGATCTTGCAACTTCCATTGTTACAGAATTTACTTCACTCGCTGGAATTATGGCACGCCATTATGCTTTGAGAGATGGCCTTCCAGAACAGGTTTCTGACTCTTTTTTAACATGGTGAATTTGTTTTCAACTCTTCAGTGGTGAAAGTTTTAGCAGTTCATCCACTTTTGGCTGAGTAATTTTCATGTGAAAGATTGCAGAAGCACTTTTTGAGATAACACTTCCAAGGTTCTCCGGTGATATGTTTCCAAAAACAGATGCTGGCATAGTCCTTGCGGTCGCTGATAGGTACTTCCTTCACGCATAACTTGCCCATTCAATGTTTATAGTATTCTCAACCTTGCAAAAATTACTTGCATAGTGCCGTTGTTAATTGGATACTAAATTGAAAACATTCCATGTTTGTAAATCCGAGGAACCTTGATTTTACTAATGATGTCTGTTGGTATATATGGTTCGTCATCGCAGTGCATTCCTTTTTAGGATGCTGTGCCAATGTATCCTTTCTGTACAATTACTTAAAAAAAAGAGAGCTGCTCCAACCACTTTGGACTGGCCAGCTGGGCACAACAGTAGTACTGTGCCGCTATTATGTATTTTACACAGTACAGCTTTGGACCAGCTACATGTTCCAGTACTGCAGGATAAAACAATTTGATAGTATTGGCATGCAGATACCTTGCATGAACTTCCTAGATTTAAGACTGTATTTCATTTGTGCAAGTGAGTTGATACAAATCAGAGAAGCTGCAATGTTTTTCTTATTTGTGTCACAGATTGGATAGCCTCGTGGGTCTGTTTGGAGCTGGATGTCATCCAAGTTCAACGAATGATCCATTTGGACTGAGAAGGGTTTCCTATGGACTGGTAAGGGAAGTTGAGGAACTGCAAATATCATTACATATAAAATATTCTCATGATATTTTATCTAGGTCCAAATATTGGTTGAGAATAAGAAGAACTTTGACCTCACAAAAGCCTTGACCTTAGTGGCAGAGGTGCAACCTATAAGAATAGACAATGATGTTATAAACGAGGTGAGTATATATTTCAGAGCTCACGATCATCACATGGTAGAATGTTCATTGAATATGTGGTTTGTGACAACTCTGGTCAAATTCTTAGGTAGTGCAATTTGTCACACGAAGATTGGAACAACTTTTGGTATGTATCTCCTTGACCTGTAATAATAATAGAGTTACACATATGGCTGTTCTCCACGATTCCATCCTTTTGGGATCTACTAAGGATAGAGGTAGAGGTTACATAGACTGTGGAAAGACAATTGTTTTCCCCCATACAGATTGATTTCATTGAAGGATGTTTTTCTTCTCATAGATAACAAATTTCGAAGAAAAATATGCATATCATCACTGTTTCATGTTTATCCATTTTGCTTATTCAGAATAGCACCGATGATGATATTAATGTTGCCTCTTATACTGCTGTTCTCATCCTATATTTGATTTAGTGTTAATATGTAACTGGTTATAGCTGCATCTCATGTAAAATTCATAGTGCTTCATTTTCATCAAAACCTTGGTCAATGAAACCTGTACTACAGTGAAATCCATTTACTTTTTTCAAAGTGACATGTTTTCTTCATTTTTGTCAGGTGGATGAGGGAATTAATTGTGAGATAGTCCGTTCAGTGCTTATGGAGCGTGCAAACTGCCCTTATCTAGCATCACAAACAGCAACCGAAGTAAGATAC
Source organism: Bonia amplexicaulis (assembly GCA_036346245.1). Taxonomy (NCBI): domain Eukaryota; kingdom Viridiplantae; phylum Streptophyta; class Magnoliopsida; order Poales; family Poaceae; genus Bonia; species Bonia amplexicaulis. The sequence continues at coordinate 23,203,107 of CM070750.1, read as the reverse complement.
CATATGGTGCTACATAATTGTAATACCTCCCCCCTTAAGATTCTTCAATTCTTCTGAATACTCTGTGGGTTAGAAACTGGATGTGGTTTTCAAATATGACATGTCACATACTTATAATTTGGAATGCTGCTTTACAGTTGTAAAATCGAAGTGTTTATGTGCTTAGTGTTAGATATGTATTATTCTTAACACTTAGCTCCTTGCTGAAATGTATGAAAGTACTTTGGGTTTGTGGTTATGGTCTTGCTATGTGGACCTTGCAGATGGAAGCATTTTCAAGAACTGAAAATTTTCCAAAAATTGTCGAAGTGTATTCAAGGCCCACAAGAATTATACGTGGAAAAGAAGTTGGGTCTGCTTTGGAGGTAATTGCTGTTTTGCATAAACATGTACTGTCATATTTCAGCAAGAAACAAGTGCATATTTGAAAGATTCCTCCTAATAGACTTAGATGGAAGAGAGATTTAATCTTAGAGCTGAGTTAGTTGGAAGTCAGATTATCTTCAACTAGTGTGGAAGCTTTGCAAATCTGGTTGAACAGCACTTAGTTTCCTCTTTAAGGATTTCAGTTGTTTTTCTTCTTTGTTTTTTTCTCTGTACTTTGTAAATTTTTAATAAATTTATTTACAGTAGGGTCCTCCCCTACTGTTTCCCTCACAAAAAGCAAGAAACTCTGATTACAGCTTGAACTGTGAACTAAGCTTGTCAATGTAGTACGTATGACCAGCCCATCAGTGGAGTACTTGTAGGATCGGCCATTGCTGCGCTATTTCTTTCCTCACTGTGAATAGTTGAGCAGGTTGATCCAATTGTATTCAAGAAAGACGAAGAAAAAGCTTTGTGGAGTGCCTACTTGGAGGTCACTGATAAGATCAATCCTGGTACAAAAATCTTTTTTCGAAATGAAAAGTTTCAGTTCTGCAGTTCATGGTGTTGATTTGTTTTTTCCCCTCTGGACCCCTGTGCTGTGAGGTGTTTGTACTTTCATCTTTCGGGTTTTTTCTGTGTTCTGTTTACCTCTGTCCACACTGTAGGAGTTGATATTAAAACCTTTGCCGAGGCTTCTCTGGTTTTGCTACAACCCCTAGAAGATTTCTTCAACAAAGTTTTCGTCATGGCGGTGAGCCTAATTGCTGTTTGGTCCATTTTGAGATGCATCTGGACCTTGCGATTCCTTCTCACATTTACCCTTTCTTGCTAATCTTGTATCTGGTGATGGCCCATGGACAGGAAGATGAGAAAATTCGCAACAATCGGCTCGCGCTGCTAAGAAAGATTGCAAGTTTGCCCAAGGGAATAGCTGATCTGTCGGTTTTACCAGGGTTTTAGCTGCCGTCGCCGTTTTGCTCTCGAGTTGAGTTAGAGCGTGCAGTTTGTCATATTTTTTGAGCTCAAGTTGGAGCCAATTTTGTATGTCGTGCTTATTCATTCATCTGGAAAAATGTCTTAACAACGAAAACAATGAGGATGTAATGTCTGGGAGGTGCTTGCATTGCATCCGACATTTTAATTTGGTGTAATTCATTCACAGGGTTTTGGAGCCTCAACAATATGATATGAGCGGTGAGTGTTGTTGTGATGGTGTGTGTTGAGCTGTAGGCGCATGTAGGGATGCAAAAGGAGCGGATAATTTTTGTTCGTTTGACCGATCGAAGTCTTGCGGAACGAATACGAGGGGGTAGATGGATATCTGGTACTATCCATATCTGACTCTGATTTCTAGGAAAAAATATGAAATATGATAAATGATAAGTGATATCTGTATGTATATATCCGTATGTTAAGTGATATAAGGAAGTCTATTGCGATTTCACCTAGAAATAAGATAACATAAATTATCATTTCTAAACATACGGGAGTACTAAGTGTTCTTCCTTCAACATCTCAGTAATGAGTTTTTTATGTTCACTCTGATTGTACTATACAGTCCAATGTCCTGTGTAAAGAAGTGGATAATTTTCGTTCGACCGATCATTCGAAAGATTATGGAACGGATACGGAATGGAGAAATGGATATCTGGTATTATCCGTGTCTGAGTCCGACTCTGGGGAAAAAATATAGAATATAATACAGAATAAGCGATATCTGTCTATATCCGCTCCGATTGCACCCCTAGGCGCATGGTGCACTATCATTGTGATGTTATGTTAGTGAAGGAGTGAGCTAGCTGATGTTCTTTGGTGTTAGACATATTTTGCCAATCTAGATTCCTATGTTGTTCCACCACACTATTTACTAGATCAGTAGATAGTGCTCACAGATACATTACTGAATTATTTTAGACATAACATGAATCATATCATTTATTAATAACACATATTAAAAATTAAATAACCTTCATCGGGTAGAGTTTATATAAAAGACCGATTAGATCAAATTGTTACATTATAAAAATGGAAACAGAAGCAAAGAGTGAGGTCATGTTTTGTCACAAGCAAGTGACGGGGTAAAAGATGTCTTACTATTCTTTAAGAGTCTGGATAATAGATGTGCACATAATTACTAAGAATATGGATAATAGATGTGTACACAATCATCATCAAAGTCTGTCTATCTGAGATAAAAACTAAATTACTAGAGAACGCTTTAATCTCTACCGTCTTCTCCTCTATTGGGCCCTGGGGCGTTGTAGTAGGCATAGTGGTCTAGACCCTTAGGTTCTAAGGGGATTTAATGAGCGACGGTGAGCATAATTAACCGTGCTCCGTGGGTCAATATACAGAATGCAATAATATAGATGCAAGACTTATCAAAAGAAGATTCGGGTTCTTTTATTTGCTAAAGACATTGATTTGAAGTTACAATAGGTAGAAAATTAATGAGATTTAGCATTTTTTTTTGACTAAACCATGTTTTCTTAAAGAATGTGGAAGTATACAATATTATTAGTAGTGTAGGTTTCATCCATATTTTTTTTTCATGATTCTATCTACCATATGTTAGTTTTGTTACTAATGTTACATTCACTCAGTACTATCACTAGGTTACATCCACTCAGGGTAAATCAATCCAAGGCTATATCCATCCGACAGGTTTTTTATCTCATCCATAAAGTTTTAGAAATAAACACTAACTTAGTATATTTCCATGTGAAGCATCTACGCGTCTTTTGCTTTTATCAGAGGTCAAGGGAGTGAAAGTGAAACCGAGGACAAGATTTGTCGATCGTGAAATTGCGAAACCGGAGGACCAAACGTAAGCGGCCATCCGAGCACTTTTTTGCTGTATTTGTTGTAATGTTTTGTATAGACGACGATCGCTTGGAAAGATTACTACTGCCCCATGCATTCTTAACATTGGCTTGTCAGAACTCGGAACAGAGTAGGCAGCTGGATTTGTGGTGTTTCGTGTAGGGCTCTCTCTAACATTTGGTACGATAATATGACTTTCTTCATCAGGCTCTCAATGAGTACATTCTCGTAACTGATCCAGATAAAACCTTCAATCACAAGGTAGTAACTCTTTTGTGGAGCAGGTGTATGTGCGTGAGAGATGTCAGGTAGATGTTGATACGTATCATAGCTGCCTTCAATTTCCAATAGGTCTCTGCAAGAACAACTAGAATGTACAGAGCAAGAAATGTTTGGGCTGTGACGAATTGTTCTTTTGGCGATTAGAGCTCTTCACAACAGAATCATCCTTACAACCTTTTACATCAGGGGGGACTCATGATGATTATACAACTATACCCGGCTCTAGCAACAAACTAATAAGCAGCTCCCATCAGATCACTCAACAAAAATCTTCGAATGGGAAACTGCCAACTACCTCGAATGAAGAGGCGTAACACATGTGTGAATTGTGGGAATTTTGCCATTTATAGCCCCTTTTCAATTCGTATTTATAGAAATAACCGTATACACGCGGTATTAACAAAATAAGCGTTTTTACCGTCCGGTCACCGAACGACAATGCTACAGAGGTGACATGTGGAACCTGCCGCCCGGCCATCAGACGGCAGGTTAGCCGGCTTAATTACCGCATAAATTCATAATTTTATGTCATATTTGTTCGAATTTTTAAAAATAGCAAATGATTTTATGCACAGCCTCTCGACACAATGTACTTCATTATGTAATTTTTTTTGACAATTTTATCCGCTCTGAATGTTGCTAAAAAATTTATACGATTTCGATATTTGTAGGGGTTGTTATATATAGCAAACAAGCTCTAAAAATTACAAAATTTCATGTGAATCCTCCCGACATAGTTGACCTAATTGTGTTTTTTTGAAATTTTATGTGCTTCGAATTTGGCATGTTAATTCGTGTTAATTTAATCGTAATTAGTGATATGCAATGCTCAGGCATCTTTTACAGTGTCTATCTAACTTGTGCATACGGTTCCGCAGCCAGGAAGTTTTGAAGATGCTCAAGGCATTGTGTCTGCAAAACCAGAGGCAGAAGTTCGAGTTCATCTGGACAGAACTAGAAAGGTGAACTACGAAGGGAGAGCAATCACGCGGCACCATAAATTTCTCGGAGTAGATTCATCGGCACGCTTCTGAATTAGAGAAATGGTCTCTTCTCTATGACATGGACGGTACGAGGTATGAGATTATGACGACCAACATGTCCGAGATATACAACAGCGTTCTGAAAGGCGTGTCGTGCCTCCCCATCACCGCGATCGTGGAGGAGATATGTACTCGCACTATCGGTTATTTCATCAATAGAGTCACCGCAGCCAGACGTCAAATAGACGAAGGCAAAAAATAGTCTGAGAACATGCAGAAATACATGGAATAGAAGATGGAGAATGCCTGAATACAGACATCCGGGTAATCGATGGCCTCCGGAGGTAGTATAAGATCAGGCTTCGGTATAAATATGTGAACAGTCATGCCAGGGTGAAATGAAACAGGCATGCATACTGTGTGATGTGGCAACATGCACCTGTAACAAGTCACAACTCTTACACAAGCCATGCTCGCATGTGTACAAGGCATATGCGCAAATGACGCAGATGTCCGAACCGTACATATCAGAGTACTATAATATACAACACTTTTTCAGTACATGGAGTGTAGAGTTTCACTTCTACGGTTTGGACATGAACTACAAAGTTTTTGGCCGGATCTGCTGCGTGGATCCCAACAAGGAGTTGAAGATAACTGCGAAGAGACGTTGGCAAACACAATGTTTCCAGAACGACATAGATGTGAACCAACATATCAGCATCACCCACACAATGAAATACAGAATATGCAAGACCTCCGGACACTCAATGAAGGATTGCTCCAACAGACCGAGCTCGTCTGGTCGCCACTCAGTGTCATAATTTCATGTATCTTTTAGTGTATCATATTAATTCATATATGTACCAATTTGAGATGTAAGTAGCAATTAATCAATTGATTACCTAAATGATTAACTCCATAATCTATTATCGCATGTGATGTCTATAATACTGTTGCATTTTTATTTGTACTCTTTTGTATAATGTACGTTTGTTCAATACATATCGACCCCTCTAGCTTAATGCACGTGACGCAACGTTTGAACAGTTCACTCGATAAATAGCAACCGCAACAACATGTACATCATTCAGTTGCATGCTTTACGAGGTTGAACATAACTACGAACTACAGGGGAGAGTATCATGCTACAAGCTTATCTGTTCGTGCCTTTTGATAGGTGTCTCGTGGTAGCCACATGGAGTGTTGCAGTGGGGAGCACCTCGGACGTGGCTAGCCTCAGACAGAAGTCACACACTGTAAAAGATGTCTGAGCATCGCATATTGTTAATTACGATTAAATTAACACGAATTAACAAGGCAAATTCAGAGCACATGAAATTTCCAAAAAAAATACACAATTAGGTGACTATGTCAAGAGGCTTCACATAAAATTTTACAATTTTTAGAGCTCTTTTGCTATATGTAACAACTCCTACAAATATCGAAATCATACGAATTTTTAAGCAACATTCAAAGCAGATAAAATTGTCAGAAAAAGCTATACAATGAATTATGTTGCGCTGCGCATAAAATTTTGTAATTTTTCGAGCTCATTTGCTAGATTTAAAAATTCGAACAAATATGACGTAAAATTACGAATTTAGGCAGGTAATTAAGTCGGCTAATTAGCCGGCTTAATTATCTACCATTTTGTGGGTGGATAGCATGCCACCTGCAGTCTGGTGGCCAAGCGGCAAACGTCTGCTGTCCGATGGCTGGACGGCAGGCGCAACGTGTCACCTCCGCAGCGCTGTCGCCTGTTGACCGGACGACAGAAGCGCTATTTTTGTTAATATCACACGTATACAGCTCTTTGTGTAAATACGAGTTGAAAAGACGTTATATATAACAAAAATTCTGAATTGTGACATACTGATATTAATACAGGATATCTTTTCTTCCACCTCACATTCTATGGGAAGGGGCCGACGTTGGGTTAGGGATCCACTGGACACTTCTCAACGATAAAAGCTTGCCCTTGGGCATAGCTTCTCTACAGACCCATCAGGTGGCCCATGGACGACGCGTAGCTTAATCTCATAAAGCTTTGGCCATAATTTTCCTGTCACTGCAAGTATCGAAAGGGTTAATCATGGCTCCCTGATCAGAAGAGCCTTAATCTTGGCTAGGATGAAAACAGTGAATTGGAAATACCAAAAACTCACCGAATAATCTGTGATTTTCTTTATCCCAAGCTATACCATTTAAAACATCAATAGCCTGGAAAATGGAACAGATTTGATGTCATGTATTTCGTATTGTGTAACTATGGAATTGTTCACTTGTTATTCTCTGTGTTCCTGCAAAGCTACCATTGGTATTGAACAGAATGAAGCTCACTCCAACAAGGATTATTCGAAACAGGATCACAAAGTGAAGGAAGATCAGAACACAACATTACGCAATAAGCCATAAACTACTTACCGTATTGCCGGAATTCAACAAGTGTTGCCTGCAAGATTGCAATAACACAAGCATCATTATTTATTTCAAATGCAGACACTAAAAAAATAGAACAATTTGTGAAGAGTATCAATGGTAAAAAAATGGGCATAGAAATAACAACATCAGTCATTTCTATTTGGAACATACCTCAGCTCATGAAGAAAGATCCAGCCCACCACTAGGCCATCTTCATGGGAGATTCTAGCTAAGCAATCTGTCTACATATTATAGCTTTGAATAGTGAGAATTACATTTAGCAATATTAGAGCAAATTGACACAGAGATCACATTGTAATAATTCTTGTTGTATTTGAGATCCATATAGAGTTATAGACCAAATTGCAAAAGGCAAGATCCTGGGTTGATTGTACCAAGGCATGGTATGACTTATGAGAGGTGCAATCAACCAGTTTTAAGTGTTGAACTAATACTGCCATTTCTGTGATGAATTATCACTCAACAACAGAAAGCATGGGATGATTTGTTACTGGTCATGCAAAGACAATACCTGAGATACCTAATCATCAAGTCAAATATGAGCCAATTCATTGTATGTCAATGGCCTATTTGGCAGTAACAGGCCTAACAAAGAACAACAAACAATCATTGGTACAACTCAACTCAGAAAAAACTGAGGCAGATCACCATAATACAGTTGGTTAAACACTTAAACCATATCCGCATTTGGTCTGGATGAGATTTATATATGACACCAGGCAACAATGTGGCAGCACTAGATATACTACAGGGAAATTTTATGGTCTTTGAGGCCATGACCAACGTATTAATACATGAATGCTACATGGTAGACTGACATACTGTATATTAAGTGATAACTAAAAAGAAATTGACAGCAAGTTCATTAAGTAGACAGCAAGTTCAGCAAGATACTATATAATAAGTAGACATCTAACCTGCCAGACATTTGCCCATACTTCACCATTTATATACTCAAGTTCATTAATATAGGGGACTTCATTATCTTGATATTTCACAGTCACCATCTTCATGACTGCATCAAAAGAAATGTTAAACAAAATAAATGAAGGCTTAAAGTTAACATAATATCAGGCACAATTACCTTGGAGTGACTTCGGATCCAGCTGATACAACCTTGAAGTACCATCACTGCCAAATAGAACTTTCCCATCAGTAGCCAGCCCCCACCCATCACGCATTTTATGGGTAAAACTCTCACGCTGCAAACCCAGCAAAGAATTCACAAGATGAGTATCGGCAAAAAAAAATGATATCCAAAACAACTGGGAGTTTCGGATCATTCGCCTGTGAGTTTAAAGCAAAAATATCTGTAACTGGAGTAAGCATAGAAACAGGGGCGGTAGCATACTTTGCTGAAGTTATGTCGATCATATATAAATCCATCATTCTTCAACCAAGTAACTTGAAACAATCTACAAAGCAAATGTATAAACGAATGAAATGAGGTTTAGCAGGACAGATTAGAAGCAAAGAAGGCCATTATCTCCAATAAAAGAATTGTTATGTAAGGTGTAATTAATGTTTATCTACCTGTCACCAAGAAGAGTTAGACCTTCTCCAAACATACGTCCGTCCATTTGGTGCTGAACTAAAACCTGAGAAATGTCAAAGTGATAACTAACGATTTGCGGATTTTAGTAGAATGGGCATTTAATGAAGAAAGTGGAAGTGAACTAAGAGACATGCAATGATAAATATGAAAAGCAAAGTATTTTTAACGTACTTTTCCAGTTTGAAGATCAACCTTTCGGACTGATGACTGTTGAGAAACAATGGCAGATGCAATTAGTGCTTTAAAAATTTCTTTTAAAAAAAGAAACAGATAACAAACACAACCGGTGACAATTAGGATTATACATCATCCCATTGGGTCGGTTAAGACATAGTAATCCCATGTAAAAGATTCTCCAAAAGACCTCAACAACACATAATAGTGGCATAGTCTGTTACAATTCCTACTTGGGAGTTATCAATACCAACAATAGTTAAGTGAAACTAGAGCTAATTGATAGTCACTGTCATTTTAAACCAAGAAAGTGTTCTAAAGATGTCATAATAGCATCAGATGAATGCCACATAACAAGTCTGAACTTACAGGGTCCAAGGAAAAGGGAAAGCAAAGATTTTCCCCCCCGTCGAAGCTAAATTGGAGAGGGGATGCAATCATCAAATGATTCTTGGACAAGGTAATAATGATCAGTCCTAAGAGGCAAGAAAAGACGAAGGGATCCACATTACCCTGTGATAAAGGCCAGTCGACTCGAAAAGGGTGTCATTTCCTCCATACAAGAGACCCTGTAACACAAACACAAGACAGAGTAGAACGCATCATGCATGTCGTGTACTCAAGAATCAATATTTACAAAATGGTGTGTTTCTCCATACCAGAGCACTTAAATGTTGAGAGATATAGTACTAGTTATGAAGGAACAAAGTGGGTAGGTAGGAAGCAATTCCCCACGGGAGAGAATCAGATCAAGGAGGAGGAGAACTGAAGAAGCGTACCTGGGTGAAGGCGTCGGGATCGTGGGGGTACTCGCGGACAGATTCGAAGGAGTAGAACCCGGTGGCGGCCTTAGCAGGTGCTGGGTGGCGGAGGAGGGCGGTCGGTGGGGAGTCGGCGCGCCAGGGGGCGTAGGCTGCGGCGAGGAGGAGGAGGAGAGCGCCAAGCGCAGCGGCGGCGATGACCGGGCGGCGGAGGTAAAGCGGCGGGGAGACGCTGGGGGAGGATATGGTCAAGGAGGCGGGTGGCATGGCGGAGGCGCGACGGTGCGGCGGCCTCCGTCGGGGCATCTGGGTGGGTTGGTTGGATGGTGAAGTGAAAAGGTCAACTTGGGGGTAATTCTTGGTTAGTTGGTTGGTGGATGATTACTACTACTACTACTTAGGATTTTAGGTTATACTATAAAAACTAACTTTTTAAATGATATATCTTTTTAAGATATAATCGACATGAGTGAACAGCCATCCGTTGCCCTGTGTCTGGTCAAGATCCATCACTCCCAATTGTTCTTCTTTTCTTTTCTTCTTAGAGAAAAACAAACGTACATGAATAATGTTTGGTAGCTCAACATCAGCTCCCATTTCAGACAAGAAAAGAGAATTACAAACACCAACACATATCTTGGTAAGACATCACCTCGCCTTTTAACACACAACACACACAAGATATGTAGTATGCAGGTTTTCACCTCGCCTTGCTGAAAAGACGAGAGAACGCGTCTTGCTGCATACTAGTATTAATTATATAATTAAGTTGCGTGCATCGCAAAATTGCATAGATGATGCCATTAGCTAGCTACCTCCTTAATTTCTAGCCTCAGGTGGAATAGATAGACGACGACCCAGACAGCACCGTCACTCATGCTTTATTTCTAGCTATGTATGTATACTAGCTGACACTACCCGTTGGTCATACGCGTCCACACAAAAACAGAAAATATCGCCACTGATATTAACACTCTATGCGCGCCAAGGGCCTTCATCTTGGCGAGGCTGAAGAGCAGTGCCACATATTCTGCTGTGTTATTTGTCGCCAAAAACTCAAGGTGCACGGAGTAAAGCATATGACGGGGCCGATGCGAGCGTCGAGACCACCGGTCGCCCCAGCGCTGGCTCTAGGGTCGATCGGAGTACCGATGCGAGTATCGATGTCGACAGTCTTACCGACGCGGGCATCGTTGTCGGGGCTAACCGTCGTGCTGATGAGGTCGTCGTTATCGGGGTCGACCGTGGCGCCGATGCGCCACGAGAGGCAGCCCCTAGTATCGTTGCAAATTGTCCACCACATGCGGCCATGGCGTTCGCTACTGCTGCCGTCGTGCTCCGCTTTCTCTTCATTGTCGTCGATGTTTTCTTGGACGTCATTGCTTCTCTCAAGCCCGTGGCTTGCTTGTTGTTGTCTCTACAGATTGCGCCAACTATTGTGACTACGAACCAAACAGTAAAGAAGGGGACTATTAGAGTGAGTATGAGAAATAAAATGATCTAACCTTTTCCTTTAGCCCAGGATGTATATTTATATGGCCATGAAGCCAGATTACAATAATACTCCTTCTAGCCCAACAGGCCGAATGGGTTTAGGTGGAGGTCATCTTTACAACAAATATGTTTGATACATACTGGATGAAGGAACAAGTTAGCTAGAGGACAAGGCATAATATTTTGCTTTTAATTGAATGGTGACATTTATATTGAACGATACAATATGATCAACAATCGATCGTTGAAAATCTGATATGGAGATATTGAATCTAAACGACAAGATTAACTAGAAATATTAGGAGCCTGATGGAGGAACAATCTAACATGCTCCCAGCAGTAGTGACATCTCAAAACACATCAGGCAGCATCTAGTACGCACAACCGCATGCAATATATAACTTAAACTATCCGTGCCACTATTTTTCACGATCGATATGGCAACAATCGTTTTCTGCTATATATGTTGATGAAAGCAAGCTAAGCTTTTCCAATTGATAATTTTTTTATACATACGTATGACCATCTATCACCTGCATGCCTCGATCGGACGCCGCTTTCCCTTGTTCGTCCTACCACCTAGAAAACAATTTAACTGTCCAACTTCTCATCTTTTTTTTAGAAGAAAATGAAGCTGATCAATCATGGCCTACCTCAGCAAGATCGCTTCTTCCTATTCTTATATGATGACAACTCGCAGGCTTAGCTAGCCAGTGGGTATAATAAGCTGTATACTTCTGTTTTTGAGCAATAAAATTAATGTTCGAGATTATTTAGTCCGTATATATTTGTGGGGACTGTCAATCTTTTGAGGTCATGCATGGGCTTGTTCTGTTCAGCTGATAGATGATCTCAACTCAACCACCCGTTACCTTAAAAAGAGAGAGACAGAGCTCAACAACCTGTTGAGACTTCAACTGAGGAACATGCTGCAGCGCTAGCTGTTCTGATTACAGGCAAGATGAGCTTCAGAGTTACTGTTATCAGACGAGAAGGTCAGGTAACATCAATATATAAGCCCTGTTCTGTTCTGCAGGCATGAAGCCAAACTGCCCCTAGAGTTTTCCAGGTGTCAAAAAAGAAAATACTCTCTCTTTTTTCCAGCCAAAAGACCAAATACTTTATTAGTGCCCTCTCATTCACGCAAATATCACAACAGTTTGGAGTACACTAGAAAAGCTTCTTTATATTATCTGAGCGAAATGAATACGCGAGGGGCAGGGCAAAAAAGGACAGCACTGGTGGACCAAACTGTAGGGGTCCAGCCATGCACATCCCAGTAACAGCCTCTCTCTCTCTCTCTTTCTCTCACATGAGTATCATTTACGACGATTTTCCCCAGGCAAGGTCGAGCACTCCCCAGCCACTCAACATTGAGTTCTGCAATAAAGTAAGGCAGCCCCACATAAACAATCCCGCATGTTAATCACGCAGACACCACCACCGCATAGAGTCTAGAGATTGAGCTCTGCTAGTATAAAAACGCTGTCTTGTTCTATCTTCTTGGGCGCAGCAGAGGAATTGCTAAGCTGCTAGGACCAAGAAAACGGTGGTGAAGAAAAGAAGAGGGATTAGTGGTTCTGAATGATGGAGGTGGGGAAGCCGTGGGAGTTCAAGGAGGATGTGGAGATCATGGAGGAGGACACCGGTGGGGGGCTGCAGACAAGGGAGAGGAAGAAGAGGCTGGATCATGGCCATGGCCATGGCAATGGAGGAGGAGAGGAGTTCAACAAAGTGGAGGAGGAGGAGGAGCAGGCTGAGGTTCTTGAGGAGCACAACAGTGTCTTCTTTGATTCAACCAAAGGTGAGAAAGCCTTATCTCTCCGTCTTGCACCTTTGATTATTGACTCCTGCTTAACTGCTCTCTCTCTCTCTCTCTCTCTCTCTCTCTCTCTCATGGGAATTAAGAGAATGGTTCGTCGTAATGTGAATTGTAGGGGTCCTTTTCCCTTTTGCTTACAACTGTTTTCCTTGATATATATTGCATTCTAGCTGTACTTCCAACTTCTTTTGTCCATTTCTGGCCAGCAATAATTCCTGTGTTGGAGCTGTAATGTGAGGCTGGTCTATCGCAAGTCCACGATCTGTCTGATCGGTCCTCTGTGGTAAAAGATGTGGGCAATATTTTAATTCTATATTTTACTAAGAGACAAATACAATAAACTAGTGATGTAAAACTCACGACTAACAGCAAATTACTTATCATACTTCAGAATATACACAAAGAAAGTATAGTCGAACGAATGCACGAACGACTTGCAATTGGGGTTGATGAAGAATAGAAATCAACGCAGTCTTGATGCAGTGCAGAACGTAGATGACACAGTGAAGTGAGCAGTTGCGTAGATGTGCACTACCCAGAAACCTTATTGCCGCCCCGTGCAGGTATTCTCTACGGCAATGATTCAGAGATAGCCGCTCTCCCTCCTTTCAAGTGTATGTCAGAAAGAAAGGTTAGCGAAGTTTAGACGGTACAATACAAAAGTACAAGATCGCAAAGAAGAAGAAAATGGAGACAATGAGATTCTCAGCTATAGATTTTGGACGTCTCCAGGTGTATGTGTGTGTTTACATATAGACTGTAAACTGACAAATTTAAACAGCCATTTACCCACGGGTAACTGACACATTTAACCAGCCATTTACCTACCAGTAACTGCCTATCATTAAAACCCCAATAAAGCCTCAAATTCAAATGTTTGAATCTCATTCAAACAGAGAGAATGGTGTAGAGTTCAGCAAAAATAAAAAAGTACTTAGTCTGCTAGATGGCGTGCTACGTCACGGCACGGTTGCGCGCCACAAGTCACAAGTCACGCAATTTTCATGTGAAAATGCGCGAATACACGCGCGCGTACGTACATGCGTTTGTGATTAGCTAAAGCCCTCCTTATGCCATCTCTATCCATATTCAAGGAGTGGTGAGAACTCCACCTTATAAATTGGTCTCCCCCACCTTGCCTTAGCAGTATGTTACTAAACCATACATGCTTTGGAATTAAGTAAATGAGTCTTGCTCATATGGGCCAATTTCTAACACTCTGTTCCCAGATCTGAAAATATCTCCGCATACTTTGACACACAGCTCGTAGTGTCCAATAACTAGCCGTTACGTCTTCACGCATTCGGTCTCCCCCGAGCCGTCTCTACGTGCATCAACCTCATCACTTGATGCACCACATGCGCCAACTCGCTTCTTCATAATCTTTATCTTCTCTGTACTTTCCGCTTGAACCACGTAGTCTCACATAGACTTACATGACCACTCGGACTTCAGCTCCATCGGCTAGTTTTGGTCCATTGTCGTTGATTGCTAACGTTCTCTAAACCACCTGCACATCCAAAGATCAAGCAACCATCTCGAGTATAAGTTATACGTACTTAACTAACGTTAATCAAAACAATGTATCATGCAACTTAACACAACTCTCAAACGACACCCATGTCATGCACACATTTATCCAACTCAAAAACCAATTTCACTTATCTTTAGCCACGGCCACTCGTCTAACCGCACCATGGCGGTCAGACTGTTGGCCATTGGCCGGTTTGACCGCTTAAGACCACCAGAAAACACGCTCTTTGGAATTTCAGTTAAACTCTATTTAGTTTCAGCTAGTTTCTAAATCCAGTGGCACCTAGTGTAAACTCATCTCCAAACAAACCTACACAAGTGTTTAGTGTTCAGTTTCCCAAAAGTCTATAGCTCATCTGACTGCTCACCACATGCAAATGTTTGCAAATTCAATTTCAACTCAACTAAAGTACCAATTATTCATCACAAACACATTCTAAACCTTCACATGGTTTCTCACCACTTTACCACAGTTTATGTTCCCTCAATTTTACCTGTGCTGTGAATCTTGCCTTCTGGATTTGTAGCACTTTTTTTTGTATATACAAAAAAGAAACAGAAAAGGAACAGAAGTAACATGGAAACACATGCTAGGTACGGATCAGGGGGTAGCAGTAGGATTCAGATGATAGACACCAACATCCCCTGCAAATTATTGTTTGATTTGTTTACAGGTCCCTTTCCTTTAGGCGTCACTCAAAATTAAGTGGGATATTTTTCTGACCACAAATTCCATGGGTACCCTTCCAGATAGCTGTCGGGCCCCAGATTTTACTATCTGGAATCCCATGTGATTTAATGCACTATTCCCTGGATCAGTAGATAGTGCTCACAGTTACAGAAAATGAATATCAAATACATACCATGCGGAAGCATAAATAAAATAGTAAACTTACTCATGGGCCGATTAGGCCGAAATCGAAAAATTGCGCAATGGAAGAACGAAGCACACATGGGGACCTTCGTGACATGCCCACAGTGCGACCAACTGGAGGTTCGCGACCTAGCCCTCGACATCCTCATCTTCTTTATCATCATGACCAATGTTCTTGAGGCACGATGATCGATTCTTGAATCTGGATTTGTTGTGAGAGCGTGTGAGCACACTAACCACCGTGCTCATGAGCCAATACACAGAATGCAAATATATAGTATGCATGGCTTATCAAAGGAAGGCTCGGTTGTTTTATTTGCCAGAAATCGCTTTTGGTAGCATTGTTATTATTAAACCGTAGTGTTATTACTGCTACCTAAAACTTCCCACGGTGATTGCCAATTTGACTCACTCCCCCAAATGCCATAATTGACTTAATTCCCCAAAGACACAATTTTCTTACTAAATGTCGTCTAAGACTCCAAACAATGAGTGGCATCATTTAGCTAATCCACCGATCAAACCCTTTATATATATATACATTCATTTTGAATCCACCAATGTCTTCACGTATTCCGAATTCATACTAGTCCAATCTTGTAATCAATATTCTCCAACTCCCTACTTCTGAATTCCAATGATTCCCTAATAGGATTACTTTTTAATCCACCGACATCATTCATATCCGAACTTTCTAACAAATCAATCCTTTCTGCTAATGATCCAAAACCATAAATTGCTCTTTTCATAATCACCCTTATTTTCATTATTTATCTCTAACTAATTCATCAATACCTCTGCACCAAGAATATCATTAATCTAGTTTATGCTTCAATTATCATATCTCCAAATTTCCTCAAATTCAAATCATCTATCTAGATCAATTCTCGTTAATGCCATTAAATCCAACAATTGCCTTTACACTCTTCTAATTCTCCAAAATCATTGATCCAGTTATACTCCTAATTATTATTCCTCCGATGTACCCAAAAATTCAATTCATCCTTCCAGTATTTTAATCTAATCCTATCAATCACATTATTACTAACATCTCTCAAGAATTTATATTAGTGTCGTAATCCAACAATTTCTTTTGCACACTCTAATCTTCCAAAATCATTTAAATCATCTTTCTAACCCATCCATTCATATAGACTCCACCGATTTATTTCTCCTAAACCCTCTCTAATATTCTCTTTTATAATCGGCATGAATCCACCAATCATCGTTATGTATTTACCACAACAGTCATCTACTCTTCCTACGACTCTATTTATCTTCCTATCACTTTACTTTGTAAAAGCAGAAGCCTTATCATCGTTTAGCTTTTGAAATATAATACATAGAAAATCTCCTGAGACTTAGCAGTTTGAACAAAATGTAATATATATGAGAATGCAATAACGATGTGATTGATTCCATCCACCGTTACATGGCATCCGCACCATATGCTTAATCCTTCACGTTATAGCCGCTTAACTTATCACCGGGCGACACCAGACAACACAAATCGTGGCCTTGCACCGCCTTCACTTTTCCTTTCCCACCCACAAATCATTTTGAAACGTAACTATATCGGTTAAGTTTCCCATGTCCGCCCTTGACCGTGGGCACGGCTATTCGAATAGTTTTGACTCTGCAAAGTGTGTACACTTTCACCACAAGCGATAATCCACATGTTGCCCCACTTGATTCCTTGGTCAGGTGGTCAAATAGATTATCACATGACTGTTCAGAATATCTAGTTCCACTAGTCATCTCACCCTATGGGTCGCTCCCACTGCGGTGGGTCCCATACGTTGCACGGGATGTTCACCACGGCTACTAGCATTATGCGGGCTCCACTCCCCAATGCTAGTACGACCGGTGAACGCCACCTCCACTCGGTGTCCCTTTAGGCCTCCTTTGCCCTTGCATATCCACGTCTATCCACTACCGGTGAGATGAGTCGGGAGTGTCGATACTGCTACTTAGCCAAGTTGTAATTTGAGACATGTGGTTGTCTTGTTTTACACCTGCTAACATGACAAGATTCATCCTTAGTGGTATCTGGCGGTTCTACCACACTCCATAATTTGTGCTCCCACCGCACCACATTCCATTTCCAAATCATCCGCCCGGATATTCAAGCAAGTTGAGGTTTTGGGAGCATAAAATAATCATATCCAACACAAATACCATCATTATCACCATGACCGCCCAAACCAGCTTCTCATGATTGAAAATGATGCTTGGCGTTCTCACGCCCATGAATATCTATGCAAGACTAAGCATGGCATATAGTTACGGACTTATTTTTGAAAAGATAATATCATAATTTTGCTAGGGCGACAAGGTTCACATAATCAACTATAAAAAGGGGGTGTAATATTAACCAAGGCAAACAATGGGCATGTAACTAGAATCTCGAATTAAACATGTAGTTGCAAATAAAATAATAGCATGCAATTTGATAATTTAAACAAAAGTAGTTTGCAGAAAATGTAGGTTCAACATGATCAAAGTATTGACTACTTTGGCGCGGTTTATCATGGTCTTGAGCTCACACAATGCTTCTTCCGGAGCTTCGGTCTTTATCTTCACTTGCTCTTGATTACGCTTGATCTCTTGATTCTTCAGGACTCCAATTGCTAATTACGTGCTAAACGACTGAACACGAATAAAAGCAAATAACTCAAAAGACCCAAATAAATCCGAATAAATTCACTTTTATCTTTGTTATGAGTTAATGGGGATTTGGGTAATTCGAGGCAAGGCTGGTGGTAGTATACGATGACTCGGTCTTTTTATTAATAACCTCTTTTATTATTATTATTAATTTTTTTGTATTTTTGGTTACGATCTTGTGACCTTTGGGCATTTACTCAACTAGCTTTTACAATATTCTCCTTTAGTCTTGCATGTTGCAAAATAACACTTTTTATTGATCATTTACCAAAATCTATGAACATACAACTATTCAAGTTTAGGTTTTCTGACATCTTTATTTTACTAAAACCCTACTTGATTCTCACCAATTTACTCCTATTATCGCATGTATATATATTCATCACTAGCCTATAGGTCATTGTACTCTTATTTGGGTTTATGATAACTATTTATACTAACTAATATTCTTAAAAGAGCTTTCCTGATATTTATATTTTAATTACATATAATTTATATAAAGCCTACCCTTTTAAGTTTGGATCTTAAGTAATTTATATGCAAGATGATCTCTATTTGTGAATCTGTATGACCTGGTATCCAAATAACTTAATCCTTGTAAAATAATCAGTTTGTTAGTCTTGGTTAGCATGTGACTTTTAGCCAATATTAAATCCAATTTGATTTTTGATCCATTTTCTTCCCACTATTCATTACATATATATCTATACCCACAACTAGATTATATGCACTTCATTTGAGTTTATGCTAAATGCGATGTATACCTTTCTTAGCTTATTGAATCAATTCATATTACTAGTAATTTAATATGTAGCATTTTATGCGACCCTAATTACTCGTGTCGTTAGTTAAGTGTTTACTTTAAAGCATTTATATGTCGGTGAGATTATTTTGATGCTTGATGACCTGGGTTGCTATATTTTAGCATATGTATATTATTACGACCTTTTTATAAAAATTTAGATCTTAAATAATATTGAAGCCACATTATTCACTCATTCCTTTATATAACATTTAATCTATTGTTAAATCTCAAACAATCTTATTTCATATCCTAATTAAATTTATTACACTCCCTAGATTATTCTCAAATTTTTCCATAATTTTTACTAACTTGAATGGAGTACAAAACTTGAAATAAAACAAAATAAAAAAAAGAAAAGAGGTGGTCGGTGGGATCGAACCCCTGACCTGAGAGCTGAGATCGCTAAGTGCGCCGAGCTAGCCAAGTGGGCACAATGCCTGGGCTGAAAAGGGACGGCTCACCATTTAGTTATGTTGTGCGGCTATGGGGGCAGAACAGAGGAATCCGGCCACGGCGGAGAGCGATCGGAGAGGTGACGGCGACCACCACAATGCAATGCACGGGGAATGGTGAAGCTGGGTTAGCGGTGAATCGGTAGATCGACGAGGCGGCGGCCAGAACGCAAAGCGGCCGGCAATGGCGGCGAGGCGGGCGACGGGCTATGGGGAAGGAGGTGAATTTGAAGCATGCACAAGCAGTGGAAGGTGCGGTGGAAGCTTACCCGAGCCGGCCGAGCGAAGCGATGAGGGCGTGGCGTGGCAGGCAGCAGCATGAGTATGCCCACCACGCCAGTTAAGTTAGGAGGAGGAGGAGCGCGGCGGCAATGGAGGTGATCCGGGCGGAGGTGGTGCTTCACCCATGGGGTTGAAGGGAACCCGCGAGGAGGCGGCGGTGGTGAGAATGGCGGTGGCGGCCACGGATTGGGAGGAGGCCGAATCGGGAGAAAGGAGGAAAGAAGGAAGATGGCGCTAGGGAGGAAAGCCGACGCTTTATAGGCTGGCGAGGCGGAGGCGCATCGGCGGAGGACCGGTCGGCAATGAAGACCGGGCAATGGGTGGAGACCCACCGGCAGGGCCGGAGGCGCGAGGCTCGGCGAAGGAGACCAGAGCGGGGCTCGGTGCGCGGAGGAGACAGGTGCAGGGCGCGGGGCTCGGTGCGCCGCGGGGTGGAGCAGAGGAGAAGACGCGGGCGCGGGGAGAGAAGAAAAGAAGGAGACGCGGAGGAAGCTCAGCCATAGAAGGGAGGGAGGAGGAGGAAAGAAAAGGAGGCGTGGGCGCTCGGTGGGGAAGGAAGAAAAGAAAAGAGAAAGGAGAGGGGCCAGAGAGGAAGAAGGAGGTGGGGAAGAAAAGGAGGGAGAAAGGGTGGCCCACATGGCATAGGGAAAAGGAGGAAGAGAGAGAGAGGAGTGGGTCCCACCTGGAAGTGAGAGGAAAAAGAAAAGGGGAGAAAAGAGATAAAGAAAAGTTTAAGCCCGCTTTTAAAATTTAGATCTTTAATTTAAATTTTAATCTGCATTAGGATTTATTGATTTTTGGAGTTTTACATGACATTCCAAATTTTAAATTTTCAGTTAAGTTTCTGTGTTCAATTTTCGGACTTTAATTATTTGCCCTTGGGTTTTGATTTTGATATTACTTTGTTCTAATTAAATTTTGAATACCCAAAACTCAATAAGGTTTCAAATAAAGATTCAGAAGAAATTTGAATGTCAGCAAAATGCAAGAAAAGTTTTAAAATTTTTCATATTTTTGAACACCCGAAATTTGGGATGTTACAATAGCAGACAACTTTATGCATCGTACGTAGTTGATGTGGATGATGACTATGACTTGGAAGCTCCTTGATCTGCAAAATTGTTCGGCACATAATCCACTTCTTGACTTCTTGTGTTCTTGGTGGTGGCCTCACCATCAGTACTTGTTAGAGTTATTTGTACGAAGAAATCCTACAAGTACTTGTTTCGGTTAGGAATGAGAATGCTTTGCTTTATTTGATTTCCATGGATATCATGTTACTCCTTGGAAGTACCTTAAAGAAAAATGTGTTTATGAGGAAGCTGAAGGTTTGTTAAGGGTTTTCTTCTAGAAGCCGCTGGACCCTAATCCTACAGTACTTGAATATGCAGCTACATTGGAACCTTGTGATGTGTGGACAAAAATTTCTACTCCCACAGTCACACTGTAATTTGGATCAATTTTTTTTAAAAAAAACGGCTAAGCTTTCCTCTTCTATTGGGATGTGGACCCAATAGAACATGATTTGTTTGTGCATGCGAATCCATAGATAAATTATTCTAGTTGCAATACAAGATTAGAACACCATTTTTTCTCTTTGCGGTTTGATTGTGGGTTAGCTTTCTATTTCTTTACTGAAGGGTTATGGAAGTGCCGGCACTGCGATTGGACATACCGCTTGAGTAGTCCATGCAGAAATGATATCATAAATCATAAAGGATATTGCCAAATTGCAAGGAATCTCGAATCATTAGTTCAGAATGAATCTTGTTATGGTTCACCAAACAAAGGTTAGTGTTGAGTTTTCAGAAACGTAGGATAGCAATGATTAGCTTCTCAAACTTTCTTTAAGATCGAACAATGTAATAATAATAAAACTAGCACATCATTCAGTACTTACTAAGGGAGGCTTCCGTGTGACTTCTACTTGCATTCAGCTAGTTCTGCTTCAGTTTATCTAACAAACCTGCGACTCTGGCTTGATTTCTTTGAGCTCCTTGTCATTGTTTTGTTAAGTTATTGCTGCACAAATTTTACTCTTATGGCAAAAAGTAGCTCCACAATATTTGAGCTAGTAATGGCATCGCTCTTTTTTCTTTTTCAGTTTCTGATCATGTTACTGAAGTAAGTGGTAAAAATGGAGTCACAGAAGTGATGCAGTTTGGTGCTCAAAAGGAAGAGGCAAATGAAACTTCAAGTCCAAAAGACAAAGAGCTTGAGACACAGGAAAATGTCAATACTCAAGGAACTAATCAGAATTCAAATAACGGCAAGTTAGAAAATGGATCGCACTCAAATGGTTCACATGAAGTCTCCAACAGCAGTGAAACTATGACAATTGCAAACGGAAAGGCAGGCCTGAAACTGATTGCAACCATTCATGAGAACAAAAACAGCCTGGCAAACTCGAGTGGTGCTCTTGACATTTCCAATGGCAGCATGACTAATGTTCATGAAGTTGAGAAGGATGAACATGTCAACAAGGGTAACGTGAACATTGCAGAGTATGATCTTGAGAAAATTCTGGATGAACAAGAAACTCATGACCTGTATTGTCCCAATTGCAACTCGTGCATAACTCAAAGGGTGATTCTACGGAAGAGAAAAAGGGCAGTAAGTCAAAAAATACGTGATGAACCACCAAAGAAACCACAGCTTGCAGAGCCTTCTTCTAATGCTTCAAATCAAACTGTACCTGAAAGACATGAGCAAGAGTCACCCGACATATTCAGATGTTTATCATGCTTCGCCTTCTTCATTCCAACAGGTATCATGACTGGGTTTCTCATTATATGTCTTTATCGGCTGAACTAACAACCTGAAGTATAATTTACACCTGAACTTCTAGACTTTCCAGTAATTTTTTTCCGCATAAGTGTTATTTGAACTATACTGAATCAGCATCATATACTTGTACCTATAGTTGTATATTTGCCATATATTAATATCATTTCTGCTGTTGTTTGAGATATGTAAAGATCACCTTCAGATCAACTTGTGCATCATTTGAGATAAGCAAAACTGAAAGTCTCATACGATTCATTTCATCCATGATTCAGATATCAATAAATTTAGTTAGAGGCATTCTTTGTGTTCCACTTCTGTTTTGATGATAACTTCCTAGTTCAGTTTTAGGACAAAGCAATTATAAATTCATGTACCTGTGCTTCTACTTTTGTTACTTGAATATTTCATCTCAAATGGACGAGCTGAACTTGTTAATTGTCACCAGGATGTGGTTTTAACATATTCCGTATATTTGGAAGGATGGAGGTGAACCAAGAAGTTCAGGTTCAGCATCCTTCTGCTCCACATGAGATGTCTGAAAATTGTGGAAGTTGGCTTCTTTCTTGTTTCCAGTCAGGAGATAGTCCAAAGAAAGTGGATGCAGGTATGTAGCATATATTCTACTTCATATTATTTTCATAGTAATTTATTTCCAGGCAAAAATCCAGGTTGCATTAGAACTATCTTTCTTAGTTAGCTTGGAACCTTGCAGTAATTGAAATGCCCGAGTCTTCCTGTAAAACAAATGTTTGAAAGTGTGTTTTTTTGTGCCCTTTGCTATCAGAGCCTTATGAGTAAATTTATAAAATTTACTAAATCATTTTATAATGATATGATAGTATCACAACGATGGGCATGGGGCATGTGAGTTACTAAACCAATTCTATGGCTAAACAGTGTGGTCTAGAGGATAGTAAGTTACTGTTGATGCTCTGAACAATTGAACACATTGCAGATTCAGCAAAGAAGCCACTGTTAAGTGATACACAGAGCTCCAATTGTACATCTACTTCAGCTGAAGCTAGCACGTCATCTGCGCATAGTCATGGCATAACTGGAAAACCAGAACAGTCGAAGAAACCAATGCCAGCTGAATCATCTTCCCAACTCCAAACAACCACTACAAAGAATGAAGAAGAAATTAAACTATCATTCGGTGAATTGCATGGAACTGCAGTTTCATCAGCATCTCACACGTCATCTGCTGCCATCAAAATCAGCTCTGGGAAGAACGAGACAGGTTTGTTTCTCCATAGAAAATGCCGTCATCCATCAGTGTCGTAGTTATGCAATAATCTTTTTTTATTCACATATGATAATTTTATTGGTAATCAACGGCCATGACTAATACTTGCAACTGAAGGTAATTCTTAGCAAAGCTAGACGTTGTGCCAGTAAAACAACTATTTTTTTAGAAGTAGTAAAGGTATCATATTGTTTTTCCATCTGACATCTCTACTTGCAAACACTGAATTTTTGTAACGGCTGTGTGCCTAGCAAGTTACAATTGTGCTGTAATGCTGTGGCAAATGTAGACACGTAAAATATGCCAAAGAAGAGTAAGTGTTACATGGAGCATAGCAACTTCCTCTCTCTTTTTTCATGAGAAAATAACCGGAGAATAGATCAGAAAGTTATACACATTAACTTATCCATGTTAGTTGCAGCATCACAGTTTGTTTAGGACTAGTTTAGTATTAAGTATCTCATTGTGGTGAAATAGAGTAACGAAAAGTAGAAACCTCTTATGCAGGATTCGTGCAGACAGATGTAACTCATGTAGTAACTAGGCAGCAAGACGTAGTACTGCAAGAGCAAATTCCTCTCTCAAAGCCTGCTGATGAAGCTATGACGGAAGCAGCTCACCTAGATGGCAAAGAAGGTAGGACTGATTAGTATGCATGAGCTATTGTTAATTGGTAAATGCATCCTGATTGTGGTAATTTTATTTGTTTTCTTTCAGATGTCCAAGAATCCATGACGGCAACCTCTGAGAATGGCGCATTTTTTAGCCAAGCAATTCCTACATCAGAAGTCAAGGTCGAAAGCCCAAGTGAAACAAAAATTGTGTCAGGTGTGGTGTACTTCCTTTTCAGATCGATGAATCCACACTGTTCATCTGCACAAAATTCATGAAACTATGTTTGACAGCTATGCATGTGTTTAACATCTTTTCTCTTTCAAATATTCTCTACTCTGTGTAAATATTCCCGAATAAGGCAGACAAAAAGTTACGGTGTAGGGAGGAAAATGTTGCAGAGTAAACATGTCATATCCTGAAGTGCTAACAACCTTGTGATCTTTCGTCCCTCTTTTTTTTTAATGCCATTTGAGTCTCTCTTTTGTACCTGATGATGAAGTGTTGCCTTGCAGAAGGAATCATCCCGATGGGTGATAAACCAACTTCACTGATTCCTCAAGCTCAAGCAGTTGGCCCAGCAGCTTCACCTGATCTATTATTGTCAATCGCTGATGCTGTCACAACTGAGACTCCACGTGATCCTAGATCAGAGCAAAGGGATGAATGGGATATACTGAAAGCCATAGTGTATGGGGGCTTAGTTGAATCAATCACGAGCCTCTCTGTTGTATCAGCAGCAGCAGCAAGTGGTGCCAAGACATGTAAGTTTCTTTCTTGGCTATTGCATCGAGATGTTTACATAATGAATGGCATCACTGGACTATTTTGGCTCTGAAATTGTTTCAACTTGATTCCCCTGGTGCTAATGAAATTCTGTTTTTCACTTGCAGTGGATCTATTCGTCTTGGGAATAGCAAACCTTATTGGTGGACTTCCTCTCATTTTCCACAATGTAATGTGCTTAATTTTCTTGACTAAATTTTACACTTCTCTTTACGATTACACAAAATTTACCCACAAACTTCCTACGCTAACAACAAATTGAAACAGATGACTGATCTTAGAAATCTTGGAGATGTGGATGAAAATGATGAGCAAGTCGACCACTACCGGTTGCAACTCGGAAGGCGATCAAAATTCTGGCTCCACATGGTCATTGCCATACTATCATACATCCTGTTTGGGCTGCTACCACCGGTCATCTACGGACTATCCTTCCGCAAGAGCGACAACAGGGAGAACAAGATGATGGCAGTTGCTGCTGCGTCTCTTGCGTGCATTGCACTGCTAGCAATTGGAAAGGCGCATGTCAAGAGACCCAGGACCTACATCAAGACCCTCACGTACTACCTGACGACTGGCGTGAGCGCGTCGGGGCTGTCGTACGTCGCGGGCGTGCTGATCACAAGGCTTCTGGCACACTTTGGCCTGACTGATCAAGGTGCATCAGCTCCTACTTCTGCTCCTGCTCCTCCGAGTCTGTTGTTCCCTGGCGCAGTGGGAGCAGAAACAGCCGCCTGGGCTTCATACTGAAGTCTGGCGTTCCTTCGATTGGTGATCACTGCTGCAAAACAAAACATCTGGATGGAGGCACTAGCTCTTATTTGCTGTGATTTGGTAGATAGAGCACTCCTATGAACTTCATCACTGAACTTTGTCTGCACCGTAGCACCTTATTATCAGTTAGTTTTGAGCAGGAAAAACAAGTCAAAGTTCAGTCTTGTGACTCTTGTCCTATTTCTTATCGAAGATAGTTCAAATTCTGAATAAAGCAAATAATCCACCTATTCGGCAAGAAATACATTCTTTTCAGCCTGTTAGCTCACAATAGTATATCAAAATATAAGTAAATATATCTTATACACCGTTGCAATGTGTCACAAGCATGCAATGCAGCTAACGAGTTCAGACCACAAAATCGACGGTGACACTATCCCAGCTACATAGGTCACATTACCTACTAAGAGAAAATTGGCAATCAAGACTGAATAGAAGGCCGAAAGGGTGATGGGGGGCTGGTGGTAAGTCTTGTCGATTTTTTCAGATGAAGAACGATACTAAGGCCACAGCTATTGCTTTTGAGTGGGCTCCCCGGTCCAGTAAGTCTTGACAGCCACAAGGATCTTCTCAGGGTTGAATGGCCCAGACTCGTGATCCATAATTTGGCTCTTCCACCTCATACCTTCGGTGATTGCTTGTATCTTCACTAAGGCCTCCACAGTGTCCCTGAAGATCACCGTCCCTTCAGGCCTTAGAATCCGGTCCATCTCCAAGAGAATGTAAGCTATGTCACACCTGCAATCATTCCATCATTGTTCAAAATTAGATGTCAAGTACTAAAGGGCATCTCATTAGTCCATTGCTTGTGTAGCAATCATTAGTCTATGCTGCTTAAGCTGAACATACTTATCAAGCCCAAATGCTAGCATACAAATGCACTAGATCAAGACAGATGCATTTGAACTGTCAAGAAAAACCTAGCAGATCAAGAGGATAAAACATGGCATGAAAAGAAATGTCTAGAGAGAATTAGCATAGGTGCACATGGAAAACTGAACTGCACAGTTATTTCATTACCTATCCTGATAAAAGCTGAATACTTTATCAGCGTGGATGAGATCATATGTCCTCGGATACGTTGAGAAAGCCTCACACCAGTCCTGGTACGTTCCAATGAAGCCCCGTTCATAAATAACACCAAGCGTGTCATGAGCAGAGCCCACAGGCACTACATTCATCACCCAAAGCGGATACTTCATCAATGCAGCTGCAAAACCCCCCATCCCTGCATTCATGTCCATCACGTTCCTGTATCGCCCCTTGGCCAGTGGTGGAATAAATTTCTTGTAGTAGTCCGCTCTCTCTGCCCACAACTTGTTATCCTCTTGGAACTTCTCAGGTGTGAGGCCTGAAACTGAACCTTGAGTTATTCTTGGTGGAACAGCAAATGCTCTGTTTGGCCATTTTTCAAGAGCTCCACCAGCAACTTCTTCTTCACTGTTCACATCTGGAAGAGGAGATATGCACGTCTCCATCTTCTTGTACCTAAGTGTTCACCATGTCAGTTCGTTTGCTGATCAAGAAAATATCAAAGGCAGGCCTTGTGACCAAGAAAATACTGAAGTACAAAAGATTGGCGCTGCAACCAAAGAGTAGATGCTTCACTCAAAGAGAGTAACATAGCAGATATCTTACCAAGCAGAGTCCACATCACTGCTCTTGCAAATTTGTGGAGTTTCATAGGCCTTCCGACTATTAGCACATTCCATATGGTTGATGGGTTTCTGCCATATAGCAAGATCATCTTTCTCTACCACCTTCTTCCAGCAGAGACGCTTTGCTAAGTCCTCAATCTCATCTTGCTCTTGCTTCAGGTCTTCTTCTGTTCTCTCCCAGCCCTTGAAGTGCCTCTTCCAATGGATTGGAGGTCCAGAGAGGATCCAGTAGCCTCCTGGTCTAAGAACTCTGTCTACTTCAATTAGATAGATACCATCTGTTGAGAACAATCATAAGAGATTAGCTCTATACACTCATTGATGTTGTGTTCAATGTAATGTAACCAAAAGGCCATAACAAATATTGAGATGAAAGAACATACCAAACTTGTTCCATGGGATCAAACATCTAGAGCAGTGCGCCATGTCAAATGCTCTAGCAGGGTATGGGATTCTTTCGGTTGACATCACTCCGATCATGGCCGGCACTCCCCGCTCCAATGCAAACTGCACCTGCGCCTCATGTGAATCCCTCGGTGCAAATGACATGGTGATGATGTTCCTCTTAATAAGATAAGCACCCCAACTTGCCACCTGAACAACAGCCAGGATACCTTCATCCCCAAATCCTGAAACATTTAATAAAACAGATAATATCGTAGAAATTACTCAAGTCACTCACCCCACATCCAGTATCAAGTGCGGTTCTGATGTTGCCAGCGGTTAACGATATGATAGCGTTGATGTCATCAATATAAGCATCGGCACCATGTGGAAACATTGTCCCACCACCTGGGAATCTAAACCAGTTCCCCTCAACTTGGATCCAGTTCTGGACAGCCTTCTCAATACTCAGTTCCCGATGAGGAATGTTATCATACCAAGCATAATCCCGACTTTGTGGCCACTTGAAGGGATTCTTATAGTTTGGAGGTGCAGGAATCAAGCACCGGAACAGCTCCTCTTTCTTAGGGCAATGCCGCTCCCTGTACTGCATCATTGTCTTTGCAAATTTCCTTGCCCTCCTTGGATCTTGGCAAGGGGTATACTCACTGTACTTAAGCTGGCAAGGTGGGAATTTCTCCGCCACAAGCAACGATTCATTGAAGCCCACTTGGTGGTGGGCTTGGAAATCAAGATGAGCACCCGATGATCGCACTGATGTGGTGCTGGAGAGGCGCGAAATGGCACCATCACACTGGGTTTTAGTGTAAATAAAGGAGGACTTTATACTAGATGAGGTGCCTTGCCAAGCACCAAGAATGTATGACGCAACACACAGGCCAATCACGCCTGTGGTCAATGTAACACGCATCCTTTGGAACTCTAGATGGCGGACCTTGGGGGATCCACTCTGTTCTTTCGCCATTGGACCTGCAAGAAACTGCAACTCAGCACATATGGAGCAATACTAACATATGGCAGGCAACCAAATTAATTGAGCGAGTGATTTTTGCAGAAGAGAAAAAAAGGAAGAGGTGATCAAGAATTTACAAACACCACCTAACCGAATTCTACAACATTACCAGAAGGAAATTTTGGCAAGTAAATTTTCTTGTGGAGATCAGAAAGCAAAGTGGAATAGAATATGCAGACAGAAGAACCACTCTATCTACTATTCCAAAACAAGAACGCCAGCAGCAGAAAGTAGGAAGAGAACTGCTGCCCTCGTCATTCTTCTCTCTGTCAATCTTTCTAATAAAAGAGGAGAAACGGCAGAACAAATGCAATCAATGATGCAAAGCAAAAAAAAGACCCCCTAAAATACTGCGCATGGGGCAAAGTATGAGAGCATTGCAATTATAAACAGTAGACAGGAATAAGAAAAGTTAGTGCTTTTGGCGAGCCAAAGGAAGCAAGTAAAGAACCCCCAAAGAAAGGGGTAGCAGTACAGGGTGGTATTAAACCTCAGAATGTTTGGCACTGGATGTGTGGAAAATCGCACAGAAACTACGATTTGTCGCCTAGTTTTCTTCATTCGATCGTCTTGCTGCAAGAACTTGGGAGAGAGAAAAAAACATCTTTTCGATAGATAAAAACCATTCCTTTGTTATCTTGAGATATCTGGAGAAAGAGGAATGAACATAAAATCCGCTGAAACCTTGTAGGATCCCTATCTATAGTTCCAAGATCTCAGCACAAGAAGAAACAAAGGAAGGACGGGGGATGAGATTGGATTCTTGAATCCTGAGTTTTTCTCTCGCTAGCATGAACGACACTGTGGCAGGCAGCTTTAATGGGAATACAGAAAGAAAGAAATCTGACCGCTTTGTGGCAAACTTTCCGTCGATTGTAGCAAATGCTGTGAAATCGCAGCAGTGATGTGATTTGGGTGGTCGATTTCGGTTGGTTGCCTCCTCTCGTCTCCTCTCCTCTAGGAATTTGGGAAGCTGCGCCGCACCGCGCTTTCCCCTGGGCTCTCCACTCCAGTGCAAAGCCTGCAAGGTGAGGAAGCCTTGCAGCCTCCCTCGCATCACCTGACCTGAATCTGACGACGGGCAACAGAGGAATATAGGGAATGCTTGTTGGTTGCTGGATTACTGTAAGTTTTTTTCTTAAAACTCTGGATTACTGTGAATTAGTTTCAGAAAGAGAGAGAGAGAGAGTTAGTCCCATTAGATATAGTCCACTTAGTCTGTTAGCCTAAATAGGTTATGCTATGCTGACCTATGGGTTGAGACGGTCCGGGCTGGTGTGCGCTCATTTAGCCCAACGGGCCAAGTAGATATAGTTAGCCCATTTCGACTCAAATTTTTTTTTTAAATGTAATAATTCAGAAATTATGTAAAATTCAAAAAAAACAAAATAAATTATAGAAATGTAATGACACGATTAGCTAGCCTGCCTGCCTGCCTATGTAAAATTGTTTATTTAAAAAAATCAGATTTGTTTCCACAAGTTGGTGTTCACGGCCACGTGAAGAGATGACGACAGCTATAATGCCCGTTCTCTTTGCCTTCGATGTTCGGCGAGGCTCCACACACCACCGTTTTGCCTTAACCGTCAACGGCGTTTCTCCGTCGGCGCCGCTCCTCCCGCTGTGTTCCGGGGAGATTTCTGCCGCCGTCGATAGTGGTGGAAGCGGGTAGGCGATTCGGAGGAGTCGGGCTGCACAAATCCCTGCTGCTCCCCACCCTCTAGCCGGCTCAAAAAAAGTGTTTCATAGATTGGATCCTGTTCCTTGCTTCTGTCTTTCAAGTACTGTCGTTGTTGGATCCATTGCTCCCCTGTTTCTTTTGAGTCTTTCCTTTCAGAGTTTCTCGCAGTAGGCACAGGCTCTCAGCACCAGGTTGGCCTGCTGCCATTTAGCAGTGGCGTCCTTTTCTTCATGACCAAAAAAAAACACACAACCATTGTCTGCACTGCAGCCTTTTACTACTTTTGATGACTAGCAATTTTACCAATGTAAAGTTTAACAGTCATTAGTTATTACCAGCCACCAGGGTATGTCTAAGAAGCTTTACCATGCACTCAAAATGTTCCAAAAAGTCACACAACTACTTACGTGCTTAGCTTTCTGAGGGCATCAGGAATAAATGAATAATGCATACTGTCACAAATCTGGAGCGTTATGCAAAGTCTGCACTAAACTTAAGCAATTTGAACTGTTGGGCGATGAAATGGATATATACATTCACATCATGTGCACTCATGAAATGAGAACTGATGGATCTCGTAAAACCTACTTCGGTAGGCCTCCACGGGAGTGGAGAGACCCCTGTGCCGATATGGGCGGGCCCAAGATTTTGGGTGAACATCGACGGGTATTCACTCGGCAATACCGGTATATGCAATGAGATGCGCAAATAAGCATATAGAGTAGTGCTGCATCGCACTAATAATATGACAATGTAGGAACATGAAATGAAAATATGAATCAGATAATTGATAGAACTTATTCGAACATGAAAATTAAATCTTAATCCTAGATCTAAACATGAACACCTAACTAAAACATCAAAGCGGAAACGAGAGTGCGTATCCGAAGAGGGAGAGGCCATGAGGGAGGAAGTAGTAGTGCGGTCGGCCGGAGTTGATGGTGAAGAAGAGGGGTCGTCGGCCAGCGGCGGTGAGGAAGACGACGCCGGTAGAGGCAGCCGACGGGGACGACGATGGCTTTGGACTTCGTTCACCTGGGCGCTCCTTATTGATCGGGAAGTGTTAAGGTTCTTAGAGGCGTAAACAATTTTTGTCACACCTTTACCGAAACCATAAGTCTATTTTTATACGTGTCGGTGACCGGGACCAAAACCAAAAACCGGGTCAGTAACTGCCTCCGATCAAGGCACGATTTTGAGATAGAGTCTCCCTGCAATCTCGGGGTTTGTTAGCCTGAGATTAACCCAACATTCTCCCCTTTGATCGTAAGGCTAACATCATATGCCCATTCTCAATAGAATAGCATACCAAGGCAATGTGTTGCATGACCAATGAAGTGTCATACAACCTCAGTACCTATAGTGTACTATCTTATCTTGAAATGGATATTCATTATACTTAATGGGAGTTGATTTGTTTTAAGGTCCTTTTATCCAGAATCAGAGGCTTTCCAATAAACCCATGCCGGCAACATCATCACGAAAAATACTGGGTGGTAAGCCTTTAGTAAGCGGATCCGCAAGCATTAACTTAGTACTAATATGCTTGATACTTATGGTTTGATCCTGGATTCTATCTTTCACAACATGATACTTAATGTCAATGTGTTTGGCAGCACCACTTGACTTGTTGTTATTTGCATAAAAGACTGCGGGTTCATTATCGTAGTATAAAGTGATGATGTCTACCACTCTAAGTCCCGGGATAAAATTCTTAAGCCATACAGCCTGCCCGGTAGCCTCATAACATGCCACAAACTCAGCTTGTATCGTTGAAGATGCCGTAAGGGTTTGTTTGGATCTTTTCCACAAGATAGCTCCTCCGGCGAGTGTGAAGATATAACCTGACGTGGATTTCTTAGTATCAACACATCCCGCAAAATCTGAATCTGAATAACCAATAGCATCAAGGCTATCAGAAGACTTATATGTGAGCATGAAATGCTCAGTAACTTGCATATAACGCAAAGCTTTCTTAACGGCTTTCCAGTGGTCTAGTCCTGGATTTGACTGATATCTGTCAAGCATCCCGGTTACAAAAGCTAAATCAGGGCGTGTATATGCTTGAGTATACATAATGCTTCCGACAGCTGAAGCATAAGGAACCGACTTCATCTGATCAGTTTCATATTGGTTCCTTGGACATTGAAATGTCCCAAACTTATCGCCCTTAGCAATAGGAGCAGGCGAGCCAGAGCACTTATTCATATTGTATTTCTTCAGTACTCTATCAACGTATGCATTCTAAGATAAACCTAATATTTCTTTAGACCTATCTTGGTGAATTTCAATACCAAGAACATAGGAGGCATCACCGAGATCAAAATTGGATGAAAGAAATCTCTTGGTCTCAAACAACATATCTTTATCGCTGCTGGCCAATAAGATATCATCCACATAAAGTACTAAGATGGTGGATTTACTCCCCTTGAACTTAACATATATCCATATAAAGCGCATCGACCAGAACTTCCAAAACGCAAATTCTAATGAAACATAAATGTTAATTATTCATCATCACTAAATACTCGACTACCACATGGTAGAACATACCTCCTTTCTAGTTGTCATCTTTGATCCTACATAAGTACATCTTATTTGCCACTTCAGAGTTTGCATAAGATCTAGATGAGCACCCTGCATGACGAGTCAGTAAAGTAGCAATATAGCAAAGCACCGAGAGGCCTACTTAGGACAAACAGCTGCGCTCACGTACGCTTGAAAGAAACTCAACATACAGAGCCTTTTTCTTTGGGTCCTAGCTTTATCCTCTGGATGTTTAATTTGGTCCCTGATGGAGTAAACAGCAATCACTGAGCTAGGGAAGAAGAAGCATTGTGCCCTTGTTGGGTGGCCCCGGCCTTCAGAGTGTGCTCCACATGCGTGCTTGCTTGCCTCTGCCTTCAGAGCTCCCATTATTGACGCATTTGCTAGCTTGCTTCTGCCTTCAGAGCTCCCATCATTATACGTTCACCGCCGCTCGCTTGTGGCTGGGCAATGGTATTCATGTATGGTTTAGGGTTATGCCCAACTCGATCTACTCATGATCGAGTATAAACTCCAGCATATTAGTGTTCCCCCCGATCCGAGCGGCAGACAGCAAGTTAGCTAGGACTGGTTCCTGGCCAAATCACTCCCAATTTTCTTTGCCATAGTACATCTGCCTGTACTTTTCTTGTCAATTATCCAGGAACTTGACACGCCACCAAGTGTTATTCAGTTTATCGAAAGCTTTTAGGAACCACATGATAACCGTACGTAAACTCTATTGCAATATATATCAATCGTTATATGTATCTATATTGCACAGTCCATGCATAATCGAATTTTGTTTTCTATTGCTTGTCGCATGAGGCAACACGTACGTATAGTTTACATACTTTTTTTTAATAACTGCTTGTTGAAAATGTGCTATATATATGTTGGTACATGTACAATACCTAGGTATATATATATATATGTAGGGCTTAACATCACCAAAAATAAAAATATAGAAAATCAAGTATATATGCTTGCATATCATGGATTCTTTATTAAGCTTGGTCAAAGATGGGGGAACATAGGCTCATAAGCTCAATCATAGCACTAGGCTAGGAGTTTAGAGCTAGTCACGACTAACCTAAACCAATGGCATTTGGAAAGGATTAATTACTGGTAGGGCTTAAGCTTCTGGCTTCACGCAGACCGGCCGCATATACCCTACGTAAAGAGTAGATTGTATGGAATTTTTGCTTCTTTATTTTTTGCAAGATGCTTCTTTTATTCTTGTGGAGGGTGGACTAACCTTGAGTTTCGATGATCCTTGAATCAGAGTTTTGATACATTTCACTTTGTTTGTTCTGCAGATCTTCAAGCTTTTTTGCCTTTTTTTCTATCATTTTCTTGTGGAACTGAAAATTAGCATGGAGCGGAATATATGGCATCTTGATCTGAATTGAGTGCCTGCGTTTTGGAGCCCAATGATTCGATTAATTGCTGAGACTGGCAGAATAAAATAGATTGATCTTTTCATATTTGGCAATCGGTTGGTCTGGGTCCATCATTCCATGATGCATACGCCAGCGTGGAATGAGCACAATAATGAAGTACAAGGAGCATTTTTCCTTAGTTGCATATCTGTTATGAAGTGCACGGCAAAAAATAGAGAATTAAATGGATGGAAGACAAAAATTTAACATGAAAAAACCTAACAGAAAAAAAAACCCATAGACGCACGAAAGTAGAATTCACTATATGAGGAGATAATATAAGCACGGAGAACTTCATCGTATCTCAACCGTGCGACTACAGGGGTATATATATAGACTAGAAAACAAGAGTCCCTAACGGAGAAGGAACATAGTCCTAGTCAGCACCGAAACAGAGACCTATCGGAAACTGGAACGGTAACACTTTGGAGATGGGCGCAGTATCCCGCTCGGAGAGTCTCAAAAGTTAACGATGTTGAGTTATAGTTGGAAGACGCCTTGAGTACCCACATCTGACTTCAGTCGACGTAGAGCCCATCACGGACACGAAGATGATCTCAATAATAACATCCAACTAGTTGTTATTGCTCTAAGCGAATACTGATCGGACTCTTCAAGCGATCGGAAAGACTAGTAGCGGTTGGACCTGACTAGAAGTGGTCGAAACTGACCAGATTCAGATTACAAAATACAACAATCTTCACCTTGAGTCGAATTCCTCCTGTAGCGAAAAGAATGCAATAAACTCCTCCATGATAGTCACGCAAGTGATCCAAATTGCATCATATCTAAACGGTAAATGAAACACCAAATTCAATTGTCCTCACAACTAACTTTTTTCTTTAAAGTTTCCTCGGTCAAGCATACCTCAAATTGTGTTAAAAACCTGCAATTCTACCTTAGACTCTATGTGTGCGGATTTTGCCGTAGTAACCCGTAGTAGATGATAGATCATCGAAGAATTGCTAATAATTAATCTCACATGGATACCATTAATAAAGAATTGCTAATAATTAATCTCACATGGATACCATTAATAATAGGCACAATGGCCTGAATTGCAATAAATTAACTCAACCTCTAAAAAAACATGCCAAGCTAATGACACAGTCTCTTGATGGAAGGTGATGATCAACATCAGAAGATTGTCGATGGAGATGGCGTAATATGACTCCAGGGCAAGGCACCAAGCGGCGTGGGAAATGATGCTGGCAAGCCTAGCACTGGATCAATTGCTAAGGGAGTGTCGATTGATGCTTGGTATGGCACGGGTTGACACCAAGTCAGAATTGAGATGCGGAACAGTCGGGGCGAGTCGAATCGTCGAGAATGATAACTTCCTGGATGCCACTCTTGATACCGCGCAACGGCCGCCCTGGGAGTCCTCGAACATGGAGCTCTAGTACCGCTTGTTATGAAATGCGTGGAAAAAATAGAGGATCAAAAGAACGAGAGATATGATTTTTACATGGAAAACCCTTGCGGAAAAGCTCAGACACGCGAAGGCGGAATTCGCTATATGAAGATATATTACAAGCACAAGGAACTTCGAGTCTTCGATATATCTCAATCGTGCAACTACAGAGGTACATATATAGGTTAGGAAACAAGAGTCCCTAACGGAGAAGGAACAATATCCTAATCAGCAACGAAACAGAGACCTATCGAAAACTAGAACATTAACCTAACTGTCGTGAAGACTAATGCACATTAACGAAAACTAATTGTCGTGAACATTAACGAAACAGAGACCTAACGAAAACTAGAAGGGCATATGCATCATTGTTCAAGTAGAATATCTAACAACAAGCTACATATGTATGTAGTGTGGAAACAGCAGAGAGTGTGAGTGTGGGGGTTAATTAGCTAGGGGTATGGAGGGGGGTTGCATGATGGGGTCTCACATGATGGAGAGCTTTCACGCAGGCATCATTTTATCTTCCTCTACAAACAAACATCACTCTCTCCCCTCTGTCCCTCCATGCCCCGATCATCTTCTTGCATGTTCTTGCCTGTCTACCTGGTTCCCAACACCTCAGCTGCCTTTACCACACCTTGAATTGCTAGCTTCTTTTTAACCCCTCATACACGCGCAAATCATTCTATCATATTGTGTTCCCCTTTCTTCTCTCAGAAACTGACATGCTGGTCCGTATATACCCTACGTGTGTGCCATCGTACCGTATATACATACATGTACACGCACACGCACAGCTGATATGAGTGGTATGTAGTGAGAAGGCCGGGCTGCATAGATATATATATATATATATATATATATAGCTCGCTTGTGTATGTATGTCAGGTGTGGGGTTCTTGCTTGCACTATAGATATATATATATAAGCCGGAAGCTAAGTTGGTGGGAGGCATGCATGTCTTTTGATCCCTTAAAGCAACGGCTGGGAATTAAGCATCTACCTTCTTGCCCTTCCTTGCTTGCTTGGTACCACTCCTGTCTCATCACCTTCTGGCTTTATATATATGTCTCTAATGCTGTCATCTATCTAGCTTCATGTGTGCCATAGTCAGCATCCTTGTTCTCTGCGGTAGGTGATGTTTTCCCCTTCTTTTCACGTCGTTAATTAACCTGAATTTCCGTGGGCTTGCAGTTGCATGTCATTCCTTTTATATTTTTTTCTCCAGACAGGCATTTCTTTACCTGTTAGCTCAATATACAACCAACCTAGCTAGACTATCTCTTTACGTATCCTTGTGCAGAAATTAAATGATATGCTTTGCTTTTAAATCCATTTCTTACCTTTTTATGTAAATGTTTTGGTGACTCCTGAAACAAGGGCTTCTATTTTTCCTGACGAGTAGAACTACGTACGTACCTCGCTCCTTCCTTCAGGAAAAGTACGTACTCGCAGTTTTGAATTAAGCTGTTTCTTTCTAAATAGAAACTATCAATTCCCTATGAATATGATGCACTCTTGAGTTCTGCCTTATCTACTTGTTTTTGACATCATTTATTTGCTACTAGTCAGAATTGTAACATTTCGTCACTGGTTCCTTGAGGACTTTGCCCGATAAAATGTTTGGCCTACCATTGGATTTCTTGTTGATGTAATACCTAGGTACTATCGTCATAGAACGTAGCCTGCATAACTGTACTATCTGCTAAGCTGTGACTTCTGAATAAAATGATGGCAAAAACATCTTAACCTAAAATTCCGTGCCCATCATAAATAAGAAATAATAACTGATCGATGAAGTTTAGACTTCAAATAACACATGCATCCAATAGTTTTGTCAACAATCTCTAGAACACGCATTATTCAAGCAAGCTAGCTGGCGCGTATACATTCATATCTAATCAAACGTCCAGCATTCATATCATCCTAACTCAATAGTTTTGTCTATGCCCATGAATTTTTGTTTTTACAAAAGAAGAATTAGCAGCTGATGGGCTGATCCCTACGAAGAACTTTGTTAAGAAAATAAATGAATGCATATTCACATGCATGCATACAGAGAAGAATGATGTCTTGTCCATCGGACCACAGAGGGAGAATGATTAGTCATCCTTCACAATTAAGTAAAGTCCAACAATACTTACATATACGTTTTGCTTATTCCAATAAAATTTCGGTGTCCTTCTAGGATATAATATTAAATACTAACATGGCCACTCTCTGCTACAACTGTAATATCGCTATTTCTCTTCACAGTAATTTTTTTACTTCTATTCAGCAAAAAAACTGAAAGTGTTAGAAACATGTAATGATAAAAGCATGAGCATCTTCTTAGAGTATGTACACGGTGAAGTGTACTGAAAAATGCTGGGACATGAGAATTATAGCAAGAAAATGATATAGTATATATAAGACAGCCCTCTATTCCTTGTATAAGTTATGTCAATTCTTGGCTCCTTGTTCTACACGTATGGTCCTGTTCATATTGGTTTTTAAAAACTATTTTTTTCCAGTAAATGATTTTTCTGTTGTACCTAACTTTTAAACGGGGTGTCTTTTCAAAACAGGGTACGTCTACTAGTCAGTTATTGTACATACTATAGTGACTTCATTTATATCGGCAAAAATCACACATTAGTTTCTCTCTCTCCATATGACTCTCTACAGTTTGTTAGTATTTATAAACTAAAGGCAAAAATTATCAGCAAAAACTAATATGAACATGCCTTATAGCCTTGTGACACCCTGGCTATGTTGGCTCATGTGTGTGTGCATATGAATTTCTGGGTTAGTCCCACCTTGCTAGCTTACCTTGAGAAGCCCTTACATATAAGTCTAGGAGTTCTAATGGTAGCAACTCCGGTTAACCGTTTTGCGCGAAGCGAAGACGAAAGTGCAAGCGGGTTGCTACGTGTGCGTGGCCTATCTAGAATGAGGTTAGGTCTAAACCGGTTTGGACCCTATGGCGTTACAAATGGTATTAGAGCCAACTCTCGCGGTTACATGGGCGTGTGCAGGTCAGGGGCGCGGGCATATAGCTCATGGCGCGTGTGGGCCCGGAGTGGACACACGATATGGCATATGTGCTGGCACTGAACGCACGAACATGTGCCAAGAGAGAAGATCCTTATCATTTGACTCGGTGTAGGTATGTTGGTCCGATAAGGACGTCGGGTCCTTTGAGGGGGGTGTATGTGACACCCCGGCCTATGTTGGTCTATGTGTGTGTGCACATAAATTTCTGGGTTAGTCCTTACATATAAGCCTAGGAGTTCCAATGGTAGCACCTCCGGTTAACCGTTTTGCACGAAGCGAGGACGAAAGTGCAAGCGGGTTGCTATGTGTGCGTGGCCTATCTAGAATGAGATTAGATCTAAACCGGTTTAGACCCTATGCCATTACAAGCCTCTCATTAGAAAAGAAATTTTGGGTTGTACAAATGACATGACATTCGACACTGGTATGGTATGGATGAGATGATTCAGTATGTTTTTTTTTCGTTTTTAGTGCATATAGTCTCTTGTTACGTAAGCACATCAATTTAAGACCTCCATGTCATCTAATTTGCCAGAATACTACGCTTCAGGAAAAATATGGTACGAAAAATACGTTGTAGAATCACAAGAAAGAACAAATATCTAAATAAAAGCCACTCTATACAAATTAATGAACATTTGCTGTTTGTGCATATTGGCACACACTTGAACATATGGCTGTCAAGTTTGCTGAAAGACCAAGAGCTTATAATCACATAACTGAAGAGTGTTACCTATTAAAAATCATACTTCATAAAGTTTTTAAGTTCTCCGTGACCTTATTTCACATAGCAATACGGTGATCAGGTATATATATTTAGTACAATGTCCTGAAGCATGTAAGCAGCACAACACTACACACATCATATTACAGGCTTATTATTTACATGGCATTATGTAACTCAAATTACTTATCTGTCCAATTGATACGATGTGATCATCATCATTATTATAGCTCCTCAAGATAATATTTATAGATGGGATACTATATCTTTGATTAATCGCATATTGTCACTTCCATGGATCAACTTGACTGCTTGATGTCGACGTTGAAGCATAATCCGTAGCCGCCACATCTTGCTTCTCGTTGACCTGAAGAATGTCTCCTTCATCAATGTAATCTACACCCTTTGTCGCATCGTGACTAAGTTGAGATGCAACAAACTTGTCCAGAACTCTCCAATCAGTAGTGACCTGGTCGACCGCATGCTCAATAAGCTGAACATGGTGGTGGGCATGGTGCACATTGATTTGGTGATCCGGTGATACCAAAAGGGAATGGAAGGAAGGGCTCTCTAGCTCATGATGAGGAATGCTGTTGAGAAGATGATGGTTTGGCATCTGGAACTGTAGCTTCAGTTCCCTCTTGTAGGTGTTGTTCAGCATCTGGAGGTGCTGCTCTTGCAGCTGCATGCTGTGGTGAGGAGGAATCCCGCTCATCGGAGAGTTGAGGTCATGCATGAAGGGCCCGTCTTCGTCAACATACCAACAGGGCGCATCGTGGTCTGAATCTCTTCTCGTCGTTGGTAATCTCTTCTTGAACACCCTGCATACTACCCACCCTTCTTCCTGAAATGTGAAACTAGTTTTTAAAAAAGGAAAAGAAAAAAATACAAAGGCACCAACGTGTGTGAGTAGCTCGCAAAATATCTTTCGAAATAACATGGTACAAAATAGACTCGCTCGGCATATATATATGAATCAGATGATAGCTGCAAATATCTTTCGAAATAACGTGGCCTTGACTTTTTTTTTAAGCCGCAGAAAAACCCTTGTGAACATGCAGGTAAAGATGGCTGCAATGAGTAAAGTCGACAAACATGTACATGCACCTGGGGCGCTAACGTAACTGAATACTACGATCGATAAGTATGGATAGCCATTCTGAATTTTCAAGCCGATATGATTATTCTCTGAGAGGAACAATTAATATATGCATGTGTATATATATGTATATGTTCATGTCGATGTTTGGTAGCCTCATTGCGTGTTGATTATTGAATGGAAATTTGGGTTTTTGAATACTGAGTGCAGATATATTTTAGTGGAGACGAAATTGCACTTGCCTGTGGAGGAGCATTCTCATTTGTCTCAAGGCGGTACTCGTGCATGATCCAATCAGACTTCTGGCCATTGGGAGCTCGGCCCTTGTAGTACACTAGGGTCTTTCTCATGCCAACCAAGCTGCGCTTTGCATAGATCGGCTTGTCCCTTCCAGTAGCCTTCCAGAAACCAACCGCAGTTGCGCGGTTCGTTCGAGTCCCGGTTGGGTATTTCTTGTCTTTGTGGCTGAAGAAATACCATTCGTTTTGCTCCTCAGGTCCTATTCTACATTTCTCTGTATATATATGAATGTACAAGATCGAGGAAAAGTATGGTTAAGATCGACCTATTTAATTTCTTGTTAAATAGCAATGGTAATCATATATGCATGCATTGGGGTATTCAGTTTCTCATTGCATTGCTTGGACTGCATGGAGTGTATGTATGCATATGTATCAACGTACGTACGTACGTACCTTGAAGA
This sequence comes from Bonia amplexicaulis, assembly GCA_036346245.1. Lineage (NCBI taxonomy): Eukaryota > Viridiplantae > Streptophyta > Magnoliopsida > Poales > Poaceae > Bonia > Bonia amplexicaulis. The sequence continues at coordinate 23,161,878 of CM070750.1, read as the reverse complement.
TCCCATGGCTCTATCTTGTACAGATCAACATCTTTTATGACGTTTAGGTCAATCCTTCTTGAGGCCACCTTCTTCCGGAGGTAGTAATCGACGAGCTCTTCATCGGTTGGGTGGAACCGAAAACCTGGAGGCACCTGTGGCTGCGCTTGCGTACTGCTGCTCATCATACCGATCGTGATCGATGACCTGAAAAATGCTGCAATATATACATAGTGAGTCAAGTGATAACCATCCCACGGCCGGTGTTTGTAATCAATATATCATACTTGTGCCAATTAAAGTGCATGAACATCTATGATCATATGTGCTAGCTACTGATATATCTATGATCATAGCTAGCTGGCGCACATATGTATAGTAGCTCGATCCACATCTATAATCATACTTGTCTTAGAAACTAGAATGAATTCACAGTGCACGTAGATCTTATCTGGGCCGGCCGGGGACGCATGCATGTGATAATGGGTGTAATACTCGAAGCAATTCGAGCATGATCATATCATTTGCGGTGACGCATGCAATGTGGTGCTGAGCATGCAGCACCACTCATTGCCCTTTGTGGAATGTTCCCCGGCTTGTGAAAGCCTCTCTCATCTTGTCCCTCCTCGCTCTACTGCCTCCAGCATTTGTGGTGTATGTATCTATATATCTATATTGCACTCGTACTGGGGTCTCCAACTAAAGTGCATGAACATCTATGATCATATGTGCTTCGACCAGATCTAAATTAAACATCGTCTCTTTTTTTATTTAACGTATATGGATGTGCGTGCATACATGATTGTACAAAGCACCGTTTATATATATATATATATATATATATATCATAAACGTTCAGGCTTTTTTTTTTTGTGTGTCGTACCATCAACTTATACTAAATTTAGAGCACACGGTATGTATGATCATCCTTTTTCAGAAGATCATATGTGTATGTATGTTTTTTTTTCCCTAAAAGAAGAAACTTACGCATCGACTTCAACAAATTTCAAATACATCTGGATTAACGAGAATAAATAGGTTTAATTATAAACATAAAGTCAAATATCAGTGGACGTATATCATGACAACATTCTCTATACATATATGCATGTAGCTGAAAAATATACTAGAAAATCTAGCTAATCATGCGAGCATGCATGCATGGTATTAATTCCTGTCCCTTTAACAAAAAAACTTTGTAGTAGATCACAAAATCATTTCACCACCGCATGTATACACCATGCATATATATGTTTCTATACATATATAGGAAAATAAGTTCATAAATATGAAGATTGTATCTACTTATAAGTTTGTAGTTGGAATATTTAAAAAAAACAGAGAGAGATCGAAGTTGGGAAAGGATGAACATAAAGGAGATCTCTAAACGAGATATTTAAAAAGGATTTAAATGCATATAATTAATTCCTGTATGTCAACACATAAATTTACAAAAAAAAGATATGTATATCTTTGTAGATGTTTACAACGTACAACTTGTGTGGATCAGTCCAGGAATGCATGCTAGCTAGCTATTACTTTCTAATTCTTCGATAAAAAAAGTATCCTGTTAGATTTGCGCATGAATCAATAAAACATATCTGTTATGTCATATCGTTAGATAAGAGTTATATCTAGGGTTCCATAGGACACATGTAGGGTAACTAAATCTAGGTGTTTATGTATGCTTGAATGCAAGCAGGAGACCAGATATGATCAAGTAACATAAGATCAAGACATCAATCGAAAGAGATCTTCCTCAGAGACACACACACACACAGGAGAGAGAGAGAGAGAGAGAGAGAGAGCTTGTATACCTTTCTTTTGATCAGTAGTTCAGATTCAAATCAGTGAGATGTGTTGAAACCTTATAGAATTCCAGATCTAGCTAGCCGCTATAGTAGCTAGGAGACAGAAATGAACTTTATCTCATCTCCCTGTCTTAGTTGCTCTATGTGCACTCTCTCCTCTTATCTTTCTTCGTAACTCATTATCTGGTTCGGATCCCAAGAAGAATGTCACAGAAGCACGATCAACAACATCGGCAAAAAAAATTAAGGATGTCAAAAAGCAACAGAACAACAAGTAGAAACGAATCAAAGTACATATATGAAAAACATTAGGCTTAACTCACAGTAGCATCAGCTAGCTACCTACCTAGACGCGTTCATCTGCATGAGCCATGCATGCAAGTTGTTGACAAATTACTTGTTCCTCTTCCCCCTTCCTCCTCCTGGTCACTGCAGGGAGCAGAGAGGAGAGGAGAGAGAGAGAGGGTTGCAGAGAGAACGGGAACGGGAACGGGGTTGATGAATGCGCAGAACGGGATTGATCGGAGGAAGAAAAAAGAAAGCAAGTGGATTGATTACTAAGGAAATGGAGCACAATCTATGGCCACCATGAATACGCAGGAGGAGAAAGCTAAAGGTAAAATAAAATCATTCCTGCGGAGGAAACAAGAATATCGATCAAAGGCAAGAAGAGATGGATAGATGAAATGAACAAGAGAAAGAGGAAGGTGCAGCTAGCTAGGGTGAAAGAGCGAGGCGGGCGGGGGAGAGAGAAGCAGAAGCTGATCGAGGGGGAGAAGACGTAAGAGAACAGCGACCTTTGTCTACACTCCGACGTGGGGCCCGCACACGCAAAGGGCCCCGACCACCCACCAAACAAATCCCCCCTCCCTTGCCTCGCGCCATCATTCCCTTAGCTCCCTTTCTCCCTTCTCCTTTCTCCCCCAGAAATCATCTGCATGTGGTAATTTTCTGATAATTTTATAAAAACCTATAAGTTTGGTGAAAATTAAACTTTCACCGGATTCACATTTTTAATTTACCTGATCGAGATGTCACCTAGCTAGGTTTAGTTAATATTTTGTTTTTCAGAGATTGCATTCAAGATATGTACATGTCTTGGAATGCATAGTGAGAGTAAATCATATTGGAGATTTGCAAAATTGTCGACTCGTTTAGTTAGCTCTCAAATCCACCTGAATTTGATCTATCCAAGCCCCAGCAGCAAACGGTAGAGTATATATGGGATTGCACTCAAAATAGATATATCATAGGTATTCGTCTTGCATATTTATACATACACTAGTTTGGTAGGTTAATTAGTACTCTTACTTCTAGCTAGGCTACTAGCTAGCTTAGCACGAAAAGAACTGGAGGAATGTATCTGGTAGGAATGTAATTAAAGGTGTTTAGGTACCTCGATCGCTCGGAGATGTAAGAAACAAAAAGTTAGTCCTTGCAAGATAATGACATATATGATGGGTCGTCTAAACGCCGAAACAAAAAGTTACTTGAATTGTCCCCTTTTCTAGATGCTTTGTTTCAAATGCTTGAAAATCCCTATTTGATTTGAATGTCTAGCTAGATGTATGCATGCAATGAGATCGAGCAAGATAGTTTTGATGTATGCAGATATCTTTTCTGCATTTCTGTATGTATCAAAGCTCACGTTCACGACTGCGAGTTAGAATCGAAGATGGAGTAAGCAATCATGTGGCACCTCACATATCAATATGAGATACTGCTATAGAACGTCATTACCAAAGCAAAAATAAATAAGAGCAATGTTGTAGCTACGGACCAAACAGTATACAAGGGGACTGATAGAATGAGAGGAGAGCCAACACAAGGATAGATTGTAAGTGAGAATGAGAGGATACCCTCCTCCTGCCCCTCCTGGGGGTTTATATACATAAGCGGGGTAGGATGGGAAATCTCCATCCTACCCCTTAGTACTTACAAAGGATGAAAGTATATTGGTATATTCCTCTACACTAATGGGCTTATTACATATTAGACCAGTTTACAAGGCACAGTCACGGGGGGTTGGGCGACCCCCACAACAAGCAACATTAAAAACCACAAGGAAATTAAAACATTATTCATACTTCAATAGAGAACTAACGGAAGCTAAAATAAATATTTGAAATATGCGACCGGTCCACTTCTAATAAAATAAATAGTAAAATATAACACAAATAGTGGAAAATCATGATACTGAAAACTCGAGTGCTTCCACCCATGCATGGTGCTATCACTCCACTGCTTTTTTTTACCTAAGAATGGAAAGAGCGAGCGTGAGATTTAAAAATCTCAACAAGTACCCAATAACGGTCGCAACACAGTGAGTAAAGGACAAGTAATACAAGCAAATAATCGACACATGTTAATTGCAATGAAACTAGGTTAGTGAAAACACTGATACCGACTGGGGATAGAGGTAACAGGAACCGTAAAATTAAGGATAATCATTATTTAGCAAGTCATAACAATAGCATCAGCGACCACTTCCCACATACCCGATTATACGAGAATAGTCAGGCACAACATTGCCCTCGATTGTATAACCGTAGACAGGGTGTAATAGCACTGGCAATTACTCCCATATATCCGGTTATACGAGAATAGTCAGTGTGAGACCGTGTGGAGGTCACCCTATGGTTATGATGAGTAATTGACTTTTGGATTAGAGTTTGTGTGGAGGTTGAGTTTGTTTTTGAGGATTTTGTAGAGGTTTGCTTTCTGGCTGTTGACTTCATGGCCGACGACTTCTGGTGTCGTCTTGTTATTTACGACTTGGTGGTCGGCAGGTCTAGTCGGTAGAACGACCACGAAGTGGTCGAAAGCATCAGTGCTTGAACGACCATATGTGATCGATAGTCGTAGCCTGTGATCAATGGTTGTAGCTCTGCTTGGTTGTGATCGATAGTCATAGCCTTTGCAAGTGGCGGTGATAGCGACCTATTCTGGTAAGTCGTAGCCTTTGTGAGCAGTGATCGTGGCTATCGGTTGTGGTAGTCATAGGTCGTAGCGACCTGTTCTGGTAAGTCATAGCCGATGTGAGCGATAGTTGTAGTGATCTGTACGGCAGTTATAGCTTGTGTCCTCGATGGTCATAGTGATATGTGTGTTCGATAGTCACAGCGATCAGTCGTAAACAGTCCTAGCTTCTGCTGATTGTGAACGATAGTCGTAGCAATCTGTATGCATGTGCATTCGATGGTTGTAGCATCTGATACATGGTCGTAGTAGACTGTTGTGTGGTCGTAGGCTGCTGGAAGGATCTCGTTGGCTACGAGTACTTCTTGAGCATCCGGGTACTCATAAGTCGTACTAGACCAGTCAGTGGGCTGACGTTGTTCATAAGAATATTGATGTTCTAATCAGGGTTGTTCACTGGAATACATTTTAATTGTGCAAATTGATGATCTTTGTGTATCGTGCGGTGCTGCGTGATGGTTTGCTTGTTGGTGTTGGTTGCAGGATTTTAGAAATAGGTCATGGTGAGGTGTAGGAGGATCGGGACTAGGCACAGAGAGGTGTTGAGGTCTAAAACGGTTAGGAAGACGCTGAAGATGACCGAGGCTGGTGAGGTGCTTTCAAGCCGGGATGATGAGAAACCAGAGCGGGAGCTACCGGAGGTGGACATGACAGGCAACGGCAATGTGCACCGGGACTAGGCTTAGGGAGGAGTCGAGTCCAGACGGTCAAGGATGCCAGGTGCAGTCATGCGCGAGGAGAAGCACATGGTGTACCAAGTGACTTAGATCGTTTGCAAGTGAGGATGGTTCGGTGGGATCCAGACGCGTGAGAGACTTGATGACAAGTTATTGAGGCTATATGTAAGCCGCTTTGACAAGTCACTGGGACTATATATATATCCGACGGGTACATTACTAGTACATACATATATTTGGATAGGAGAAGGAGAAGATCACAGATAGCTACAGCGCCAAATACGTCGGTCGGCATCCATGCACTCTGATCTTATGGCATCCTCATTTTCTACTAGTCCAAGCTTTTTTAGGTTTCGCGCGGTTACACTTGCACATTTCATTAGAGGTTTCAATGAGATGGGGTTTCTGAAAACCAGAACCAGTCAGGTTCCAGCTTACCGGGCAGTATCTGTTACCACTGGTTTTCCGAACCGTACTTATTAGGGTGTATGCATAGGATGTATGTGGTGGCTGATCTCAAAAGGAAAAGCTAGCTTTCCATGAAAAGGCTAATTTACAAGCTTGTTAAGAGAAATGGCAAGTGGGCCTAGTTGGGGGTAGAGGAAGATGATGTATGTCCAAGTGAGAGCAAATGAAGGAGGCTTGGCTTGGCTTGTGCTGAAAAGGCGTGATGGGTGGGGTTCTCCCAGCTCTCCACCCATTGATTCCCTCAATCCAGCGATGTGCGGTGGCAGGCGTGAGCTTCAGCCGATGATTAGCCTCACGCCGCACCGCACCGCCACCGCCATTCTTTTTCCACCCGCTGCTGCTGCGTCTCCGCGTGTTGCCTTCCTCTTACTTGCCACTGACACTTCGGTCGTCGAAATAACGCGGGCAATCTACTTTCCCCGCCCCTGTAATCACTTCACCATTGGACCCTCCAACGACTAGCATTTGTCATCCTGACCTCGACATTATCTCAAACTCGATTAAGAAACCATTAAGAAATGGTGACTCATACTTGCACACTTGTGCATCAAGCTTCTCCTCTTACTTCCACTAGGTGCACGCCTACCGGTTGCTTAATGCCGTCAAAACACCTTTATCGTGCTCATTCTAGCATGTTCGTCAAGCATCCCAGGTAAACTGGAAGAAAGTTGGCCTGGCCCCAATCAATACACCGCGTGATGATTCCACGATCGCACCACCCTGTGCCGTGCGAGCCGTCAGAAATTTCAGGATCAATCTGGTCTATGCTGTACTAGCCTAGTTCAACCATTCCAGTGAAAGCCTTTTAGATGATGTCTTCAAGAGGTTATTACATCCACCACAACACATCAAATAAAAGTGAAATTTAAAGCCAAACTCACCCTCACTGTGTCATTGATAGTTGCTGTTCAAATGGCATGCCTAGCCCTAGCTTACTGACAAAGGCGCAGCCATTCGTTCAGGATGCATGGCTACAATTCAACAGAACGATTGACAGCAATTCAACAAATCGATCTGACACGTTTGCAGCTTAACATAACAGTAAAACTGCACTTTGCAAATTGCAATGACACCTCAACAATCAATATCCGAATCTCCACAAAGCTAGCCAGCTGAATGCGAGAAAAAAACCACCCCAGGAAGCACAGCACTCCTTGCGGGTGCCAACAGGCAGGCAGCACGAACTCAATGCGATTGTGTACACAACTCTGTTAAATTCCAACGACTTGCCGATGCACAATGACAGGGTGTCCACACAAATGATGGAGCCTACAAATTGGACCTACTCAAATTCTGTCAATCTCCTAACTTGCAAACGCCAGAGTACTAGCTGGCAGGTATTTTCAATGGACGCACGCCAATGCTGCCAATGACACCATAGCTGCGAGCAAATAGCCGTTTAGTTTTGCTGCAGCAGATGATGAACTTGATGATCCATGAGGCTTCTGAGCCCTATAAAACAATAACAGCTGAGGCATTAGTAATTGTGCCTATACGTAAGAAGAATCTATTATCTATAGCACATAAGCAAATAGCATACTTTTGTTTATCCTTGAGGAGACCGCAGTAGAGAATGTTATCTGGAGCCACCATCTCAGTAACATTATAGCCTCCGGCTGGATCCAAGACCCTGATGTAAGTCTCCTGACCAAGATACCACATGTCGAGATTTTCTGTGCGTACGTTCCAAAAACCTGGGCTGTCGAGTGACAGTAAGACAGCAGTCCATGCTCCAGGAAATACCTACGAACAACAGTAACATCATTAGCTGCAGGCTGCAACACTAAGCAACACTTACAGCAGTGATGTCTAAATATGCCTCTCCATTGAGCAAAAGCAACATATTTGCAACCACTAGCTCATAAAGAAATATTACATGAGAGAATGAACATTAGCAGAAACAAAAGCATCCTGATACACCATAGGACTTCACACGAAGAAATAGTTTATCCAAATGACATCAAACAATAGATACCTGAGTGGTGCAACGAGAAACACCATCCCACTTGTTGTACGTCCCGCGGCTATTCTCACTCCACTCACCATAGTCCATCCTGTTGGCAATGTGCAAATGGTCAAGTATACAGGACCCGAAGTTGCTGGTCACGGAAGGAAATGAAAAATTGGAAGCCGTACTCACCCGACGACCCAAAACGCATATCCATCAATATGATAGGTCTGAACTTTCGTGTCATTGTTCTGAAATACAATTTCCATGAAATTCTTGTATGTGGAATTGATGATAGAAGATCCAATCACCGGTGGTCCATTAGATGGCATAGTGGGGAAGTCAAGTGTGTATACTCCTTTCTCGTCATATAGATCTGCCAACCTCAGAGGAGTAGCAGGTGGGGAGTAAGAGATACCGTTCAGTGTAGTCCGGTTTTTGCCGTTGATGGTAACAGGTGGCTCGTTCCTCAACTTGTACACTTGGCTCACATTGATAGAGCCATAGTGAAATGAACCTTGAGGATTCGGACGAGCAGCGCCAGTGCTCACATTCATCCTAACAAAAAAAAAAGCAAGGTGGTTTTGAGGCATGTATGCACACATTTAGGGAAATTTCTATCGGTTCAAAAATTTTATAAAGGGCAGCGATACGACTGGTATAAAATTCACCCTAACAAAAAAAATTGATTGAATTTTGATTTTTTCGAATTTTTTAGATGAATTTTGATGAATCCGAAATTTTTTGACCGATATAAAATTTTACTGGTCCCTGCTGATAAGGTCGGTAACCGCTAGGTAACCGCTAGTTACCGGCGAAATTTCGGCGATAGAAATTTCCCTGCACACTGTTAAGGATAAAATAGGATTGTTATTCGTTTTCTTATATGACTTGGTTTCCTTATCTATATATGGGATATTCCTCTGTATATCCCCTTGTACTCCCTATATATATTGCCCTTCGGGCCTCATGAATATATACACAATATTCATAACACACACATCATCCAGAACTACTCTGTGCACACGAAAACTTGGAGAAACAGTACTACATGTCTAGACTTGTAGAAACTTTATTGAATAATGCTAGCAGACACACAAAACTAACGTCTGTTAAGCTTGTTAGAGCTTATTATATTTGTATTGATAACAAATTAAAGTTTCTACAAGGAATTCATCCAGAACAGATGCTCAAGTACGAGATCAAATATTTGGGCAGAAAATTTCCCAAATGAGTACAAGAGGCATGCATTATATTAATTAGATATGCAAGAAAGCAGGCATGCATTATATTAAAATGAGCCATCTCACATTCAGAGTTTAGAAAGAAAAGCATATTTGGTCAACATCTCTTGAAGATCAAGATACAACTAATGTGCGTAAACTACATTTATGGGTTAGCAAATGGACCATGAAAAGTTCAGGAAAACCCAATTTACAGGTGCTGGATCAGTTGTTTTATACAAGAGTACTGCATAAGTTTAGTTAGGTATAGCAAAACACTGTTGTTATAAAAAGAAACATTATAGCACATGATGGGTATCGAAGAAAACTGTTATTATTAAAAAAGCATCACCACATGACGGGCCATGGGTCTACCATTTCTAAGATCGGTGCTTATAAAATAGTGGCTGGGATTGCGTGAGAAAATTAAGCCAGTGGTCATTTGGACGGTCAGAGTTTAGGAAAGAAAAGGTTATATTATACAAACCTGATTGACCGTGCCTGGTTCATTGAGAAAGTTTTGTCATAGACATCATTTGGTGGATCAGGAAGAGGACCAGATGCTTTGCCCTTTGAATTTGAGTAGTGCAAAATTGCAACACCAGTAACTCTGGTCCAGAGTGATTCATTCACAAACCTACCGCTGGCCACAATGTAATAATCACTGCTTGCGTTCTGATCCATGGTGATCAAGAAGGAGTAAGACTGCCCCACATGGATGTCAAGATTCGTGAAATTCTGCTTCATTGTGTATGAACCCTCTGTCTCAACAATGGCCAAGTTGTGGTTCTGAATCCTGAAGTTCAAGCTCGTAGAGACACCCACATTGTGGACACGGAAACGGTAAGTTTTTCCTGTTGTGGGGCTGAAGCTGTCAGTTATCACAGTTATAGCGATGTACTAAAGCAATCATTGTTTAACGAAATTTTAGTCGGCCTTATCATGAAAGTGATAATAGATCATCAAGTTTTTGTTTCAACAAAGATAATAAATCATCAACTTCATCCATCATATCAGGGAAAACACATACTGCAATTCAACAGTTACATAAAAATGTGTGCAGCAACAGCATTAGGAACCATACTAGTATTTTGTTATTACCACGCACATGGATCAATATAACATATGAAGAGACACAGGAAATTCAAATTAATGATGAAAGTGAGAATAGTAATCACCTGGTTCAACATTGATAGTCTCATACTCAATGCCATCTGGAACGAGGGAATCATTGTACCTATATGGGCCCTTGCCATTCATTAAAACACCATCAGGCATCCCAAGCTCCTTCCCATCATCGAGCATCTTCCTCAGGTCCTACACAAGACAAACACAATCAGCACCCTTGATTATTGGAGAAACTATCTAGGCATCTTGCCATAAAGCCTGTGAAAATTTTCCCGTACCGTGTGGTTCTTCTTGTACCAGTCCCCAATGAACAAGGTGAAGTCCCCGTCCGGCGTGTCGAATGGGACTGAGATTACCTCCCGGTTCTTAACAGTTATACCTCCAAAACCCCCAGCGGCACGCTGCATACCAAGGGGTGGAAAGTAGAAGAAGCTCCCAATCTGGTCCTTCACTTGGAAATTGTAAGTCCAATTCCAACCTGGAGGTATTGGGCAGTTTGTGCCAAGAACCCCATCTTGCCAGCAATTCTTTCGATGCTGGATCCCATCCCTGTGTCAAAAAACAAGGCCAAGACTTATCATCACAGTGATAGCCCACAAAATGAAATGGACTGAAAACCATAAGAAACCTATCAAGATTGAAACTTGAGAGCACTCACCAAGTGAAGAGCAGTGGTTCATCCAAGCTGTTGAGCACATTGACAGCCACATTGTAGTTGGTGGTGACGTTGACGATGGGGCCAGGGAACTGCTTGTTGACTGCGATCACCTGAAACCATTTTTTTTTTTTTTGCATAAACACAAAATGGTTCAGGGCTTCAGGGAGACTAGATATCAAGCGCAAACAACTGGTATATCTTGATGGTGGAAAACCTGAAGTCAGTACTAGAAAAAGATTAGATCAGGAAGCATATGCGAGCAGAATGTTGGACTAGGGAGATCTGAATGCAGTGCCTATTAAAGAGCCAGGAGTTGGTAAAAATCGAAACTTTGGAGGTTGGATCCCATGCTAACTGCCTAAAGGTAAAAGGAAAATGTAGAACCATGTTGAGAATGTCCATGGTTCGTTTGTGTTGAACAATTAGCCATCATGTCGAGTTAAAATTTGAATTTGCGAAAGTTTACAATTTTTTAGATTTGCTATCAAGTGGGCAGTGGTCTAACCGGCCTGCAGAGGCGGTCTTACCGCTATGCTGGAGCGGTTTGACCGGCAGTTGGTGGCAATCTGACTGGTGTCCGGTGTGATCGAATTTTGGGGGTGGTCGAACCGCCGGTGCAGTGCAATCAGTTTTTAGTTGGTGGCTAGTTTTCCAAAGAGGTGCTCACTTGTGTGCGTGAGAGAAATAGGAGCGATCCAACCGGCCAATGGGTGGCAGTTCAACCAGGGTTGGCCGGGCGGTCAGACCGGCATGGGTGCTGCGATCTGACCGGTTTCCTTGTTACTGGCGTTTGACTGGATTGACCGGCGTGGTCCGACTGGTCGGTCAATGGCGGTCAGACCAACTTTGTCTGAAGTTATCCGAGGGGTTTTTGGATATTTGTCAGAATTGGTCATGTGTTGAGTTTTGGAGTCCTAGGTCATTGCATTCATGGTACATGAAGCATGTTTGGACTAACGTGGGTCAAGTTGTGAAAAAATTGTGCCCATAAATGATTTCTTGATCTTTGATGTGCAAAGAAGCTTAAAGCCAATCATGGTCGGCGACGTGGACCAGGACTAGGCTCGGGGATGAGCTGAGATACACTTAAGGAAGTTGGGTGGGATGGTTGAGCTCAAGCAAGCCACATAGAAGGCAAGGGATGTTGAAGGTAAAGTTCAAGTAACGGTTCATCAAATGGTGCAGTCGGTGCAAGTGAGGCTGGTCGGGGGAACCGATACGAAGAGACTTGTTGATGCGTGAGCCATTGGTGAACCTACACATTGCAGGCATGGTGATTGCTTGTAAAGGAGGCGATGACCATAGACTAGGCTCAGGGAAGACGTAAAGCCTACAGTCAAAGCGAGGGTATTTTGGTGAGGAAGCCAAAATACAAGAAACGACGATGGGACCAAAACCGCGACGCTTGGAGAGTGTTGAGAGAGCGGTTTAGGTCAAGTTACTGAGGAGGCCAAGTAAATGAAAGTTTGCTTCTTAGTAGGTTTGGGCTTATGCGCTTTAAGAAGCATGCATAGGTCATATGTGAGTGTAAAACGCGGTGCGTGTGGGGTTAACAGGTTTTCTCGGTTATGCTAATTGATAATATCCATTAGGATTAGATGTAGACTGATTACTCCATCTATACGAGTAGGAGGGGATGGAGGCATATATGGCCAAGGAACCAATCAACCATCCATTATTTAAGGTTTGTGAGAAAGGCTTCCTTGGAAGGGAAATGTTGGGTGAGTGCTCTTTGGAAAGACAACTCTGTCCTCCATTGTGGAGTGGCTGTAAAACCTAAATCTACAAGTTGCAATAGATCAATCTTATTCATTCTACATGAATTGTTTTTGTCTTAATTGATTTGCTTTTGTTTTTGTTGGTTATTTGCCTTTTCTCCCCCCTTCCTGATCTTGTTGTGTCCTAAGGACGTGTAAGTGATAGGGATGACCTATGTAGATCAAATCTCATCCATCTAGACACTGTGGTTTGTAAGATTTTGAAGCTGCCCGGTTCTTGCTTGATTTGTAGCATTTATTGATAAATCTTGATCCAAGGGTCTTGGCTTTGAATGTTTATGTGTTCTTATTTGCTGTGACATGTAGGAATTCATCTAGATCCATCTTGGCCATCTTCAACCTACGAGCAAATGATATCTCAAGCTCTTGAGTTTTATCCAATTTTAGATCAACCTTATTTGTCTTAAGGAAATGTTGGAAGTTTAGCCAAGATCTTTGGATGGATTAGTTTGTTGAAATCCTCGGCAAGATGTGTACAAAGTTTAGATGCATTTTGAAGATTGCGTTATTTTTTGTTTTGACTCTTTCCGGTTCTGGGATCAGTGGTGCGGTCAAACCGCCCACAGGCCTACAGCCCAACCAGAGTCCGGTTAGACCAGCCGTCACCGGCAATCATTCCGCTCGGCCGTTCGGACCGCTTCCTCGTAGCGGTTAGCCCGGACCAGAGGAGTTGATCACTTGCTTTGGCGTTTTTATGAATGCTTTGTTGGTGGGCTAAACTATCTTCCCTAGTTTCTAGTACTCAATTTAGTGAATGTTTTGGAATGTTTTTTGGGAGATTGAATTTGAAGGCATCATTCACCGCCTCTTATTGACCCAACAGAAAAAAAATCAAATCATTTGGGGGAGAAACGAGCTAGCAAGTCCTGAGTCCTGACACTGAAGGGCAAGAAACATAATTTCCCCAGGAGAGGAATGCAAATGCGCGAGAAACGTATGTGAAAAACAGATGGAATCTCGAAGGCAAGCAAACAGCAAGATGTCCTCCACTAATTAAGGCGCACTGCACAGCACGGCACACATGAAAATCGACCGAATCCTTCCCGCAAAGAAACGAACAAGGATCAAAATCCCAACCTTGAAGGAGGACCATCCATCAATTGTTGGCACAGCAAAGTGCGAAGTAGTATTACGACGAATCAAAATCAAATCTTTCGCTGAAGAAGAAGAGGCAAGGAAACCCACGAGAGAAAAAGGGGATGGGGTAAAAATCCAAGCTTTGCGCAATGAACACTCTTAGCATTCTACCGATATACGCACGCAGATGAAAAAAGAAGCAGCAGATGAAGAAAGAGAGCAGGTCCGTCACCTGCTGCGGCACGCCGAGAGGGGATGCGGTGATGTAGGAGACGTCCCAGTCGAAGAAGGCGTAGGGGTCGGCCGCCTGCGCCGGCGCGGCCAGGAAAGCGACAGCAATGAGGAGGAGCGCCGCCGGCGACGCCATTGGTCTCTCTCTCTCTCTCTCTCTATGCACCGATTCTTGGGATTCCCTTGCTTTTTTTTCTTGCGTTTCTCTCTGTATGTCGGAGCGTGCGTGACTAGTGTGAAGAGGGGAGAGAAGAAGCAGGGGTTTGGGGGCGAGGTGGTGGGACGGTGAAGTTGAGCGCAGCCCAGAGAGAGCGCAGCTGTACCTGACGCATTGCGAGATGGCGAGAAGAAAGGAAGAAGACGACGATTGGGAAGTACAGATCCTGCTCGTGTTTCTCGGGAGATCTCGTGCGTGGGCCAACGCGATCTTTATTACCACTAGTCCATACAAATTTGCAAATTCTTCGAGAACCGGATCGAGATGATGGATGATGCGCTTGGTCCACGAACAATCCTCAGGAGCAAATTATGGTCCTCCTAAAGTTGAAAAGAAAAAACTGTAGTCCTATGGAGTTCAGTTTTGGTAGCAAGAAGATTTGGCATGTTGTTCATCTCTTTCCTTAACGAAAAGGAATCGAGTATACTATATTTTGAAATGGATGGAGCTAAAACAAGTCACAAAAGGCATGAGAGAGTGACAGAGAACATGAGAAATATGAACAGAACATGTAATTGTTATCTGAAGTTGAATGTAAGGAAAATGCAGAGCTATCAAGCCCCACCAAATTTTGGCCAGAATTGGATTTTTTGGTAAGAGAAGGTTGCACCCTTGGTATGGCCGAATTTTTTGGCAGGAATTGTGAGAGATCACCAAAGTACTCCTAGTCAGCCAAGATTTTTGTAACAAATCAAGCAAAAACCAAATAAATTGGCATGACCGAACCATGGGTGTGTTATATCTTTTGCTTGGAAAAACCAATATGAACATATGACTTCTCGCGTTGGCATCTTCACTTATTTCGCTTCCGTTTCACGCATACATCTCTCTCCCACCGCTCGTCCACTCCTTTTAAAAACCACTTTTTTCAGTCACTATTATATATTTTTTCAATTAAAAGCCATCAACCACAGTTAATACGAACACCTCCTATAAGTGTTTAATTATCAACCTTTAAATGCATATATCTAACTTGAATATCCGATTTGTAATCCGTTTGCTTGAGCCGTGGTTACCGTAGATAGTATAAGTATAAGTCAACAATAAACATAAAAGAACCCTGCCAAAAGATGAGAATAGATGGCCAAGGGGCTGCGGAGGAATGGTAAGCGCGCGCGTGAATTCAAACGCCATAGCTTTGCATGTGCCGTGCGAGTGTCAATTTCTCATCTCGTGGTCTGTCCGTATCGTGCCGCGGATGCATTCGAACGCTCCCCTTTGCTAGCTAAAGCTATACGGCTGTGACTAGTTGCACCTTGCATCACTCGCACATGCACATGCCAAACCGAACCAAACCTCTGACTTGCGATGCCATCCCGAGTCCTGAGAGAATAAGTTCTAGCAACGGCTATGACACCAGCCGCAGTCTCCGTACTTAATTTGGAATGAATAAGTTCTATTTTGAATGGATGGGCAAATTAACCACTAGCCTTAGTTTGGATTGGACTAGATTACATGTATGTATGCATGCATGTAAATGTTTGTAGGTCCGTATGGCAACATAAAAAGTGAATCGTGCCTTCAAATTGTTCCTAAATACTCACCAATCATTTACTTCGATGGCTACAAAGCTATAAAATCATAATAGAAAGCCAACACCAAAGCTAGAACATCAAAGGGCCAAAATCCCGAGGACTTCAGACTTTACGCAATCAGATTGGCTGCTAGGGCAGTCTGACCGGGTCTGGCACGCTGATCTGATTGGCCTCAGCGATTGAACTAGAAGTGGGTATGGTCTGATCGTCTCCCCTGTTCCATAACTGAATTTCCAACCCGAGCCGATGCAACTTTTGTTGCAACTCCAAAAATACAAAGTCCAAAAGAATTGAAATTTTGCACACACCTTGCTTAATATCTTAGAAACCTATTCTATGGAATGATCACAAAAATCTATGATAAAGTTCAGACCTTTCTTAAACACAAGCAAAATTGCATTAAAACCAAGCAAAAATCGAAATAGGTGAATATGACTTCTCATGGTGAAAGATAGCTAAGATGACTCTATTGTATTCCCACATGTTATAATAAGTAAGAACATCAAAGGTATCAAGACAAAAATAACTGGATCAAGAAAACTCCTAAGAAGATCAAATCGAAGCAAAACTGAGCAACTTCATGAATTTGCCAAAACTAATGCCTAGATGGATGGGGATTGATTTCCAAGTTACATCTCCATCGCTTACTCGTCCTTGATATCTAGCAAGATCAAGAAGGGAGAGAAGATCAAAACCAACCAAATCAAGAGCAAATCAATCAAAACAAAAGAGATCCATGAAACATAAACAAAGTTTATATATTGCTGCTTGAAAATGAATATTTTATAGCCACTCCACCTAAAAAACAAGACAGCATAACACAACACTCACACTTCTCAAGCTCTAATCCTGGAACACTTGGCTTTAATAAGTAAAGTTAGGATGGTTGGATAGTTAACAAGCAAGTATCCATCTCAATCCGTTAAATAGGCAAGGCACTCAGCCTCATTTAACTCTAATAGATGCTATCCACTCAGCACATATGAAAAAACTTGTTAACCCCGCACGACATAGATTTTACTTACACACTACATATATGCATGTTTTTCAATGCATATAAGCCCGAATCCACTAAATTCTTAGCCTTTGATCCAACTTAATCTTATCAGCTTCTCTTTGTTGTAATAATGTATTTACTTTCTTTATGAAGGCCTAGGGCCAATTGTTGTAATTCATTCTTGTAATTAAATATGTTGTAATAATCTTGCTATTTCTTGATTACTGTTAATTACCCTATTTAGAGTTAATTAGAATTCAGATTTCTTTCATCCTGTTAGTTTCTAATAACTAGTATGGCGCCCGTGCGTTGCAACGGAATCTTAAAAGAGAGTGAGACATGGGCATAGACCGTACAATAAATATAATTTTTCCTTCACACACATATCAAGCAAAACATATATATGCAAACTAAACTCCCAATTGCAACTTAAAATCTTGTAAAAATTACTACATGTGTAAAATGTGGAAATTATACACATGTAGTAATTGGGGTGGGAGGAGGAGGCGGCGGCGGGGAGTGGGGAGAAGGAGGCGAGGCGGAGCGGGGGAGGCGGCGGCGGAGGCGGAGGGGGGGGAGGAGGAGGCGGCGGAGCGGAGGGGTGGGGTGGGGAGGAGGAGGCGGCGCGCGGAGGAGGAGTAGGGAGAGGAGGAGGAGGCGGCGTGGGGTGGGGAGGAGGCGGGCGGCGTCGCGGGGTGGGGAGGAGGCGAGGGCGCGGCACGCACTCACGCAGAGAACGTGGGGACTAGGGAGATGGGGAGAACTGGCCAGCAACTCCAATTTTTGTGACTCGGCGGTGGGGGCAGAAGTTACTCGGCGGTTTTTGTGAGTTGGCTCCACGTGTCAGCGTGGTTTTTTTGTGAAGAGGGGTGGGAGAGGACGGACAGACTGCCACCAACTCCAATTTTCAAGTAGTAGAGATAAGAGAGAGAGTTCGGAGGGTTTCCCACCCGTTAGACGGAACTTTGCCCCCTTCAGACAGCAGGGCACACAATTTAACCAAACTCTCACGATTTATTTATTTCAATTCCACAAAGCAGAAAGAAATTAATCGACATACAGATGGAAATTGTACTCAAAAGGAGCAGCAACTAAGTGATCCGATAATTCAGGCAGCCAGAGCCAGGATAATACGAAAAGCCCCATTTCCGCGCGGGCGCGTGATGTTATCCGTGATCACGCGGCGGCGCCGGCGTTGATGATCTTCTCGATGGACTGGAGAGCCTGGATGGCGGCCTTGATGTAGAAGGCCAGCGGTCCGGAGATGCCGGCGAGGGGGTTGGCGGTGATCTCCTCCTTGACGTCGTCCTCCGTCGACGGCAGCGCCATATCGGGGTCCTCCTCGAACTGCTTGGCCTGCTCCAGGTACTTATCCATGCGCGGCGTCGCGAACAGCCTCACGGCCTCCACGTCGCCCCTCGCCGCGAAGCGCTGCCGCTCGTGGGACGTCTCCGACGACAGCGCGTAGGCGCGGCCCTGCTTCTCGTAGAGCTCCTGCGACCTCATGAGCTTGAGCAGCTGCTCCAGCTCGGCCCTCAGCATGTCGATCATGGGGTTGGACTGCTCGATGACGTCCTCCAGCGCGTTCTGGGCGTCCACCAGCTTGTCGCGGGCGTCGACAAGGTTCTTGCCGTCGGCCATGGTCCTCGCCTCCTTGATCATGGCGGCGTGCTTGCGACGGGCCAGCTCGGCCTGCACCTCCTGCTTCGTGGCACCCGGGTCAGCTGTGCCGCTGCGGTGTATGACGGGTGTCTCAACAGGGGAAACAAACAGTTTCCCCGGGGCACTGCCATTGCAGATCAGTTCCCGTTAGTATACGAACGAACGTACTGATCGATCGTTGATATATGTATATATGATCTGATTCGTTAGTTAGTACTCGATCGAGCACCTGTAGGAGTATTCGACATCGAGGATGTCGGCGTCGTACTCGCCGCTGTCGACGGCCGGGAGGAGGAGGTCGACGAGGACCTTGCGCACTTCTCTGCCGTAGAGGGCACCGAAGCTGACGGTGACCGAGCCGGCGGCGGCGTCCCGCGTCTGCGGGTAGCTTCCGGGGTCCACCTTCTCGATGGTCGACTCGTCTTGCTTTTGAGTGACGGTGAGCTTGAGGTCCTGGACGACGACGGTGAGGAGGCCACCCAGCAGCTGCGAGAAGGGCGGGCTCAGGTTCACCCCGTCCTTCACGTAGTTGAACGTCCCGCCTTGGGATTTGCCCGCGATCGCGTTCAGCACCGTCGCGTCGTGGTCTGCGCCAAAACCGAAGGTGTGGACGGGCACGTCACCGACCTGGACGTTCCTGGCGTCACCACCTTGGTTCTGCTCGCCGTCGGACATGAGGATGACGCTGGCCACGCGGCCGGCGCTGAGCCGACGACCGGAGACAACCTTGAGCCCGGTCTGGAGCCCTTCGTAGATGTTGGTCCCGCCACGTGCCACAAGGCCGTCGACGAGACCCTTGAGGTCCGTCTGGGAGGCCTCCGTTATGAAGCGCAGCGGGCACAGCCTGGTGGCGCCGGAGGAGAAGGTGACGATGGACAAGCGGTCGATGTCGCTGAGCTTCTTGATCACGAAGAGCAGAGCAGTCTTCACCTTGGCGAGCTTCTCCCCCTGCATGCTCCCGCTCACGTCCAGGATGGCCACCAGGTCCAGCCCCATCCTGTCGCCGACGGAAGCTGCGCCGGTGAGCTCCAGCATCACCTGCTGCCTGTTCTCCGACAGCGGCGCCTTGGCGTTCTTGTACACCGCCAGCTGCACTTTGCCGGCCACGCTCACCACCGGTTTTGGCCCCTTCGCCGGACTCGGCCGCCCTGCGCGCATGCATGCAACCGAATGTATGTTGATTCCAAACACACATCAATTCTATCCTAAGGCGTAAAAAAACAATCAATTCAATTCATCGTTGCCTGGTGCTTGCATGTTTTACTATTCCGAATGGTGGGAAAATAAATTAAAAACTCGGTGATCGTGAACCTGAATTTGAAGAAGGAACAGACTGCTCATCGTCTCTGAAGGACATGGTGATCGAGCGACACAAGTCAAGCTAGAACGACACTTGTTAGCACACCTAGCTAAGCTACTCATTAGTCAGTGCCCACTGCTCTATATATAGGGAATAGGGAGACGCTTGCTCTTCGATCGGCTTCTTTCTTTTTCCTTTTCGTTTTCGTCTAGTGCTCTCGAAAACCATCAATTAGTCTGACGATTAGTCAGTGCCGCACGACTGTTCATCTCGTGCTATAAATTCTGTGACGTCTGCAAGTAACACGGCATGCAGATGACGTGTGCACATGTGACGTCACAAAATTTATAGCACGCGCCAAGTGAAGTAATAGCATGCAGGAAATGGAGTGCAGATCGTCGTGGACCTGGGGGTTCGATGAAGCAGACCAAAGCGCTCCTATTACTCGCTTAGTATTGACACTAATGGAGATTAAGGGGTTTAAAGGACAATGCAATGGACTTAGAGTATATAAAATAACCAGGTAACTTCAAAAAGGAAAGTGTTACAAACAAGGCCACAAAAGTGTTAAGAACTTCGAAAAAGTATTAAGAACTTCGACCACATCCACTATGACTTCGACCACGACCGCTACGACTTCGACCACAGACAATAGTCAGAACGTGTTAGCCGTTTGCGATTTTAACATGAGGTTCACTTGGGTCACCACTGGATGGCTAGGCTCAGCGCACGATATGTGCATCCTCATGGACACATTGGCGGGGTTCGAACATGTGTTCCCGAACCCTCCTCCAGGTATGTTCATGCAAAACTTCTGTCGCTAGCCATGCGCAATTGTTGCATCGTCTGCAGTATCATTGAATCAGTGTGTACGTAGGAAAGTATTACCTGATTGACTTGAGCTACCCAAACCATACAGGGTACCTAGCCCCATACAAGAACACGTGGTATCATGTGTCGGACTTCGGCAATGGTCCAACGCCTCGTGGACGCAAGGAAATATTTAACTACCACCATTCATCGCTCTACAACGTTATCGAATAGGCGTTCGAGGTTTGGAAGCGGAAGTGGCGTATACTAGAGAACATTGATGCATATCCCGCAGATCGCCAAAAGAAGATAATTTCCGCAACTATAGCCATACATTATCATCATTGACTAGGAGTTGGGCGATCCGGATTTCGCGGACCCTACGCTAGGGCCTAGATATAGCTCAGACGAACCGGACAGTACGACGGCGCCAACAGAGGTGATGCTCAATGGGGATACGCAAATGAATTACATCCGGGACATCATCTCGTACAGTCTTGTTGTAGGGTAATATGGTTCCATTTCGAAGCCGTAATAAATGGGTCTTGTATGTCTGTCTATTTGTCAATGTTAACTTGTACATTACGAAGACATATGTGTTTACAAACATTTCTGATGGGATAATTTGAAGTGATTTTTGTGGCGATTAGTGGGGTGTTACTGTAGTATTACAGCCGTTCTCTTTTATGTTGCTTCAGACATCTAATGGTTTACAATACAGACCTTTGCTTTTTATTTTTTTCTAACTGTCTGTTGGTGAAAATTATAAAAAATATAATGATTCGAAAGTACTTTAATGAAAAATCTTGCAATATTATATCTGTCATAAATCTAAATATTTTGGTGTATAACCATATATAAGTGGTCAAAGTTAAAAATAATTTGTCTGCGCCTAATATAAACCGACGTCTAGAAAAGAATAGAGGACCGGAGTGTTATTTTCGATGGAGAAGAAGAGTTAGGTGATTACTGATTTATTTAAGCGTCTGCTAAAATAGCACCTTTATATATTTAAAATGCATTGGATATGCCCTAGCTTGTAGTGGTCGTGATATATTTTCTATTTTCAACTGTACATGTTAGAGTCGGGTGACGTCGAGCGTTCTACGTCAGCATGGATATTTATTTGGAATAATAGCAGCTCATTATACTCATTACTGGGTTGTCCGTGGACCGGCCATAGCGTAGACTTTTGGCGTCAATATTACTCAGATCTATTGACGCGAGCGAAAGAAGATAGGAGCAGGCCACGTGACGGCCATGGGCGTACTAGGTGGTATGGTATGGGTGGATATTTAAAGAGATCCAGCGAACTAACCAACGTGAATGGTCAGATCTTAGAGCATTTAAGTTTTGTCACGTAGATTATAAGATAACGTGAAGGACAGAAAATAAGTATAAAGAATTAGGATGTCTCTTATGTAATAGTCGACTGTAACATGAGAAATAAGATATATTATGTCATAGAGAAACTGTCTATAAAAACATGTGAAAAAAGATAACCCATTGTAAGAGCTGTCTTTAGCGTTGTCTATAAAAAATATAGAAGATATTATATATAACAGTTGTCTATGCTATTGTAAGACCTATACATGTGCATGAACTAGATGCATGCGCCATGCACACTTATGTTATTTTCTTCATTAGCTCGGGGTTGGATATGTAGGATCTTGGAAGGCGTTTCTTTGATGGGATAAGGGTCCTTTTTCTTTTAGCTCCTAAAACCTGATTTTCTACAGTAATTAGCTTTCAAACGAAGCGTCCTTTTAAAGTGAGATCTACAACTTGATTGTAATATAGACTATAATGACTTCATTTATTTCGGCCAAAAATCGCATGTGAGTTTCTGTTACTTCGTATTCTCTCTCACGAATAACCTAAAATTTATAAGCTAAAATCAAGAAGAACAAGCTCAAAGACTGGATAGGACGGAAATGATGGTCTACAATTTGAAAGAGCATGCATGCATTACTACCTCTCTGAAAATGTATCAGAC
Organism: Bonia amplexicaulis; assembly: GCA_036346245.1. Lineage (NCBI taxonomy): Eukaryota > Viridiplantae > Streptophyta > Magnoliopsida > Poales > Poaceae > Bonia > Bonia amplexicaulis. The sequence continues at coordinate 23,139,404 of CM070750.1, read as the reverse complement.
CGTTCATCTCGTCCTCCTGTATTTGTTACACCGGCTATTGTTGGCTTTGGCAGCCGGGCATCTGCATACAAGTGACGTCTGCAAGTAACACGGCATGCAGATGACGTGTGCACATGTGACGTCACAAAATTTATAGCACGCGCCAAGTGAAGTAATAGCATGCAGGAAATGGAGTGCAGATCATCGTGGACTTGGGGGTTCGACGAAGCAGACCAAAGCACTCCGATTACTCGCTTATTATTGACACTAATGGAGATTAAGGGGTTTAAAGGACAATGCAATGGATTTAGAGTATATAAAATAACCAGGTAACTTAAAAAAGGAAACATGTCTGCGATATCCCTCTCGCCGAGCTCCCCCAACCGATACTCCTCACCCCGCCTCTCCCTCCGTAACATCTACCTGCCTCGCCTTTCCGCCGGCCAAATCTCCCTACCCTGCTTCCCCCTCCACGAGTCCCCTGCCCCGCCTCCCTGTCGACCTAATCTCGTTGCCCCACCATCTCCCCCTCCACAAGATCTACCTGCTCCGCCTCCCCGTCGGCCAGATCTCCCTGTCCTGGCTTCCCGTCGGCCATATCTCCCCCGCCTCCCCTTCGAGATCCCCGCCCGCCTTTCCGTCGGACCGATCTCCTTGCCCCACCTCCCTCCAAGAGATCTTCCTGTCCCGCCTCCCGTCGGCCGATCTCTCTACCCCGCCTCCCCTCCACGAGATCTAACTGTTCTGCCTCCCTGTTGGCCAGATCTCCCTGTCCCTCCTCCCCGTTTGTCAGATCCCCTGCACTAGACAGACAGACAGACCCCCTTGCACTAGACATACATACATACAGACAGACATACATACATACATACATACATACATACATACATACATACATACATACATACATACATACATACATATCCAATATGAGTTAATACAGATTTGTCGATACGCTCGAATTATAAAGTTCGATGTTTCGAGTTGAAAGTTGGAATCTTCAAGCGAACGAACCAGTCATTATATTTGCACAGCCGGCCACTCGATCAGTCTATAAATTAATCTGCCATCCCGGTCGCATCTACCAAGCGAACGAACCAGACATACAAATCCAAGACCAAATTAAAGCAATTAATCTTGCAAGCTAGGATGGGAGAGCGCCGCGGCAGCATCGCCTTCTTCGCGACCTACAGGCCGCCGGTGCCACTGGACATCTTCTCCTGCCCGGTTCCGCCGTCTTCGAGTCACGCCGAGCTCCTCCTCACCGACGGCGTCTCCTACAACTACAACTGCCGCCCCATCCCGCCGGCGGCTCTCAGGACGTTCATCACGACCATCAACAAGAAATACCCCATGTTGGCCTCCGAGGGCGGCGCCACCGAGGCCGACGTCGACGCCGGCCGCGTCTCCGGCCTGGTGTTCGTCTCCGAGAGAGACGACAGCCTCGAGACGCTCTATGTTGCACTACGCTTCAATGGCGATAACAAGGTGAAGGTGTTCGGCCTGGCCGACATCTACGGCACCGCCGAGTTCAGCGGCACGCGCATGGAGGACAGCGGGTGCATCGGCGGCGGGTACAAGGTGGGCTCTCGCACCGTCGACCACTCGCTCGTGTACGTGTCCACCAAGGAGCCGGTGCAAGAACGTCGCAGCCCATGGACCGTGGTGTACAAGACCAACCTTAGAACCGGCAAGACCGAGCGCCTCACTCCGAAAGGTACTAACTAGCTAGCTCATCATCGATCGATCAGATGGCCTTTGTTTGATCGTTTCTTCTCTCGTCGTTATTTAATCTACTTTACTATGGATATGCAGGGGCGTATGATTTGAGCCCGGCCGTGTCACCGTCGGGGAAGAAGGTGGCGGTGGCGTCGTTCCAAGGGAAGGGATGGGAAGGCGAGATCGAGGATTTACAGACCGACATCTACGTGATGAACGTGGAGAAGCCGCCGTTGGAGCGCACGCGGCTGATCAAGAACGGCGGGTGGCCGACGTGGGGCAGCGACAACGTCCTGTTTTTTCACAGGAAGGACAGAGGCATCTGGGGCGTGTTCTTGTACGACATCGCCGCCAACGAGACCGTCCGGGTGACACCGAAGGAGTTCGACGCGGTGACTCCGGCGGCCATCAGCGAGACCAAGGTGGCGGTGGCGACCATCCGTCAGAAGTCCGATTTCGGCGACGTCCGCGTGGAGGCGCAGTACCGGCACATCGAGATATTTGACACCACGGCGCCGGGCCAACCCGAGCAGATCACCCAGAAAACGAGGCCGAAAGCCGACCACTTCAACCCCTTCGTCATCGACGGCGGCAGCCGCGTCGGTTACCACCGCAGCAGAAGCGACCTCCTGCAGGTACCCTACCCACTAGATGATCAAGGAGGGATCTGTTGTGCAGCCGTGTCGGAATGAATCGTTGGTTTTTGTTGTCGTGGTGGTGCAGCATGGAGACGAAATCCCTCGCAATTCCGACAGGCTGCGGTCCCCAGTGAAGGATGTGGGATTGGTGAGGTTGTCCGGTGTGGCTCCAACCATCTCCAAGGATGGCTCCAAGCTCGCCTTCGTCGACAACGAGCTGAAAGCACTCTGGCTTGCTGATGCCCAAGGCTTGCGTGTCGTCTATGAGGTACTACGTACTCCGATCCATTACTAGCTAGCAGCAGCAGCAGCAGCAGCAGATGTGTACGTAGGCTGATGGCATCCGTACTGCATCAACTAACGGAATTCGTACGTGCAGGCAAGGAGCCCCGACAGCATGTTCTCGCCGGAGTGGAACCAGAACCCCGGCAAGGATACCCTGTACGTTTGCATGGGGCCGTCGTTCAACGCCAAAAAGCCCTTGGAGATCTGCGCCATCCCCAACGTCTCCAGCGGCGCACGGCAGCGCCGGCAGCTCACCAAGGGGAAATTCAACAATGCCTTCCCATCCAGCAACCCAGATGGTACGCACCCACCTAGCTAGGATATCCATGTTAATCTCTGATATCCATGTATGTATGTATGCAGGGACCAAGTTTGTATTCCGATCGACGAGGGACGGAGGGGACCAGAAGCACAAGAACCTGTACATAATGGAGGACGCGGAGGTTGGGGAGTACGGCGACGGCACGGTGACACGGCTGACCAACGGGCCATGGACTGACACCCACTGCCAGTGGTCGCCCAGCGGGGACTGGATCGTCTTCTCGTCCACCCGCGACAAGCCGAAAGACGCGCCGGAGCTGGACAACGGCCTCGACCCGGGCTACTTCGCCGTGTTCCTGGTGAAGGCAAGCGATCCGACGGTGGTGATCAGGGTGATAAAGAGTGGAGACGACCTTGCCGGGCACGTGAACCACCCGACGTTCAGCCCGGACGGCAGGAGCATCGCCGTAACCGCGGACCTCGCGGCAGTATCGGCTGACCCGATGTCGCTGCCGCTGTTCCTTCACTCCGTCAGGCCTTACGGCGACCTCTTCGTCGTGGACATCGACCCGGACGATATCAACAAGAACAGGGACGTGAAGATGTTCCATCGCGTCACGCACAGCCGGTACGAGAACTCGACGCCGGCCTGGACCATGCTCTCGACGGACGATCCCAGTGCGCAGTGGAGCATGCGGGTGAAGAAGGGCGCGTACACGCCGGCGTGCCCGTACGCGCACCCGGACGGAGGTGAGAGCCGGCACATGACTGGCCACCTCTGCATCCCCAGAAGGTGCTGCTAGCTTAGCTAGCTAGGTGGTCCATCCAGCCTATCTACCATGGACTAGTCGTAATATGTTCAGCCATAAGGGCCTGCCTGCTTAATTCTTCGTGTTTAGAAGCAAAGCAACAATCAATACGGGCCATGCGTTCTCAGCTTCACCTTTAATTTTACCCTCTCCCTCTTCATCTCTCTCTCTCTCTCTCTCTCTTCACCTTTAGACTCGAGGCGATTTCAGAAATCTCAGTGACCTTTTCAGCCTTTGGATGGATCACCATTTGTATGTTTTTTTGTGCTATTTCCTGTTCGGCTTGGCTGTTTTTGTTACTTATTGGACCCGCAATTTTGCTTGCTATGTTTGCAGCAGGCGAAATAATATTGAAATGTACTAGCAGATCGATCTTATCTTGTCCGTAGGTAGGTGTTCATATCTGTTGCAGTTTTCCTCCTCCTCGAAACATACTAGCAGATCGATAAGATCTTATCTTGTCTGTCCTAGCATTTACAAGCTGGTGTTTATAATATCCTGTCCCATGCTGTGCATGCAGTATTTCTTGGATCGAGCAGCAGGCGAAATAAATAACTTCGACCAGCTCCAGCTCAGTGTGGAGGAGGAGTGTACGTACTGTAATAAACAACGCGGTTCGCTCGTCTTGATGCTTCATTACACTCGCTCATTCACGCTGCAACAATAATCACGGAATTGCTCTAATGCAATTGCTATACCATGCATGCTGCAATATAATAACGCAATATATGTAGGAAGTCTCTTTTCTACACCCAGGTATAATTACACCCTATATGGTATCTCACAATATAGGGAGTATCTCACGTAACGAAGGGTATGTATGTGTAGTATACAAGTATTTAAGACCATCTAAGTGGTATGAACAATTTTTCAGAAGTGATATGTACATTTTTTTCGACATACTCCTTTTTTTCGACATACTCCTGTTATGCAATAATTAGTATACAAATGTACCTAAAGTGATAAAGGAGTATTTTAAGTTTGTTTAGGTGGTATATTAAAGGTGGGTGTAAAGGTATTATATATATATATATATATATATATATATATATATATATATATATATATATATATATATATATATATATATATATATATATATATGAACTCAGAGAGATTAAATTGTAGCACGGGTCACAACTCTCAAGTGAATACATGTGCACTATATGAATCAATTGGGATATATACAGATCATGGATGAATGGATAGGAATTTCTGGGATAGGACTATATATATATATATGAACTTAGAGAGATTAATATATATTGCATGGCGCGCATGGGGATCACACAAGAGTCACCGAGCTCGGTGAACCAACCGACAGCCGGACTAGCCAGGTGGGAATGGTGGCCGGGGTAGCCGGACCGCACGGTGGCGGAACCGCGGAAGCCAGATCTGGCGGCGATTGGAGGAAACCGAGTGTGAGGGCCAATGAGGTAAGGAGCTAGAGGAAGTGGCGGCGGCCGAAGGAAAATCGTATGGTTCAGCGGATAAGCAAAGTGTGGTGCGTGGAATAGTATTCATGTCAGCTCGAATATTCAACTTTTAACTTGAAAATTTGAGCTTTCAACACAAACTTGAAACTTTTAGCTTGATGTTAGAATAGTCCCACATTGGTTGTGAAAAGACAAGAGACCTAACTTAAAAGCGGGGGAGTCCCTTACTTCATTGGCTAGCTTTTGAGGTGAGAAGGCTCTTACGATCCAACAAGTGGTATCAGAGCCCCGTTCTAACATCTTTGTCCCAATGGACACTAGTGTGTGAACGCCTGATGGACTGTGACCCTGAGGGACCGTTGGTGTACAGTGAAGGGACCCTGAGGGACCATCGGTGTACGGTGAAGGAGCGGTGAAGACTGAGGGATACCAATGTGTGAAGGGGGAGATTGTTAGAATAGTCCCACATTGGTTGTGGAAGAACAAGGGACCTAACTTAAAAGTGGAGGAATCCTTCATCTAATTGGCTAGTTTTTGAGGTGAGAAGACCCTTACGATCGAACATCTCGTAGAATCATCGATGGCAATCAGAGAAGAGTGAATGATTGTAATCTTCAGCGGAAGCTTTTTCTTCAAAATTTACTGTCTTTTTATTTTGTAATCTGCTAACTCCGTAAAAACATAAAAACAAAAGACAACAAAAAAATTCTAAAAAGAATAGTTTATCATGCAAATGTTATTTGTCACTGCTGGGATATCACAGACAGTGATAATTTGTGCTCATCGAGAAACTGCACGACGATTCCCAGCCAGAAAACAAAAAACTCAATAATTCGAGAAAACTGCAGTATTTGATGATGGACGACAGTTTTAAACATGATGACACCTGCAGTATTCGCTTATAATATTATGTCCCATGTTGTGCGTGCAGCATTTCATGGATCGGAGCAGCAGGCGAAGTAATATCGAAATGTACTAGCAGATCGATCTTATCTTGTCCGTAGGTAGGTGTTCATCCTCCTCGAAACATACTAGCAGATGGATAAAATCTTATCTTGTCTGTCCCGTGCATTTATAAGTTGGTACTTATAGCTTATAATATTCTGCCCCATGTGCTTGCAGCATTTCTTGGATCGTCGTGCAGCCGGCGAAATAATAACTTTGACCGGCTCCAGCTCAGCTGGGGTACGTACAATTCATGGGCAGTGAGTAGGAGGAGTGCACGTACTGTAATAAACAACGCCGTTCGCTTGTCTCGATGCTTCATTGTACTCACTCGGCTCATTTTGAATTAAACTCTGATTTCTAATTTATTTTTTACTATTTATAAATTTCGTTTTTTATTTTTTAATATTATATTATCCATGATAAGTTAACATGTATTTTCTATTTTTAAAATTTTTAAAATTTAATTATATCAAATAAATTATCTTCAACTATAGTACAATTTTAATTTACTATAATACAATTATAACTACAGGCCACTATTTTCGGTCAAAATGAGCGGCACCTCACGCTGCAACAATAACTGTTTAAATTTGTCAGTTAACAGTCTATCTATATATACCTGGAGACGTCTAAAGTGTATAGCTGAGAATCTCACTGCCTTCATTTCCTTCTTCTCTGCGATCTTGTGCTTTTATGCTGTGCCGTCTGAACTTCGCCAACCTTTCTTCCCTGCGTGCACCTGGAAGTAGGGAGAGTAGCTATCTTCGAACTATTACCTCAGAGAGTACCTGCACGGGGCGGCAATAAGGTTTCTGGGCAGCGCAATTACGCGACTGCTCCTGCACTGCATTGTAAACGTTCTGCACTACATCAAGCCTGTGTTGCTTCCTATTCTTCATCAATCCCAATTGTAACTCATTCGCACGTTCGTTCGACTATACTTTCTTTGTGTATATTCTGAAGTACAATGATTAGCTTATTGTTAGTCGCGAGTTTTGCATCACTACTTTATTGTATTTGCCTCCTAGTAAAATATGGAATTAAAATATTGCCCATATTTTCAACATTTTATTCAAGCTGTTTATGAAAGAGGGTACAAAGAGAGAGACAGTCGCATATTATTTTGACTGTTATAACTGAAGTCAGTACATTATCTATTATAATCGACTTATAGACATTATCTAAAAAAACACTATTTAAAAGCTATTTACTATAGCAAAAATCAAAATCCAAAAGTAGCAAAGCCCAAAAGAATTTAACCATCCATATCTCTCTGTCTTCGAATATTTGGCAATTTTGACGAAATCAAACGACCGAGGTAAGCATATTTTGGTGAAAATGTGATCAAAATGCCCTCCAATAACGTCTCCTGTATGAGAAGCGAAGCAAAAAAAAAAAGGATTGAATGGATTGAGTTAATGGAGGTATATATTTGAAAAACCTGTAAAGTGCTAAGTATTTGTACAAAACAAATTGGTCAAAAGTTCATTTTTTATAAGACATTGGCGTATTTTGAGATTCATTTTTTTAATTTTGACCAACAAACAATCAAACATTATATAGATTGTGTGACACAAAAGTGACACTGTTGGATATGTATTTAAAAGCGCTTTCGTATAATTACGATTTTATAATTACAACGAAAGTATTGTAAAAGAATTAACGGTTAAAATTCATCTTAGAAGATCGCATCATGTTAAAGAATTTTTTGTACGGATATTCTATTTTTATTCGAAATAGCAGAAACATACCCGTGGCAACATTTTTTATGGAAATAGGCTCCAGTCGTCTGACCGTAGGGCGACTGAAGCCTATCGACCAACGGCCAAGCGACAACAACGTTATCTGCAAGCCGTTGGGCGACAGGTTCTAGTCGCCCGACCGTCTGGATGTACTGGTCCGGGTCGTCCATGCCCAGGGAGACCCCCCATTGCTGCTCAAAGCTGGCCCGTCATGTCCTGTCGCTGCGCTAAGTTGACACGTGTGGTCTTGTCGCTTCGCAAAACTGCTCGTGTGGTCCTGTCGCTGCGCAAAGCTACCCTGTGTTATGAATAACGCCATGACACCGCACTTACGCTATAAAATGAATGGACAAGACATTGCTGGTAGGAACAACTATCTTCTCTGGTAGGAAGGCAGCTGCTCGCGCGATCGGAAGGCCAAGTAGCAGGGCAACATCTTGTAGTGTGGGTGTCATCTCCCCGAATGGGAGGTGAAAAGTGTGCGTCTCTGGCCGCCAACAGTCCACTAAAACCGTCAGTAGAGAACGTTCGAACGTGAAGCATCGCGATCGCTCCGTGCTGTCGTCCCCGCTCACGGGCAAGGCCGGTCTGTCCTCGTCGGTGGCCTGCATCATCCGAGAGCTTTCAAAGTGACCTCTTCAAGAAGATTGTGAAGAGGCACGATGCCAACCTGTGTGTGGTTCGGTGCTCACCATCTCCAGAGCAGAGGAAGAGCAACTACTAGTGGATTGAGGAGTGAGGCTTAATTCGTGGAGCCGGTCTAAGACGCTTGGGTTTTCCTCAACGTAGACTAGTAAAGACCGGCAAGTCTTCGATACCACGGGAAAAACTTTTCGAGTCATCTTGTGGTTATTTCTTTGCCTCTATATTCCACACTTATATTTCTAGCTTTGTGATTGCTAAGATTTCCTTATTTACTTGTGCTAGATATATATTTGTAGAGACTAATGCTTTCGGTGCCCTAGCTATAATTTGCATTGCATTGAAATCTTGCCTAGCTATAATTTGTAGTAGTTAGTTTTAGAAGGCAAGAATTTTTAGAACCTCCTATTCACCTCTCTCTTGTCGGTTATCCTTGATCCTACAACCGGTCGTATGAAACAGTGAACCGGTCGTAAGCGAGAATGAACTAGTCGGTGATCGGAGTTACAGTACCTGGTTAGTACTCGATGGTCGTAGCTATAGTACCAGGTCGGTACTCGGTAATTGTAGACTTTGCTGGTCAATCAGCAGACTACGACCACAGTCGGAGGCATCGACCACGATCGGTGATGAATCAGAGCTGAAACAGTCGGCTCTGTTCTCTGTCGGAAACGTCGATCGCTTCCTGACTACACTGGTTTCTAATGTACTGTCAGTTTTCGACTAAGGTGATTTTCGTTCGGTAGTCGATTTCCGACCATGTTGAACTTCCGACTACACTAGTTTCCGACGTACTATCAGTTTTTGACTATGGAGATTTCCATTCGGTAGTCGATTTTTGACCACGTTGTTTTTCCTGCTGTTTAGTTGTGTTTGACTCTGTTTCTTCGGATTTTAAGTGGGATTTCAACCATAATCTTTATTGCTTTATAGCTATCGGAGAAAAGGAATACGTGAATACTTAGGGGAAAAATAATCAAAAGGCACCATTCACCTCCTCACTACTGCCTATCCGATCCTATATTTCATCCTCCTCATTGTTACCTATCCGGTCCAATACTTCATCCTAGGGTAAGTTGGTCCATTATAGAATTATCTCATCAAATTTGGTCGAATGATACTATCTCTCATTTTATACTAGTTGTATGCTTATGAGATGGTTCCATTCCTCGATCTAAACAAATGGTTTAGATTCACAGCTAGGATCAAATAGCCTATTTATCGTACGGTTTCTCAGACCAAACACCCGATCTTGATTAAAAAAAGACAACAACGGGGAGAAACCACTCCGACTTATCTTCTCAAGAAAGGGAGGAAAAAGGAACCCACACAAATAATCAACTGTCCGCCTTATGAATTGACGATAGAACTTGGGTCAAGTAGGACGTAGTTGTTGATAATTTTGGAGTTTCTAAGAGGTGTATATGAAAATTCGTACTAGCATACATGTTCTGTCTATATAACGGAGGATGAGCTCGTCATTAGAGGAGGAGCAAGGTGCTAGGTAGCTACGAGCAAGCAGAACATCTGTAATCTCTTCTCCTCACCATGTCCTTCAACGATGACGAGCCGATTGTTCCACCTCCAAATTCAGGTTCATCAATTCAAGCGTTCGCTTAATTTGCAGATGATTCGTATAGTATACAATTTTGCAGTAGCTATCCAGTAATTGACGAGAACACTAACTAACTAACAATGAACCAACCAAGAACGCTAGCTGGCCTCTGGAACGAGCTGTGTTGATTTTCCATGGCGGCATGCAGGGCCGAGGCCGACGCCGTCGCCGATCGTGCCCGGGAGAGTGCAGCTGGTCGTCAAGAACAACAACAAGGCGCCGCTCGAGGAGAACAACCAGAAGGTGATGCTGGAGCTCACCGGCGGCGACTCCACCGTCGACCGCTCGGGGCTGGACCTGGTGGCCGTCCTGGACGTCAGCGGCAGCATGCAGGGGGAGAAGATCGACAAGATGAAGACCGCCATGCAGTTCGTCATCAAGAAGCTGAGCCCCATCGACCGCCTCTCCATCGTCACCTTCTCCGACGCCGCCACCAGGCTCTGCCCGCTACGCCAGATCACCGAGACCTCGCAGCTGGAGCTGCAGGGCCTCATCGGCGGCCTCAAAGCCGGCGGCAACACCAACATCAGCGACGGCCTCCAGACCGGCCTCAAGGTCCTCGCCGACCGCAAGGTCAGCGGCGGCCGCGTCGTCGGCATCATGCTCATGTCCGACGGCCAGCAGAACCGGGGCGGCAACGCTGCCCAGGTCACCGTCGGCAATGTGCCGGTCTACACGTTCGGTTTTGGCGCGGACCACGACCCCACGGTGCTCCACGCGGTCGCGGACAAGAGCATGGGAGGGACGTTCTCCGTCGTCCAGGACATCGACGGCTTGAGCTTGGCCTTCTCCCAGTGCCTCGCCGGCCTGCTCACCGTCGTTGTCCAGGACCTCAAGCTGACGGTGGCACGCATCGAAGACGAGTCGACCATACAGAAGGTGACCGCCGGGAGCTACCCGCAGACGCAGGACGCCGACGCCGGCTCGGTGACCGTCAGCTTCGGCGACCTCTACAGCAGGGAAGTGCGCAAGGTCATCGTCGACCTCCTCCTCCCCGCCATCGAGAGCGAGCGCGGCGCCGACATCCTCGAGGTCACATACTCGTACAGGTAGTAGCATACATGTGGAGCGTCTGTATTGATCGATTTAATCAAATAATTCAGTTAATTTTCTAAATGCAGCACTTCTGGGAGGCTGTTTGATGCGCCTCCTGCGACGCTGACAGTGCGGCGCACTGGCACGGCCGTCGCAGAGGACGAGAAGCCGCCGGAGGTGCAGACGGAGGAGACCCGTCAGCAGACGGCGAAGATGATCAAGGAGGCGAGGACCATGGCGGACGGCAAGAACCTGGACGACGCCCGGGACAAGCTGGTGGAAGCCCAGAACGCTCTCGAGGACGTCATCGAGCAGTCCAACCCGCTGGTGGACATGCTCAGGACCGAGCTGCAGCAGCTGCTCAAGCTCATGAAGAACCAGGACACCTACGAGAAGCAGGGCCGCCCCTACGCGCTGTCGTCGGAGACGTCGCACGACCGGCAGCGGTTCGCGGCCAGGGGCAACATCGAGGACATGCGGCTCTTCGCGACGCCGCGCATGGACAAGTACCTGGAGCAGGCCAAGCAGTTCGACGAGGATCCGACCGTGCCGCTGCCGTCGGTGGACGAGGACGTCAAGGAGGAGATCGCCGCCAACCCGCTCGCACCCATCGGCGGGCCGATCACCTTCTACATCCAGGCCGCCATCCAGGCTCTGCAGTCCATCGAGAAGCTCATCAGCGGAGGCAGGGTGTGATGGTTGCATGGGCATTCCATTTCCATCCATCTCTGAATAAGTTGGCCCTTTTGCACGCTCTCTTCTCCGTTTGCAGTCTCTGAATAAGCGGTCTAGAGTCTATAATACCGCCGGTGTGATCGTCCCAGCCACGGCGAGTTAGATGGCGGCTTAACCACGATGTGTATGATGAGCTCCCTAGATCGCAATGTGATACTGCCATTCTATCTTGTGCAATCTTATCTCACCTCGTTCACCTAGCTAAACTGGTTGCACATGAAGGTACAGTGGCACCATAACAACACGATGCAGTGTTACTCAGCTTCCATGGAACATCTGGGCGACAGCCAACAGAGATCCTAAAACACCAATTCCAAAGCAAAAGACGGATCATACAACTGAGATCCGATTAGCGGTGCACAAGATCAATAAGCTAGTTCCCTAGATCCAAGATACTGGAAATAAAATCGGTAGACGATGCAGTGCTACAAGCCCCCATCAGGCATGATATCCATCCACTAAACATAGATTTCTTTGCATAGATTTCTTCAAGCATAGATATCCATCCACAATCTCCAGCAGCCCCTCTAGCTCCTCAAGCATAGATTTCTTTGTAAAGAAACACGATTGATTCATGGCTAAATAATTTCCTAGCAGAGCACAATCTGCAGCCCACTACTAGTACAGATCTGGATTGTAGACACAGTATCCTCTAAAAAATGCAATCTTTCTCTCATTCTTCTTCTCCTCATTGTCCTCCTTGGCCTTGTTAGTCTTCTTCTTCTCCAACTCCTCCTTCTCTGCCTTGTTGTCGTCGCTGGCGCTGAAGTCTTCCTCCCAGGTGTATGCGTGCGACTATGGCTTGATATCTTCTTCGTACAGCCTCCGAACTAATCGAATGGTATGTCCATTTTGATGAGCTCGACAACACAGATTTAGCTGCGCCTTGTGGCCCTCTCTGGGCTGTTACCATCTTTTGGACTGTGGTCTGTGCCTTTTGGCTACAGTCGATAGTTTTTATTTTTTAAAATACTGATGTAGATGGTGCATACGATTTTAGACTCGAAAAAACTTTTTGGAGAAGCAATTTCAAGCAACTGCTCTGTTTGTCTTAGTTTTTGGAGAAGTTGGAGCCAAAATCCACCAAAAAAAGCAAAAAAGAACATGGCCTAAGTATGATATTATACAACCGGCAATGGCAACAGATCGAGTGAATGACGTCTTTTTAAAATCTCCCGCCTTGATCGGAGGTGGTTACCAACTATTTTTGGTATTGATCCCGGTCACCCAGCACTACAAAATATGAGGGCTTCGGCAAGGGTGTGTACACGAAAGTTTTACGCCCTCTACGAACCCTATCAAACCCGATTGCTAACGGGTGTTGTGGTAAACGAAGACCGACGCCACGATATCTCTATTGCCGCCTCCCCGTTCACGACTCCGGCGAGCTGCCGCCGACAACCGACAACATCTTCTTCCTCTCCGACCGCACATCTACTTCATTCTCATGGCGACTTTCGGTTCGGGTACGTACTCTCGATTCCGCACTTATATTTATTAGATGTTCATGTTTTGAGTTAGGATCAAGAACTAATCTTCATGCTTAGACTTAATCCACAATTCAAACAATCTCCCGTGGAAAAGTAGCCCCCGTCTTATCAGCGCAGAGTAGAGCCAAAAGAAGAGCTACTGTTACGGAGGCAGAGTTACGTACTACTACTCAGATTTTAACAAAGCGTTTAAGATTTGTGCTACTACTCGTACATGTCAGACTTCTTGTCATGCATCAGGCTAGGTCATGGTCTAGTGCTATACATTGACTTGACTGCAACGAAAAGTCCATCGAAATTAGCAGTACTGTACTGGAGTCGCTTAATTAATTTTGACCAACATGATATGCGGTGACATCCATGAACCAAACATCAACCAATTAACATCCAATTCTTGCGCCATTAATTATTTTAATACACTATAACTACTGTTACCTTTTTTATTTTTATTTAAAAAATAAAAAAATTATATTATTACAAATAATGTAAAGAAATAAGTAGAAAAAGGAAATCTGACATGATATGCTAGTCACCATATACATGCGTTGGCGTTGCAAGTGACTATTATATGCGTAGATGATTGTGTACGTACATACACTGCACCCGGCCTCTAATGGAAACCGACCCTAGCTGGAGTGTACAGTGTACTGCAGGGCAGATGTGACCATTTAATTAATTAATTTCCCCGGGCGGCAGTACAGTAGGTACATGTTTGTTTTGGCTCAAGCACACATGCATACGCTTGTGCTGCCATTCTCGCCACCGTGTTTCTCTGCCACCGACATCACCAGCGAGAAGATGTCTGTTCTGTTCATCCCCGTCCTCACCAGGCTTCGGCCTCTCCGCGTAGCTAAAGGCGAACTTGTAGTTTTTTTTGCTTTAATCTCGCGCGTGTTTGTCTGATCCGTGGTTGTTTTCTGTTAGCATCAGTTGTCTTGGAGAGGAGGAAGAAGGGAACAAGTAGGGAACGGAGCAGGAGAAGACGGGAAGTATTTGGATATTTTCCTCCGAATCTCCTTACAAGGGAACGTATGCCTCCCTTTATCCGCACGCAGGCGGAGGAGCTTCTAGCGACTACCCTGCTGCTCCGTAATTTCCCATTCTAGGCCATAGAACCTCACGCAACGCTTCCTGGGCCTCTTCCCAGCTGCCGCGTTTGGTCCAATCCTTCCGTTCGCGCCAGCCTGGTTTCCTTCAACTGAAGTTCCCCCAATGTCTTCCATCCTGGGATCACCAGCGCTCACATCCCCCCATCTTCAGAAGCTGTTTGTCCCCAAACAGCAGCTCAAGGAAACCGCTGCCGTAGAGGTAACAAGTCTTCCCACGTTGCCAGGGACGCAGGCATATGAGACCACTGAATCAATCCTTGGGGAGTAGTAGTCGTACCGTGGACCACCGAGCGCCGCTGCAAGATCTTCTCTGGGACACTCCACTGACTGGTATCATCCGGAAGGACTTGAGACACCTCTTGCGCTTGTCCGACTGCTTGCTTCAACTGCGAAACATGAAAGACAGGATGCACCTTGGAAGAAGCAGGTAAAGCCAATCGATATGCTACTGTACCGATGCGTGAAATGATTTGAAAAGGACCGAAAAAACGAAATGCCAACTTCTGATTCGCCCGTGGCGCCAGGGACGATCGGACATATGGTTGAAGCTTCACGTAGACCCAGTCACCTATTGCAAATTGGCGCTCGGAACGTTTCAAATTGGCCTGCTTAACCATGCGTTCCTTGGCCCGAATCAAATGTTGACGAATGAGCTTGGTCATCAACTGTCGTTCGTCCATCCAAGACTGAAGATCGGCCACCGGCACAACATCCGAATCAGATATGCAAAAATGGGAAGGGGCGTACCCGTACAAGACCTCGAAGGTGAACGGCCGGTCGAGTGTGGAGTACAATTGTACCAATATTCACTAGATGCAACCAGAACTCCATTTGCTAGGGCAAGCGTGAACGTAGCAATAAGAAACGCTCGTGCATTGGTTCACGCGCTCGGTTTGGCCGTCCGACTGCGGGTGATATGTTGAACTCATCCGTAATTGCACCTGCGTCATCTTAAACAGATGAGTCCATAGTTGACTTGTAAAAACACGATCCCTGTCCGAAACAATGGCTGATGGTAACCCATGAAGTCGATAGATCTGCTGCATGAAGACCGTAGCTACAGCCATTGCAGTAAAAGGATGTCGTAATCCCACGAAGTGAGCATACTTCGAAAAAAGTGTCCACCACGACTAAAATGCAATTGAGACGACCAGACAACGGCAACCCTCCACGAAATCCATGGAAATAACTTTCCAAGCCACGTCAGAACTTCCAATGGTTGAAGCAATCACGGAAGTCGAGCGGTCGTTTTGCTTGTTGACAAATGGAACAAGTCATGACAAAAGTTTTGACGGCCGTTTTCATTCCTTTCCATGCAAACAACTGCTTAGCACGGCGGAGTGTGACAGGAAAACCGGAATGACCACCCACCGGACTAGAGTGCAGCGCTGAGAGTAACTGAAGATGCAAAGATGGAACAGCACCCACCCATAGACGATTCTTGTAGCGGAGTAGACCGTCTTGCAATGTAAAATGAATGAGGCACCGCAGTGGGTTCAGCGGCTAACTTGGTAAGAAGTTGGCGTGAGAAGTCGTCTGACGCATAAGATGCCATGATCATCGAGTCCAAGCCGAGTGGCAATAGAGACGACCACGCATCGATCGCCGAAATCGGACATCGAGACGAGCATCAAGAACCCGATTATCAACACCTTTGCGGTAAATGATCTTATATTGTAAGCCTAACGACTTGGTGAACACCTTTTGTCGCCATGGTGTGTGCGACCTCGCTCATGGAGTTGAACCAAGCTCTTTTGATCCGTCAAAATGTGGAATTCGGCTAACTGCAAATAACTTCTCCAATGATCAACCGCCATCAAGATGGCCATGTACTCCTTCTCATA
Source organism: Bonia amplexicaulis (assembly GCA_036346245.1). Lineage (NCBI taxonomy): Eukaryota > Viridiplantae > Streptophyta > Magnoliopsida > Poales > Poaceae > Bonia > Bonia amplexicaulis. The sequence goes on along the minus strand of CM070750.1, from coordinate 23,123,117 downwards.
TGTGGATAGTCCCAAGGAACGCGGTCCCAGAGCCTTACTTAAAAATGCCAGAGGATGACCGGCCTGCATCAACACGGCCCCGATGCCGGTGCCACTCGCATCAGTCTCAATCACAAAAATTTGACGAAAATCCGGTAAGGCCAATACCGGAGCCGAGGTGAGGGCGGATTTCAGGACGTCAAATGCTTGTTGATGTTGAGTAGTCCAAATAAATAGGCATCCTTTACGCAGGAGTGCTGTCAATGGTTTAGAGATGATACCAAAATGTCGCACGAACCGTCGGTAGTACCCGGCCAAGCCCAGGAAACTGCGTAACTCCTTTACTGAAGTCGGCCGTGGCCAGTGAAGCACTGCCTGCACCTTCTCAGGGTCCGTGGCCACTCCGGCCGCAGAAACAATGTGACCCAAGTATTTGAGTTCCCGCTGCGCGAAGCTACACTTGGAACGCTTGACCAACCAATGATCCTTGTGCAGCAGTTGAAATACAGCCCGAAGATGCTGCAAAAGCTCCTCGAAAGTACGACTGTAAATTAAGATATCATCAAAAAAAACCAAAACACACTTGCGAAGAAGCGAAGAAAGTGTGGTGTTCATTGCTCTGAGAAATGTGGCAGGAGCTCCCGAGAGACCGAAGGCCATAACCCTAAATTCGTAATGACCAGTATGTGTTTGAAACGCCGTCTTGTGTTCTTCCCCTTGGCGAAGCAAAATCTGATGATAACCCGCCGTTAAATCCAAACAGGAAAACCAACTAGCCCCAGCCAATTCATCTAACAACTCTTCAATGATTGGTACGGGATACTTTGTCTTGACTGTGATTGCATTAAGATGTCGGAAATCAACGCAAAAACGAAAGGGCCCATCCTTCTTTTTGACGAGAAGCACTGAAGAAGAAAACGGACTAGTGCTGGGTCGTATAACGCCCGACTGAAGCATTTGCTTAATCTGCCGCTCTATCTCATCCTTCACAGCCGGAGGATAGCGATAGGGACGAGCCGACACCGGTGGCGCCGGCACAGAGGAATTGAATGGTCACAGTCACGCTGAGGTGGTAGCTGAGAAGGGGTAGCAAACACCGCAAGAAATTCTCGCAAAGGTCCCGCACTGTGGAATTAACGGCTTCGATGTCACTTGTAAGTGGCGAAAGAGCTGACAACTGCACCACTGACCCCACGGGAAGCTGAGCATCCATGCCGTGCAATACAGCCCAGCCTTCATTGTACGGAATACGGAGCCACTGGTCCCGCCAGTGCACCTTCATCGGACTAAACTCGCCAGCCAGTCCATACCGATGATCATGTCAAATACGGTCAATGGGAAAATCTTCAACGGAGATGTGAACTGATAGCTCAGATCGACTGATCGGTAGGCAAGTGAGAATTGCAAGACACTTGGCTGCCATCAGCCAATCTTACCCATGTCGCCTTGGATAGCGATTGAACTCCACACAAAGAATCAGCAACAGATGAACTGATGAATGAATGTGAACTGCCCGAGTCAAGCAAAATCAAAACTGAACGGTTCTGAATAGTCCCCTGAAATTTCATCGTGCGGGCGCCCGGAGAACCTTGCACGGCTGAAACGGAGATGGAGACGAGCAGCCAGGATCTCCTTCGAGCAATGGCTCCCACCTTGAGCGGTCGTCCTCCATGTGACAGAGTTCCCAAACTTCCTGCATAGCTTGTAACTGAATATGCTCGGGACAGCGATGATCCCGAGACCATTTCTCGGCACACCGAATGCACAGCCCACGTGCGCGGCGATAGGCACGAAGAGAGGCAAGCTTGTCCTCGATAGGGCGACCACGCCGATCCTCCCCCGATGACGGCTTGTCCGGGCGAGGTGGTTGAGGCAGAGGTAAGGGACCCCGCGGTACTGGTCTGCTGCTCCACGAATACTCCGGCTTGCGGTTCTCTTTGCGCTTGAATGGATCCGCCATCTCCTCCTGTAATGCAGCGAGCACAAGCGAGTCCAAATTGAAGGCGATGCATATGAACAAAGATGCTTAATATCATCCGAAGCCCATCTACAAAACGCATGGCATAATAAAGGGGATCCGTCTGACGACCATAAGCTACCAATTGATCAACTAAACTCGAAAACTTTTCCACATACTCCGACACCGAGCCCTGCTGACGGATGCTGAAAAGTTGACGAATCAACAATTCATGTTGATCCTCGCCAAACGTTCTAACAAAGAATCGACAAAACTCACCCACATAACATGGCGAACGCGAGATTCCACCGATCAGAACCAACGCGGCGGTCAGCCGGACATGTGCATACGCTTCGCGGATCCACAAATACGAATCAATGGAATACATGTCAAAATAATCTTCACAATGTGATATCCACAACTTAGGATGTTCCCCATCAAAAGACGGAAAAGGCATTTTAGGCAGCTGATGGAATGTGGGATTAGAACGTTCCCCCCCAGAACGCGGCTCAAGCCCTCCAGACCCCAAATTCGGAAAGACTGGCAAGGAAGAAGAGCGACCCAATGGAGGGTTAGGAAGATCATGCGTACCCTTGACCGGGAGGTGGGTGTGGAACCTAGTCTCCCGGTGATTGGTTGCGACGCGGTGCCCGCCTGGGCCGACGACCGGGTTACCGGCGGATGAAGTTGCCGCGGCCGCCTCGGATCGAGAGGATACCGCCGTGGCGGGGTTGCCATCGAGCATCACTCGATGGACCGTCTTGCGAAGTGCCCCAATCTCCACACGAAGGTCATCAACCGTGGCGTCGATGCGAGGCTTCCATTCGTCGAACACCTTGGCTGCGCCCTCCATAGCTCCGAAACGATCCGCCAGCGTCTTCACCGCATCAATGCGCTGCGACAAGGATGACTGGAGATCGGAGAAGTCACCACGGATGCCCTTCAATTCTTGCATGATGAGTTGGAGGTTGGGATCCATCGCCCCCATTTGCTTGCGAAAGCGAGTGAAGTGATCGTGGTGGATACTACTGGGCTCCAGATCGGTGGCTCTGATACCAATTATGTTAGCATCAGTTGTCTTGGAGAGGAGGAAGAAGGGAACAAGTAGGGAACGGAGCAGGAGAAGACGGGAAGTATTTGGATATTTTCCTCCGAATCTCCTTACAAGGGAACGTATGCCTCCCTTTATCCGCACGCAGGCGGAGGAGCTTCTAGCGACTACCCTGCTGCTCCGTAATTTCCCATTCTGGGCCATAGAACCTCACACAACACTTCCTAGGCCTCTTCCCAGCTGCCGCGTTTGATCCAAATCCTTCCGTTCGCGCCAGCCTGGTTTCCTTCAACTGAAGTTCCCCAATGTCTTCCATCTGGGATCACCAGCGCTCACATTTTCCTGTATCGTCGTGGTTTTCAGTTCAGATATTTTACCTTAGAAAAAGTCACGTCGGCGTGAACATGGCTGCAGAATTTAACTAGTAATTACCAGTAGACTTGCAATTTAACTGTTGCAGTGCCTGAAATCGTTGGACGAGGGGGGAGGCATGCATTCATTACTCGCACGCACCCCCTCTCTCTCTCACTCTCTCTCTCTCATCCGCGGCACGGCACGGCCAGGAGGAGAGAGAGAAAGAAGAGGAGAGGAGAGGAATGCTCCGGAGAAAGAAGAAAGGAGAAAAATCGTAAAGGAGCAGGGCAACAGTGAATGCTCCCAACAGCACACCACCACCTCCCTCCCATCATCTCTCAGGCAAACACCCCACATATACGTACACCCCTCTCCTCTTGCTCCGGCTCCGGCTGCCACCTCCGCGCTGGAGCCTCCTCCTCTTATGATCAGCGCGCTCACCATGTCCCGCGATCTCCACCCCAAGCTAGAGCTCGAGCTGGACCTGGACCACGAAGCCGGCGCCCCAGGAGCCGTCTTTGCCGCCGCCAAGCGCCTCAACATGTCGCCGGAGCCCACCTCCGTCCTCTACAACCGCAGCCCCAGCCCGCCCACCTCCTCCTCCCTCGGCGGCGCCGCCTCCTCCTACTCCTCGGCGGCGCCGGAGCCGCCCCCCATCAGCGCCGAGGACTGGGAGGCCGTCCTCTCCGGCGACATGGCCGCGCCAGCCGCGCAGCCCCAGCACAGCTCCTTCCTCCGCTGGATCATGGACACCGGCTACGCCGACGGCGACGGCGACGCCTTCGGCTTCAAAGGCCCCGCCTTTGACCCCTTCTTGCCTCCGCCGCCGCACCAGGAACCCGCGCCCGTCGAGGCGTTCTCGCTGCCGCAGCTCCCGCCGCAACTCCCAGCGCAGCCGCTCCCCGTCTCCGCCGCCACCGCCGAGGATCTCGACCCTCAGGCGGCAGTGGACGAGCTCCTCGAGGCGGCGCGCCGCGCCGACGCCGGGGACTCCACTGGCGCGCGCGGGATATTGGCGCGGCTCAATCATCGGCTCCCCTCGCCGCCGCCGCCGGGGCACCCTCCTCTCCTCCGCGCTGCCACTCACCTCCGGGACGCGCTCATGCGCCTGCTCCCGCCCACCGCCCTACCGCCCGCGGGATCCGTCTCCTCACCGCTCGACGTCGCCCTAAAGCTCGCCGCGCACAAGTCCCTATCAGACGCGTCCCCGACCGTCCAGTTCGCCAGCTTTACGTCCACGCAGGCCTTCCTCGACGCGCTCGGTGGCGCGCGCCGCGTCCACGTGGTTGACTTCGACGTCGGCTTCGGTGGCCAGTGGCCGCCGCTCATGCAGGAGCTCGCGCACCAGTGGCGCCGCACTGCTGCGCCGCTGCAGCCGCCGACCCTGAAGGTGACGGCATTGGTCTCGCCGGGGTCAAGGCACCCCCTCGAGCTCCACCTCACCCACGAGAGCTTGACGCGCTTCGCCGTGGAGCTCGGCATCCCGTTCGAATTCACTGCCATTATGTTCGACCCCTTCGACCCGTCCCCGCCCATGGGCTTATCGGCGGCGCCCGACGAAGCCGTCGCCGTCCATCTCCCAATTGGGGCAGGAACCTTCTCCACGGCGCCTGCGTCTCTCCGTGTCGTCAAGCAGCTCCGTCCCACCATTCTGGTGTGCGTCGACCACGGATGCGACCGCGGCGACTTGCCGCTCCCGCATCACGCCCTCAACCTCTTGCGGTCTTGCGCCGCGCTTCTTGAGTCGCTGGACGCAGCGGGCGCCTCGCCGGACGTGGTGACCAAGATCGAGCGGTTCATTCTGCGGCCGCGGGCCGAGCGCCTAGTGCTCGGCGACAAGCTGCCCCCATGGCAGTCCATGTTTGCGTCCGCCGGGTTTGCGCCGCTGCAGCTCAGCAATGCGGCGGAGGCCCAGGCCGAATGCCTGCTCAGGCGCACGGCCAACCATGGTTTCCATGTCGAGAAGCGCCAGATGGCGCTAGCACTGTGGTGGCAGCGGTCGGAGCTCGTGTCGGTGTCAGCTTGGCGGTGCTGAACGTCGAGGCCGGCATGGCCTCCTTCCTCCTCTTGTCATGCTGGGTTGCAAAACCTGAGCAGCCTGGTACAGTTGCAGTAGATTGTTCATCTTTCCAAAACTTGAATCTTCTCAAGTAGTAGTCAAACTTGTTTGTGATATAAACTAGCAACTGGATAATGGCATTATTGCCTAGGAGAATTCTTGCTCCATGTCAAGGCTGTACAGTTGGTATGATGTATGAACAACGGAAAATTGGAAATGCTGAAGAATGTTAACCCCCAAGCTTGTGATTATTGTTCATATTGTCGATCTGTGTGCGCATACGTGTATTTGTGCAAGTCATATTAGAGATCAGTAGTAATGGTTTTTTCCCCTTCTCCTCCTAGTCAATTAAGGTTCTTCGAGTGGAAATCAGGAAGAAAATTCTGGGGAAAACAGAAGAAATATGCCATTTAGATAATTGTACATGGCTTAGTTTCATTAACAAGTGAGATCCATTGTACTAATCCATCTTTCACTCACCAGGATTACATGTTGCATCCTTGTTTCTCTTGAAGAATCAATTCTCTTGTTTTTCTTCAGTTGCAACTGCAATTTACTACACATTGCCCTCATTAGCACGATGTAGGGTTGTTGAGATGCCATGGTAGTGGAGCTGTAGTGCATGAATGCTGTTTTTTCTTTTTCTACCAGCACAAACACTGAAGCGAAGGGTAACATGTATGCATCCTCATACCTACTAGTAAACAAGGAAATGTTTCTGTTGAAGCGTCGTCGTCTGTGAGATGACACTGACCTTTACTTATGTGCATATGCCAATCTTGTTGCTTGTCTCACTTTAGTCTTTTTTGGTGATATGGTATTTTTAGATTTTTTTATCTTTATTCCTTTTCATTGCCCGTAATGATATACTTTTTTTTATTTTTTCAAAAAAATTTAATTACGCTGAAAAAGTTATCAGCGGTTGATAACACCATTAGTAACGTATTTTTTGAAATGTCAAATGAGTTGGTACTGTCACTCGGACATCTAGTCTTTTTGCTACGTCAATTGTTAGGACTACTCTCGCATTTGTTGGGTATGCGGTCCATAATCTGCAAAATGTGCAGTCAGATCTATCCAGAATTACAGTGGATTATGGTAGAGTGATGACTAATATACATCCTAAAATGTAAAAGGCATCAGAGCTACAATCTTCAAGGGGATTAAAGGTGATTCCTTTTTACCCTAAATTGACGTATTCAGTGAATGCTGAAGCTGATTTGCCTGTACCAGTAGACTGGTATGAAATTCTTTTGGGTCATCAATCATCACTGGTGGTAGTGGTACCTTTCATTATCATAATACAATTTTTCCTTTTGTACTCGGATGCATCAATGAAGGGCTATTTGTTCACCTTTGAGCAATTTGTATTGCAGTTGAGATTTGTGAACCTTTCCTGAATCCTGACGATTGTTGCAAGTTTTGATAACTTTTCATGGGACACTTTGATTTGTATTGTTGGATCTGCCTCTCATCTTTCACTTTCACTATAGCACTACGAGTACTATGTATGTCTACACAATGTTCTGCCCTCTCTTCTGTACACCCTGCTTTTGAAAACTTCAACACTTGTGTATCAATTATTTCTTATGGTGTATTATATATATTGTGTTTAGGCATGAATCATTTGGTGGCACATGGACTTCGCCCCTCATCACATGCAGCCTTAATTTTTTATTTCACTTGGCCCCTCCACACTCTATCAGGTGTATTTATATATATATACATCGTGTTCTTATCGTGCCTTTAATAAACCTATACAATAGATTTACTGCCACCTTTTTTGTGCTTTTATTAGAGCACTACAAAAGATTTACTGTGATCTTTTTTTAAGAAAATTACTATGATCTTCTTGTTCATTTACTGTAAATTTACATGATAGACACTATCACACTTATTATCACTGCACTCCTTATGTCTTTACTGCGTCTTTATCGAAGATTCACTGCCACGCTGAGCATAGAGAGGGTGGGTGGATCTAGAAATGTGGGTTGATTGCAAACTTTGAGCGACGCTATCTCCTAAATTATTTATCCTATTTACAATCCGCTTGAAGCATTTTGCTAGAAAAAATGTGCTAACAAAAAGATATCTATGATGAATATGTTTTAACTCTGTAAAAAACGATTACTGCATCGAAAGTTCAGATTTACTGTATCTAAACCAGTTAATTATTCCATTGTCTGAGCACGAAAAAGATAGGTGTAGAGTCACATAGGGGTTCGCAGAGGTGGGAGGTGGTATGTTTTCTTTGACCTGCCTTTGACCAAGGTGGGATGTAGGTTTTGACTCGTGGAAGGTGATGGAACGTAGAATAGATGTAGAATAGTGTGTCTGTGTGTGTGTAAAAAATACATTCTACTCACAAGTGTAGTTACTCCCACCTATGATATACCATCTAAATGGACTTAACATATTTATTATCACCTTAAGTATACTTATATTCTAATTCTAAGATACTAAAATGTCAACCGCATGAAAACATTGCAAGACAGCACATAGTTTTTGACGTATTTTGCTAATACATTCATATTTGTACATAAAAAAGAGTATGTTTAAAAAACTATACACACCCCCTTAAAAATATATATACCATGCAGATAGTCTTATATACTTATATACTACGTGTGCATACCCTCCGTTGCGCTAGATACTATTTTGCGAGATACGTTATAGGGAGTAACTACACTCAAAGTAGAAAAGTGTATATATATATATGAAAAATATCAACGTGCTCTCCAATGTGACAAGCCTGCAAAAGTTTATTCCTCCAAATTCAACTGATTCATAAATAGCTCAATCAGACAGGAGGAAAAGAACATCATATCATGGACCATATTTTTGTTTGACCTTTCGATGATAGATAGATAGATAGATAGATAACGATAAGGACCACTGCCTGCCGTTTCTTGATTGAGGATTATGACCTCCGAAGTAGCTCTAAGGACCACACACCACTTCATTGGATGCCAAAATTTGTGGACTCAAGAGTAAAGTTCTAACTAAACATCCATAGGCACTGTTGAAGCGTGAACAATAGCTTAAGAAGCCCATACTGCCATAATGAACCGCAAATCCAGGTGAGCTAGCTACTGCTTCTTCCTGAGACTGCCCAATAGGAATTCTGATGCTTTTACAGCATCTTGCTGCCTAGGAAAGGTATTTTGCAGTGCTCAAGCTCGAGCATAGTAGGATCTTGGAATGACCTTGATTGGTAGCACAGCACAGCATGCATCCATCCACATGGAAATTCTTCAGATTGTTTATTATCGTTACCGTTCCTTTGCATTAGCACTTTGGATCCAGTGACAATCCTTGACGACGCGTTACTACTGTATAATGTCTTGAAGCGATCAGAATTGGTGAACTACTGTATCAGCGAAGATCTAAGGCACTCCGGTCACTATCAATGTAATTTAGCTTAGATCTTAAAGTACGACCAAGCAAGTGATTGCCAGTAGCCATCACAGGGCCCATGGATCAAATGATATGTGCTGCCTCCAGAAAATCATTCGATTGAATGCATCCAATTCAGTCAAAGCGCAGCCTAATGGAGGCTCCAGATAAGACACATCCGATTAAAACGTGACATACCGCTAACTGCCAAGAAATGGGTACACAACACAGCCTATCCTGAAGCTGTCGGCTTTTGCTATAGTACCTAACTTTTAAACGGAGTATTTTCTCAAGACAGAGTCTACAAGTTAAACGATCTGCACGTTAAAAGCCCAACATCTGTACCAACCAAAATCGCAAATGAGTATCTGTCTCTCCGTAATCTGTACTGTAAACAGCCATAATTCAAAAATTTCAACAAAAAACCATAAACCGCAGCCGCACCCAAACAGGCCTGACTCTGCTCTGTTTGCTCTTTGGTTTCCAGCCAGCCCTCCTCACGGGGACTGCGCCCAGGAGGTTATACAATGTAAAACGGGGAGGGGAAGAAGAATGAGACATGCTTGTTATGAGCCTTATTTATCAAAGCCTACAAAAAGAATCCTTCCTTCTCATCATCCTCATTTATACAGCAAAACCAACCCCTACAGCAACATGGCCGTCGGATTCTCAATGTAGCCCTTGAATGCCTTCAGCCATTCTGCACCAATGGCGCCTGCAAAACAGGGAAAGTCAGCAACCTAAAGGTGAATCTCCTCCTTTCCCCTAGAGGGCTGACAATAACACTGATCCAGAGCTAGAATAGAAAGTACCATCGATGACATGGTGGTCGCAGCTTAGCGTAGCTGACATGAATGAACCAACATCATACTGACTCTCAGCTCCAGGGACCACCCTCTTCTCAGCTGCCCCAAATTAGTTCCCAGCCATGGTAAGTAACAGAGTGAGCAACATAACAAAATGGTTTCTAGCGGGCCAGACATGCATATCTGAGAAGAGAGTACTGAAACAAAAACGCAATCTATGTTAAAGTTCCATTTGAATTTTGGCTGCGGTTTATGGCTTTTGGCTGAAATTTTTGAATTTTGGCTGTTTACGGTACAGATTACGGAGAGACCGATACTCACTTACGATTTTGACTGGTACAGATGTTGGGCTTTTAACGTGTACTACGTTTAACTTGTAGACCCCGTCTTGAGAAAATATTCCATTTGAAAGTTAGGTACTGTAGCAAAAGCCAAAAGCCGGCCAGCTTGTGACTTGCCAAACAGGCCCTGATGTTCTATTTGGCAACTAAACAACCACTGCCCAGTATTTGAGCGTTTACAGAATCAAGATCATGCGCAGGGTTACAATGTATTGTTGATGTGCAGTGGAAAAAAATCTGACACTGCCAGTAGTAGCAGTGTAGCACAGCCAAAATTCCATTCTCTGGAGTTTCAAGCGCTACCAACACCATAATAGTGGAACCGGGGAATATGCTTTTCAGGACGAACAAAACATAAGGCAAAAGACTACTCTTACTTATCTTAGCTATCTACGTTGCAACTATAAGGTGATATATCAGCGGATCCAACAGTGCAATTATTAGGCAACATGTTACCAGAGCCAATAGCCAAAATTGCTGATTGGGGAGGATTTACGATGGCACAGAACTGCTTAATTCCAAAAGGACCTCCCAAATTTGACACAGTGAAAGTGCCACCCTGCAAAGCATAGCATCCAAATGGTCAAGGACAAATACTGTTGAATCATCCCAGATATGTTTCGGTCTATACCTCATAATCTTCTGGCTTAAGACTGTTATCTGTTGCTCTTTGAGCCAACTGTTTCACCTCATCAGCAATAGTAGCTAAACCCTTCTTGTTTGTGTCCTGTAAAACAAATACAGTTAAAGGAGCAGAAGAAATTTACAAAAAGAAAAGGCGTGGTCTAATTTAGTGCCAAGTCAAAACCCACCCTGATTACTGGAACAAACAAGCCATGCTCAGTTTGTACAGCAACATTAATGTTTACATTGTGATACCTGCATGAGAAATGGATGAAATACATCACATTCTGAGAAACAAAAATGAAGCTCCCAGTTTTAATGATCCATATCCATACCTTACTGGCGAATAAAATCATTCATCCATAAGCTGTTACACTCAGGAACCTTGCAAAGTGCCAATGCTGCAGCCTGCATATTTAACAATAATAAATTCAAAAGTGTAGCGTGGAGACACAGAAGCAACCAAGAATTACATGAAGAATACAAGATAAACTTATTCAGATAACACTCCCTACCACTAAAGCAAACTATGAACACATTGCCTTCTCAAAAAACAGTTTATGTGAACAGGAAAAAATTACACATGCACTGGCCTAGTCTACAGTTGACAGGGAAATGAGTATCAGAAATCACCATAACTCAAAACTTACCTTAATAACAAGATCATTTATGGATACCTTCTTCCCACCAGAGGCATCCTGCAGAGGATTCAATGCACTCCGCAACCTGGAACAGAAATAAGTAATGAACTTTTCGTGAAAGAACCCTTCTAGAAAATAATGGTGCAATTAAAATAAACGAGGCTAATTTTCCCAAAATTAAAAGAGTAAACAATCCATCTAAAAATTAATTGAGCAAATGATTCATCAAATGTTTTTCAGTACGTGTAAATAAAACACTAAAATGTTTGAAGAAAGTTTAGCATGAAAACATACTTAATAAGTTTGTCAACACAAGTATCAACTGTCAGATAGTAGTGAGGAATGGTTTGCTTAGAGTGCAGCAAGCGGTTTGCAGTAACCTGAGGACAATAAAATTAGAATCTGTTAAGGGCAGTAGAATACCATAAGCAACAGATACCTTGGAAGAATTCCATGGCAATGATTTTACCTTCCTTATTTGTGTATTTGGAATATCCACATAGCCTAGTCCAGGAGCTGCTGCAGCTTCCTTCTTGGCACCCTTGGCTACAGAAGCTCCATTAAGCACACTATAACATCATTAGATGATTGAATCCCCCTTTTCTACTTGCATAATTAAAATTATCATCATTCATGACTAATCATGCTTTGATCTTGCCCTTTTAGAGCAGTATCGTGGCTACCGAGGCCTTGTGCAACTCTTGAGCTGAACATTTACAGTTGTAGGTTGTAACACATCCTGTGATTACAATTACATTGCCCGTCACAACCTATTGATCAAGACCGAATCTACTGCGCGTAGACGCACCAGACCATGCTACAGTAGTTGCAAAAACACCAGGCTCCAGATTATTGTACTAGACATGATTGGCACACCCAACGACCAAACCGCGGCCGCAGCATTCGAGAGTCGTTGCTAAACCGCGCCTCGTCGTCAAACTCGAGCCGTCGCCACGGTCGGATCGGCAGTTGGGACCGGAACCAGCGCAATTCCAAGAAACTGGGGCAACGACACAGGCGGAGATAGAGAAAGGGATTAAGCAAGACCTTGCGGGAGTGGCGGAGGAGGAGCGCCATGGCCGCCGCCGCCGGCGACTGTGTGATTGTGCCGCAGGAGCCGCGAAATCGGTGTGGAAGAAGGCTTTGCGGTACGAGCCTCGTCGTCTCGAATGGAAAGCCGGAAGGAGGAGTTGGTGCAGATGTGTTAGGTTAGATGAATAAAGATAGATAGGTTGAGATGATTCTAAATTTGATAGGATGGGACGATTCAATGAGTCTCTTTTTGTTTTCTCTCATTCAGTTGAACCGTTGCTTCTTCCTCATTCCCACTGACGTCTCCTCACTCTCCTCGCCTCCGCTCGATCCGGATCTCCATCGCCTCCTCTCTCCAGATCTCCACCTCACCAGCGACCGCATCACCTCCAGCGATATCGGGCACCAAAACGCGACCGGAGTAGGTGGAGCTGCGCCATCACTAGTGGCTCCGGCGGCCGGGTCCGACGCCTTGCCCACTAGCCTTGGTGGAGATCGCGTAGGTGAGGCCCACGGAGTCGCCATCGGCCACGGCGGCGTGGGGAGAATGGGGCTCCTCGACGATAGGTTCGATGCCGCCAGTTCTCCATGTCGCCAAAGCGCCGCTACCCCTCTCCAGCTCTCCACGCCACCGAGTACAACCTGCCAAAGCGCCGCCAGCCCTCTCCAGTTCTCCCCGCCGCCGAGGTCCCCCTTACCTCACACTCTCCTCTCACCCTTCTTCTGATTTGATTTGTCCATTAGAGCGGAAATGGAGGTGGGCCGGAGAGCCATGGCGACCGGAGAGGAATGGGGGTGACCGAATCCCATCCACCACGAGCGCGCCAACGCCTGGACGAGCTCGTCCGCCCAAATTTGTTGGTTCACCTTGTGCAGCATATTAGGAGAATGCTCCTTGTAGTTGGATGCCTCCATCCGAGACAGAATAGTGATATCCATCCGTCCAACCAAACACATCAACACTTCAAAAAACTGGATATGATGATCCCATTCACCCTTCATTCATGGAACCAAACACACCCTTAGTTACGTGTCCGGTGCAGCCTAGCCTCCTTTTGTTTAGTTTTGTTTTGCTTTGTTTATTTACGTGTTCCTTTCTATGGCATTTTTAAATCATCATAATAATAAAAGGAATCTTGGTCCTAGACATGTTCATATTGGCTTGTGGTGGTGGACCTAGAAAAATTTAGGAGTTGTACAAGCCGTGAGCCCAAGTATAAATAATAACACATAACACAAGCAAAGATGATAACTGCAATAGTTTTGAAATACAATACACATTTGAATGTCCATAGATAAAAAGAAAAGGAAGATATGATAACAAGAACCTCAGTATGACAATACGAAAGCTTCCATTACTTGACAACAAAAGTCTAATTACACACGTAACAAGAACCTCAGTATGTAGGATCCATAAACAAGAACCTCAGTATGTAGGATCTAACACACTAGTCTTGTCTTAAATGTTGTCGGGACTAATCACATGAGTTGAAGCTAACGCCTCCCGTCATCGTATCAATATCACCGAGACACTGAACATAACTCTGGCTCACTGAATGGAAACTGCAACGTTACAATATATCAAGCAGTTACTTGTCTCCAAATTATATAGATATATATATAGCTGTGGCTACCAACAGCCAAAAGCAGAGGCTATACTAGAAAACTCTCTACACATGGTAATTGCCGCCGCCGCCGCCGCCGCAACAGTCGACGCCAGGGTCGTCGACGCCGTGGCCGGAGCTCCAGCAAGCACTGCCTCCAGGTAGGAGTGTCCAACGGCCGGGCTTTCGAGAGAAGACGATGGGCTGTGATCTTGCCACCGCAACTAGTCTTTTTACATGAGACGAGACAAACTCAGTTATCCAAAGAGGAGAAAAAGAATGCTGCTAGGATAAGAGAGGCCTCTCAACATCGGCGCCTTCCAACTGGGCGGGCTGGCTCTCGTTGCTCTTCGCCCACAAGACTAGGTAGAGCCCACCGAACATGACCACTATCCCTGCCAAGCTGTACCAACAGGACGCGACAGACACTTCTATTAGTTAGTTTCAGATTCAGAGATGAAGCATTTAATTAACTACAAGTGCGTAATTACTATGTTCAGCATCATAATGGAGTTTGGTTGCCTGCACAGAGGCACAAGCAGGTGATTTCAAAGTGCCTGCTAGTAGATATTCCCTCCATCTATAAATATAGATTGTTTTTAATTTTTTATATGAAGCTTGACAGTAACATGGCCTTAAGCAGAATCTTGTATTTATTTTGGGTCTTAATCATCTGTCATGGTGGTCGGATGGATCCAGGTTGAGGATCAGCCAGTCAGTCAGCTTACCTTCCTACGCTGACCATTTGTCCGAAGAGGAGGGCAGAGATGGTGGCCGAACAGACTGTCTGCACAGGGCCAAAGATCGACACCAGCAGAGGTCCCTTCTTGCTGATGCACCATGTCTGGAACACCACGCATGCGCCGACCAGCCCTCCTCCCTTGTGCCAGCCAGCCGGACACAAGCAATCAGCTTATCAGCATGACATCGATCGATTCCATTATACTCAAAACTCTGAACAAGGTGATTGTTCTGAGCAGGAGCAGCTAACTGAAGAGATCGATGTTCTATTCCATACCAGTACGACAATCCCTGAGATGAGCACGAGATCGATTCTTGGCGAACCGATGTCGATCTTGCCCTCGACGATGACTTGCATGATCGCGGTGAAGATGCCCCCCATCATCGATGTTATGGTGCACAGCGTTAACGGTGCAGGGAAGCTGATCAATGTCGCGGCCTGATAGATGGCATCGGTATAGTATAGATTAACATAGCAACTTGCATTATAGATGGGTTCTTTCGGTCCATGTTCTAACAACAATGAGCAAAATGAATTACCTGCAGCACTGTGTAGAAAGACAAAACAATTACTGCAGCGAAAAGGTAGGAGCAGCCCAGGATCCAGTCAAAGTAACTGCCGGGTTCTTCAGGAGCTGCTCCGAGGAAGGCTTCTTGTAGGTTTGGAGAGGAAGGGGGACTCTGCAGGAAGCTCATGCCCATTGCTCCTACCAAGCACACAAACGTTCCCAAGATCTTGGCTCGTGTGTACTTGCATGCCTTGTCAAACTTCTCCAACCTTTGCAACAATCACATGACTCTTAGTTATTGTTACCTTGTAGTCCAATTCTTACGACTTAGATGACCGTGGTTACAGAAGTAGTCCATTAGAAAAAGCATATAATTTGACGCTAATAGCTCTGCTTTGTCAACAAGAAGCTAGCTACCTGAAACAAGCTGCGATGATGAAGATCAGCCCAGCGCTTAAGTTCGGCATGGCTGAAGCAATAGCTGGTGTCGTCTTTTTTATCCCCAAAAGCATGAGTTCTTGAAACACGGTTGTTCTGAAGAATCAGTGGATAGCATTATTTGCAGGAAAAAAATTTCTCTTAAGAATTCCAGTCGATGAAATAAACGATGACCTTAAGAGAGTAGCATGACAGAGACCATTGTTGGTACTTTCTGGCAGTATGGCAATTATATTGCCACTATCCATCCGCATAGTATAAACTAGTTAAAAAAAAATCTTGTATGTCCTAAATACCTAAGTATCCTGATTCCTGAGTGCTCCATTATATACCAATAGCACTATATACCTCTCAGATTCTTCTGGTATATGGAAACGGAATTATATTGTCCGATTACCATTTCGAGGCTTTCAGTTAACTTTTGCCATAGACGGCCCAAGCTTCAGAAAGAAGAAAGTACACGTACTATGGCCAGTTTGGCTGGCACGAACTTCTTGAACGGTCTGATAGCTAGTAGTTTGGTTCGATCAATGGAAAGGGTAAATAACAAAGATTGGAGTCACCGCTTAATCTTACCCTCCAAGAGCTATGAGCACAAATTGTGCCATCAAAGTGCGAGAAATCTTTGAAGGCCATTTCTTCCTTTCGAGGGCGACGGCGAAGGGAAGGAAGAAGGCAGAGGAGGCGACGGCGCCGACGACGATCACCGTCAACGGGTTGGCTCCAAGGTCGAGGACGTGGTCGACAAACACGACGTATCCGGCGAGGATGCATTGCGCCACCAGGAGGCCGCCGACGACGACGGCGTCCTCCAAGAAGCCTCCGCCACCAGCTTGTCGGCCGAGCATTGTGATCGATCGATGCGCTACGTACAATCTTGCCGATCTTATATATTCTTCTTATCTACGAACGAGAGCAAACACATGCAGGTTAAGCAATATATCCAAGCTTCAACCAGGCAAGCAGACCAGCAGGAGGGCTAGCTATAGATTTGGGATTGCAAGAAACAATGCAGAGACAGAAGCACATGATAAACACACAACAATGCAAGTACATATCCCTTTCTCTACTTGCAGTTTAACCCGATCGAGCAAGAAAAGCATGACGCCTTTGCGGTGCTTTGCTTTGCTTGTAAGCGGGAACTGAAACGTACGTGTGCTAGCTAGCTCGATCCGTCTACATTATAGCAACTAAGTAACTCACCTTCTAGTTAACGATCGACTTCCTCCCTTGGCCTTCCAAGGCAATTAAGCTGCTAGTATATATAGGCCTTGTTCTTTTTTGCTGCGACTTGTGGTTTTTAGGCTGTTTGTATGAGAGATTGCAGAGTAACAGAAACTCACATGCGGTTTTTGCCAATATAAATGGAGTCAATAAAGTATGTACTACAATTAACTAGTAGACCCTATCTTGAAAAAATACTCCGTTTAAAAGCTAATTACTGTAGAAAAGTCAAAAAGCAGCTTTTTAAAAACTGAAAAGAACATGACCATATTGTACTGCCATTGATTACATCTTTGTTTATATATAGCCTTCTGAACTTGTCTTCCCTACATATCCTTGGGTGCAAGCATTAAGATCGTGCGTACCTGGCTCTCAACACACTTTCCCATGCACCCAGGATAAGATTTATATTTCACTCCTTTCGCAATCGAATCTCTAGATAAAAAATTCCACATAAAAATGCACACAAGATTACAAGACTAAGAAAAACCTTAAAGACTAAGAAAAAAATGAACAGCGGCATATCAGAAAGGTGACACCTGCAGGCTGCATGCATGTCCATGTTTTTTTTTTCTTAAAAAAAATGGAAGAGTCAGTGCTATAAAATCAGTGGAGGAGAAGAAGCTGCTGGCGTACGTTTTCAACTCTCAGAACAGGACCTGCATGTGGTTTCTGTATGGGGAGACAAGACACGGGTTTGTTGTCATCAATCTATCTCTGAACCCGTATATTCAGAGTCGGTAAATTAGTCAGGCTGCAATATCATTTTATATGATTTGAAAACTCTTAGTTTACAGAATCCCAACACTTGTGATATTCCCTCTAAATAATTGCGAGCTTCGTTTATGTTTGATTAAACAGTTGCACTCGAGAAACAGAGGCGGTTACCATTGGAGTATCTGGCTTACGTACACGGTAGAGGGGAGGAACAACACGGCGTGATCATATATACAGGCTCAGTCCGGTCGAACAGTGTTGTATATCTGTCACTCTTTGTAACATCATAGGGTCCAAACCGGTTTAGATCTAACTTTATTCTGAATATGCCACATATATGTAGCAACCCGTTTACGGTTTCGTCCTCGATTCGTATAAAACGGTTAATCGGGGTGCTACTATTGGAACTCCAATCTCATATGTAAGGATTTCTCAAAGTAAACTAGGAAGGTGAAACAGTACCGATCCTGCATACAATTAACAGCAGACAACGGCTGAAGCTAGCTCTGCAAGGTGCATAAGCAACATGACGAATGGACGCCTTGACTTTGCGCTTACTGCAATCACTCGCTACTGGATCATATGATTCATGCATGAATGTTTCTTGCACTTCACGGGCTTCACGCCTAATAATCCTCCTTGTTGCTTGCACTCCACGGCTTTCTTTTGAGTCGCTACTCCGCTCGGAACCACCTATACTTCTAGCTTATAGTTTTTTCATCTTTTTCATCTTTTTTTTAGCTTTTTTGTTTTTTTCTCTCCTTACTCCTTTGTATTATCCATGCTAATATAACATTTTTATTTATTTTTATATTTAGATATGCAAAATAAGTCAATAACGACTACAATATAAAATAAACCATAAAATCCGTCTTATAAGCCACTTGAATACATCCGACTATTTAGAAGCCGTTTGGCCCTGTTCTTTTCGACTTCTAAAAACTGTTTTCGGCTTTTCTACAGTAATTAGCTTTTAAACGGAGTATCTTTTTAAGATAGGGTATATTAGTTAATTATAGTACACACTGTACCAACTTCATTTATATCGGTAAAAACCACATAAAAACCACGAGTTGCAGTAAAAAAGAACAGAAAACATGCCCCTAGCTACCCTGCTGTCACCTCAACATAGACTCTTCCACAAGCAAAAGAAAACAGGCAGGCATTGACACACACGACTAATGAATTACAGCAACCAAATACAATCGGTGGCTTGCAAGACTTCACTCGCCAGCCTTGGTGACAAGCAGGTGTCAAGTCGTTTGTTGGTTTGGTTGCTTCGAAGCAAAAGGAAAGACTACACTGTTTCCTGATGTCTCAGGAACAAACTTGTCTTTTTTCACGGGACAGGTGTGCATTTCGCAAATCAGGTACTATTTCGTTTGTGTGGATTAGTACACTATGGCTCCGTTCTATTTTTGGCGTGAGCTTTTGGTTTATTTTTTATTATTTTTAAATTTCGTTTTTTAGTTTTTTGTCGATTCTTTTTTCTGTATTCGTTTGCATTATATGTGATGAGCTAACATGTTTTTCTATTTTTAAAAATTTTAAAATTTAGTTACGCTAAATAAAACATCATCAGTTACAGTGTAATTTTAATTAACTATATTGTAATTTCAGCTATAAACCCGCTTATTTTAACCAAATCGAGCAACACTTTTATAACTTAACATACGTTAGCTCTGGCACCTTCTAAGGAGCAGTATATGATCATATGATTCATGCATGAATGTTTCTTGCACTTCACGGGCTTCACTTAACATACGTTAGTACTCATGAATGTTCTGTCTTTCTAGAGCTGAAGGACCGCATTCGTGTCTGTGCATGCGTGGTGATGTGAGCACATGTGCATCTTCTCGTAGTCGGAAAAAAAAAGCAGCAATATAAAACCACTGCAATGCTAAACTAAGCCTTAAGTAAGCCGTAATTCTCGACGAAACCCAGCAGTAGACCAACAAGCTAAAGAAATCATCTTAACTCATTATTCTTTCATGGCCCCTGATCAGAAGAATGCGCGGTGCTACCTTGTTTACACAGACAGCACTATCCAAATGCGAACAAAAATTGCCAATAGACCATTGCAACTGTGACTGTAGTTCCACAGTTTTTATAACAGCACTTATCAGCCAGACATCAGAGCATTCTGGTAACTTGCAGAATTTGAAGGGACACGACGAAGGTAACAAAAATGCAACAAGTATCCAACAGAGTTAAACATCTTCAAACAGAGCGATTGACACCAAGAACTCAAAAGGCTCATTTGACATAAACTGAACTTCTCTAAGAAGACCCAAAGGCTGGCTTTTTACGGAAAAAAAAATAGCATTGAAGTGACTCGAACTTGTTAATCATGGACTTATAGGTGGGCTTATGCATCTCATAAAGGCCACCTAAAAGCTGACTCATTTGAAGGAGCTATGCTTGTGAGGGCATAAACTTTAAGCTCAAACAACAGGACTCGAACCCCCGCGCGCACAACTCAGGGTCCTTCCCCAAACGATATCTATTCCTCATCCTGGACTCTTTAAAATTATATATGAGAAACTTCGAAGATAATGCTTCTCTTTTCTTTCCATGCACAGTATACCCTTACGTCTGAATGTACCATGGTACAATCCTATCAAAGTATCAAGTTGTGTGCATAACAACACGTGTCACCGCATCTACAGTTGGCATCTTTAGGAGAATAAGGACAGTCACAAAGAATGCTAAAAGCAAGACCAGTAAGTCATGAAGAGCCCAGCGCAATAAGGCCTTGAATTAGATCCATCCTTTTTTTTGTGTGTGTGACCTCCAATGTTAGCTGGTACAGTGTTTGGATGAGAGAACATGAAAGGTACAGAATCAGACAACACTTTAATAAGTGGAATCGAATTGCACTTATCATGTATTCACATTGCACAATGCATCCAAGATATCCAGACTAATCTTAGGATCATCACAACAGTTGCCAACATAGGGTTAGTGCATGGAACTATGGCTGTGTGCTGTGGAAAGAGAAGCTCACCACGCAGTGCAGGAAGCACAATTTCTTGCTCAGTTGCTTCAGAAGTTGGCCAAGTTCCAGATTGGCTCTCTATGCTACTAGAGCAATTATTTGACGCACCTGAACAATATTGCACCCGTGATAAGTTAGTATTTCCTATAAAAACATTAATCAGAAATGGAGTTTACAATAATGCCAGAACTATAAACCTTGCGTGTGTCCTGACTGAAATGTTGAGCAAGACCACTATCCCAGGAAGGAAATGCATCATTTGCACTTGAGTTCGTAGCAACAGTAGATGTATCCATTGGTATAACACAGCCTTGCTCCATTATATGAGAAGCTTGAGTAAAGATGGATAAACAAACCCCTGGTCTGTAGCTGTTGTCGTTCCCTTGATCGGCTATTTTAGATCTATTCCTCACTCTTCCTCACTCATCGGCACCCTCTTTCGTCTAGCGTCGTTCTACTTCAAGTCGTCGCCGTCCGACCACTCTCCGACGGATAATTACCCTCTTGTTGTGCTAGAACGGCACTAGACGAAGGAGGAGACCGATTGAGTGAGGAATAGACGTAGAATAGCCGATCAAGGGCATGTAACTGACAACTGACTAGAAACAGAAAGAACACAGTATTTTGCTTCTTAGACATCGTTAGAAAGAAATTCGACTCGAAGCAACATCTTCAATCAGCAGCGGAAGGTAGCCTCCCTCACCCACTCGGAAACTTGGGAGCTAGTTTTGGTCCAAATTGAGCAGTTAAGTTTGGTGGGAACGGATGCACATTAACCCTACCACAGGATCCTATCGTTAGTAAGCTCGCTGATCTAGTGTAGAATAAACGCGAATTAGACCGGCAGTGGCCGTGGAACGAGGCAATTTCTGAGCAGGCAATTGGATCCCAAAGGAGCAGACAAGATAAGGCAGTAGAGATCACAACCCCTCTTCCACTTTGAAGACAAGACGAGAGAGGGAGGCGGTAGAAGCTGGGAGGAAGATGGGTCACAGGCAGCACAGGTGCAGCGCCTACTTGTCGTGCGGAGGCGCGGCCATCGGCGCCGCGTCCGACGAATCGAGCGGCGTGCTCCAACGATCTCGCTCGCAGGTCGGCGGCACTAGGGTTGGGTTGGCGTCTGCTCTGCCTGCGTGGGTGGGGAATGCAACTGCATGGGCCGAATTTTGGTACACGGCCCAGATAGCTCTCTCTCTCCCCCGTGCCTCCTCCTTCTTCCTTCCATCCCATTCCATTCCATTCCATGATATCTCTCTCTCTCTCTCTCTCTCTCTCTCGTCTGCGCCGCCTCCACATCACGCGAGCGAAATCCCAAATCCCGATTCAGCTCTCCGCCACCCCAATCCCCTCCCCTACTCCACTCGCAATTCTCTGTTTCGTCAGGTCGCATATTCGCCTCGTTTCGTCAGGTGGGGTGGTTACTGCGCTTCTTCTTCCTCCTCCTTTGCATGCCCGTGATTTTTTTTCCTGCGCGCGTCTGATGCGGAGTTTTCTGGCCTCGATTCGGGGTTTGTAGGTAGATTCATCTGACATTGGAGCTGATTCTAGTCTGTAAGATGAGCTAGATTTCACCTAGGATGCCGCGAGATTTCAGCGCTGTAGCTGTCTGATTTAGCTTAGAGCTGTCGGGAGGGATGAGCCCCGAGCCCCCAGAGCCAAAGTAAATTCAGAAGAGTACGCCTTGTCTGTCAATAGCAGCAGCAGGAGGAGGAGCATGAGGATAGTCTACTCTAGGGAGTTTCTGCTCTCGGTTGCCCACACGGAGCGTTGCAAGAAGCTGCCCCCGGGTTTCGATGGGTCGCTCCTGAGGTCTTCTTGTCTACCAGTTGGACTTCAGTTTCCTTTCCTTTCCGTAGGCTCAACATTGTAGGTGCTGATTTGTTCGCGGAACAGTGACCTGCAGGTGGTGTCGGCCGGCGTGCTTGAGAGGAGCAAGGGCCACTACAGTACACCCCTAGGAAGCTCAGATGGGCCAGGAGGGAGGTGGGAGACTCACTCCTCCCGATCAAGTGACCGGGACGGCGATTTACCTGACCGTGGGTCTTTAACGCAGGGTAAGCATGTTTTGTTTTTCGGCAGTCCCTACCTTACTTTCAACGCTCGAAGCGTGCGAAAGATCAGCGAATGATTGTTCACTGTACCCTCCTTGGTATGGCCACTTTGTGCTTGTGAGATTGTATTTCCTTGTCTCGCAGGATTGACATTCAAAGGCTTGCTAGTTTGTACTCTTATATGTGTGCATTTGTTTAACCAAAAACATTAAACAGAGTAAGGTCAATTAATTACATGATCATATTGTTTACTAGTTAGGCATAGTTTACCTCCTTGTGTATCCCTATTTATGGGCATATTAGGCATGCCGATTGCATTGCTTTCCGCTTCCGCGGAGCTAATAATTTTCCTCCTGCAGATAGGCGTAACGGAAACCAATACAGACACAGCTGGCACAATACGGAGCATGATGGCCTACTGGGAAGCGGCGGTTTCCCTAGGCCGCCAGGATATACCGGGAATTTGGCACCGAAAGATCGTGGCAATGCGTATCAGCCAAGCAGGACATCTGAACGCTACCAGCCACCACGTCCTTACAAGGTTTGAGCGGGCATGCATGTTTCTTTCCTTCCTTTCTTTCTCTTGTAGATTGACAACCTTTGGAACGCTAGTTAGTGAATACACTAACTGCACACAAATGACAGGCTGCACCTTTTCCGCGGAAAGATGTTGACTCAATGAACGATGAGACATTTGGGTCTTTTGAATGCTCAAATGAGGATAGAGCAGAAGAAGAAAGGAAACGAAGGGGTCAGTCTCTTACCGCAACATTATAACATCCGTTTTTTCGCTGCAGTCATCTACAATGTCTCACATTGCCCTTCTGTGCAGCATCGTTTGAACTGATGAGGAAAGAGCAGCATAAAGCCCTGCAAGAGAAGAAGAATGGTCCTGATATTGAGAAAGAAAATCCCAGTGATGATGTCATTTCACTGTTACAGACTTCTACTGAAAAGACAGGCGCCACAACTAAAAGTGAGAAGCCAGATGGATCTGCAGTGTCTTCGGTTTATCACGAAGATACCACTAAAACATCTTCTGCTCTACCAGCTCCCACGGCCAGGCCACTCGTGCCACCTGGTTTTTCAAATGCATTCGTGGAGAAAAAGCTTCAGCCACAGCCACCCAACATCTCACTTGAACCAAAGGTGCATGCCTTGACGATGTTTCTGTAAAGTAGTTGCCAGCAATTACATGTAATTAGCTTCTTACTGCCAATTTCATACTATGTAGAAAAGTATGGGATGAATTACCGCGGAGAAAGTTTTGACTCTTCTCTAATCGATTCATCTGTTTTTATTTATCTTATCTTGACATGGGTGACAACATACAGCCAAATTTGAAATCTGACACTAGACAAACAAAATAGTTTTTTCCCGATATGATACCCATGTACTGATGAGATATTGACATATTGTTCTGATTTTTGCCATTACTAGATTGGCGCGTCCTTCAGTATAAAAGGAATGATACTCTGGGGATACTAGTAATCACATCCTAAGAGAACAAGGGGTAGCAGATCTACTATCCGCCAATGCCGTACTGTTCCTGAACTGTTGTTTGTAATTTGTAGGCTCGCAATGCTACTAGTGAGGATAGCATGCGGACTATCGCACGATTTGGTGGACGAGTAGAGGGAAACCAGTCAGCAACAGAGATCACTGCAAGCAAAAACAAAGAGAAGGGCATTTCTGATAACATTGCTAGTGTGGGTCAAAAGCACACGCTTCCATCTGGAGGTGCTACCTCTTCAACTGAATTTGCTTCTACCATTCTGAAAGGGAGTGAAGATTGGGAAGCTGGTGCGATGGATAAGTATTCCATTGAAAAAGAAGGCAAATCAAACAACGTTGATTCAGTTAGGAAGGACAATTCAATCTCAATCTTGGAACAGTTCTTTGGCAATGCATTGTCGAAAAGTGGTAGCAATTTACCGACATATGTTGTGGTATGGCAACAAATCCTTGTTTGGTTGTGCTCACTCTTAGTCTCCTATCTATGCAGATGCCTTGTGTGGATCTTTGTGGTTTCTGTATATATGAGCGTTAAATTAAATATTTACATATTATTGAATTAATCAACAAACATGTTTGATGTTTGTGTGCTGACCTGTGACATGACCCAACCTAATCTTGCAAATGTAGTGATGCTGAGTAAACTTGCACTTCTGCAATTTATGTTTTCATAAATGCAGATAGGTCTTGCTCACATATGATTTTTTTTTCACTGTGTCTATTCATTGATTGTTATTTCTAGGAAGGGGTGGCTGTTGAGAGTTTTAGCTATGTAAATCATCTATGTGTATTCTTGTGTATTGATAGCAGATGGTGATAGTTGCAAACTTTCTAGACCTCTGACTTTTCAGATGGCCTCATGCCCACATCTTAATCCGTTAAGCTGAAAAATAGCATTTGGCGTTGGGTCACAATGCAGAAGCGACAAATTGTTTCTGGCCCATGCCATGTTGCAGCAAGGTGTTCCGGAAAGAAGAAAGCTCCAAGTTTGTTGGGCATTAAAATATGTATTACTTGTTCATGTGTTTATTCCTTCTTTTCCACCTTTTGCAGAGTGAACAGACGAAAACAGATGACAATACGATGGTTTTGTCTGTACCAGAATCATCCAAATTTGCTCGCTGGTTTCTTGATGAAGGTAATCCTGTTTCATAAATTATGCTATATGCTATGTGTCAGTCCTGTGCATTAGTTGGTGTAGTATCGTTTCTTGTACTCTTTATATCAAACATTTGGTTCAACAAAGTGGTATCAGTATCTTGGTAAATCATCATGCCATGAAAACATCCCAACAGAAGTAACACTTGTGGACATGTCCCCCTGTGCTCTATGCATGTTAGGTGAAAACAGCATTCTTTTGATGATATGTCCTTTTGATGACTTTGAACCTGTATTTCTCTGTAGACTTGAAACCTGCAGAAGACTTATCGTCAAAGAGCCTGCTCTCCGTGATTGTCAAAAATGAAAATCCAGGTCCAGAAAATTTAGCTCCTGGTGCTCCTTTATCTGACAGTGCTATTCAGAATTTATCACCAAGATCACCTACTGATAAATTTGATGCTGCATCAAAGCTCCTCTCATTTGCATCTCCTGCACCTGCTGGTGGAATCCTGGAACAGTACAAGCATGCTGATATTCCACGGCCAGCTCCAGTTATGATGACATGTGAGGATCTTGAGCAGACGATGCTGGCGCAGGTTGCTTGCAATAGCAGCTCCAATCAGAAGAATGCTGTTCAGGGGCATCAGGCTGTTTTAGATGAGCCAACTGCTATGCAGAAAGTAGCTGTGGACAATCGTGCATCGCAGCATCTTCTTTCATTATTACAAAAGGGAACAGATAATAGGGGATCATCTTCTTTGGGTTTCCACATAGGATCAGCTGATGAACCACAGAGTTCTGATGTAAATGCTATGGCCAATGGTGGAATGTCTGGAACTGCTCCGACTAATAAAGCTGAAACCATTCCTACTTCAGGGAAGAGCCTGACATTGGAAGCATTATTTGGGGCTGCTTTTATGGATGAGCTCCATTCCAAGGATGCACCAGTTTCTATTCGAGGATCTGCTGCCGGTGGCCCTAACTATGAGTTTGCAGAGACAGGCAAAACTTTATGGCCATCTGGTCAAGAAGGATATTACCCTGGTGAACGGCCCCTACCCTTCAACAACATTAAAGATGGAGCTGCCCCTAAAGAACCAGGAAATGGAATGGAGTACAGGAGTTCAGCATTCCCTGGTCCTGGTCCAATTCAGGGTAGTGCTAGCTTTGACAAGAAAGGCTTGGAAATTCAGCTGCCTGAAGAAGATAATTTGTTTACAATGAACAACTCTTTGGATGCTCAAAAGCATGATATTTTGCCATCAGTGAAATCCAGTAGGATTGAGGGGCTATTGCCGGAAAAGGCAGTTGATGATCTCAATTATAGGCTTCAGAGTCTCGTGCCTGGTGATGCAGAACACGTTCAAGTAGTTGGTCCTGATGCGCTGGGCTCTCATTCTCGCGAACAGCGTTACCAGGTTGAGTCACAGAATCTTTATCATCTTCTACAGGGTAGGCCTTCTACACTGGCTCCTCGTCCTATGATGGATCACATTGGTAATAGGAATCAGCAAGCCCCATTCGACATGCCACAAGCAATACACCATGATCCGCACCGTTCTTTCCCAACTAATATGAATCCTATGCAACACGCTCTTCGTGCTCCAGGGGTCCCTCATTTGGACCCGGCTGCCCATCATCTTATGCTACAGCACATCTCCATGCCTCGAAGTTTTCCACCAGAAGGCTTGCCAAGAGGTGTCCCACCATCTCGGCCTGTGCATCACATGCCTGGTTATAGACCTGAGATGAGCAATGTAAATAATTTCCATATGCACCCTCGCCAGCCCAGCTATGGAGAATTTGGATTGATGATGCCAGGTGAGAGCGAGCCTCTACAAGCTAATTTTGTATGTTGTGTTTACTTGCAGAGTTAACCTGTCACTGTTTGCATAGTTTAGACGGCACAGAGGCTGGCCTGCTGTAGGGGACAAGACAAGAATTTTGAGCAAAAATGTTTACTTTCCCAAATCTGATATCCCTTATCACATGACAGTATGACACGAAATTTACTAGTTTACATTAGGCACAAAGCTTCTCTTATCTGAATTTAGATGGCATAGGATCTGGTTAATGGGAACGGAATAGTATTCTGCTTCTTTTGGATGTTATGGTTTTCATTTGGACTTGTATCGCTGCTTTAATATGATGAGCAATTTATTGTCTTCTTCCATTATTCTTGAAGTCAAAGGTAGAGATGTTTAATGTCTCCTTGTTTCTCCCTGTTGTTTTGTTTGCCATTTTTTCAATTGGGTTTCTCGTTCGTCAACCTCATATTACTGTAGGAAAAGGCTCCTTAATTTGTGCATTTTCCAGCTTAGATGTATCACGTGTGTTAGCCAAATAGGTCGATTATACTGTGTGTTAGCCAGATAGGTCAATTATACCCTGAATTTGTTTATGTTCCCAACTTTGAGCACACGTTGATTTCCCACTGTTTTTTTTTCCTCGTATTGTTTAGGTCCATCAGGTCCAGAAGTGAGGGGCAATCACCCAGAGGCCTTTGAAAGGTTGATGCAGATGGAGGAGCTTACTGCCAGATCCAAGCAGATACACCCAGCAATGGCCGGCCCTGTACCTGGTGGTATGTATGGGGCCGAACTTGACATGAGATACAGATGATGGACGTGTGATTACTTGTGCACTCAAGGATCAAGAAGCATGATTTGTTGTATTTGTGTCAATATGGTTTACCCAAACCGCTAATGTACCGTGTCCATGAACTTGGGTTAGCGTTGCCATCAGTGGGGTTATTCGGTTGGGTTGTTGGGGAGTTTCACTGGCAAGTGGTGTAGCGTGTATGCTGCTGAAAGAGTGGATGCTGTGATGAGGGAAGGGGGAGGTAAAATATTATTGCATTGGGCGCTGTCATGGCAGGCAGCAGCTACCTATGTGCTGTGTCCATCCGACTATTCGTTTTCAATTTTGTATAAATACTATTCTGCAAAAGAAAAGGTACCAGATTAACGCGTTCGGGTGCTCCCCTGCCTCAGTTTCTGAATTCTTTGTGTTGAGCTTTTGAGTATCATGAAATGAGATATCGTAAGCAGGCATGTATCTTCATTTTTAACTGAATAGTTTGGATATCTGAAGAATTAAGCACAAGATTTTGTGCTTTTCTCTTTGAAATCCACACGATTTTTTAGTCAGCGTTGACGACGCGCAGTGTCTTTAGCACCAAAAAAAATCTTCGAATTCGCAATTTCTTTTCTGGGACCAAGCCGAGCCAAGCGGAACGACGCTAGGAGCAGAGCAGCCATGTTCGCGACCACCTCCTGAGACAGTGAGACCTCCCTAACCCTAGCTCCGATGGCGTTCGCCCGCGCCTCCTCCTCCCCGCCGGCCTCCGCCCGCCACGGCGGCCGAACCGCGCCGGAGCTGTCGGGCCCCACCCGCGGGTGGTGGTGGTCACCTCGGGCAAGGGCGGCGTGGGAAGACCACCACCACGGCCAACCTCGCCGCCTCCTGGCTCGGCTCTCCCTCCCCGCCGTGGCGGTCGACGCCGACGCGGGGCTGCGTAACCTGGACCTGCTGCTGGGGCTCGAGAACCGCGTCCACCTCACCGCCGCCGACGTGCTCGCCGGGGACTGCCGCCTCGACCAGGCCCTCGTCCGCCACCGCGCGCTACAGGACCTGCAGCTGCTCTGCCTCTCCAAGCCCCGCTCCAAGCTGCCCCTCGCCTTCGGCTCCAAGACCCTCACCTGGGTCGCCGACGCGCTCCGCCGCGCCGCCAACCCACCCGCCTTCATCCTCATCGACTGCCCCGCAGGTCAGGCGTAACCGCATTTCACTTAGATTCGCGTTGCCCCCATCAATTACATCCAAAGTGTAATTGTTGGTTTGCCTCGGTCTGATAATGAACTGAGGAACCCATTTCGTTGATGAGGTACTCTGTTTCGCTTCGACTTTATTTTAGATGCTTGCTATGTAGAATACTTGTACTCTAGTCCCATTAATCAGTTCGATGAAATGAGCCGTGTACTAGTGTTCGAACCTCCACAGAATATGACCACGTAAGAGAACCTTAGATGATAGGAATCGCTTTTTTATGGTGTTTCTGAGTTCCACCTGTATGCATAGCTCAATTTGCTTCAGTGCAAGCAGTGATTGTGATGCTTATGTCGTGTTTGCTCGTTCATCCCCATAGATTGCCCCAGATTACAAGGATTTCAGAGCCAGGATGCTGTCCTGATTGTTTTTCTGATGCTAGTGCACACATGATAAAATATTTCAGATTTATCAAATTCAATCCATTTATGTGTAGTATTTTTCCTTTGACGTTATTTAGAGCCATTCATCGAGTTATTCTTGGTTGCTTTTCTTAGCCGTCGTATACAAGCATTGTTAAGGTCAGAGATCAGCGTATTTAATTCCGTTGCGACTCCCAACTTCACTGATTGGCCCTTCAATTGTCAGAAACGGATGTCTTAACTGACTGCATAATACTATCATTTAGTCATAATGCAACCGTCAACTTTTGCATGTTTATGTATTATTTGCATCTTCAATTTCTTCCCATGATCTCAGTTAGTTAAAGCATTGCAGTTATCATCTATAGATCAGTTGCCAGTTGCCACAGAGTATGTGATTAAATCCTATTTCCAACAGTTGCCTGACATGATGTTAGAATCTAAAAGCACTCATATGCACCTGCTTCTGTTATCTAAGGTTGCTCAACTCAGGTTTGTTGCCTTGTAGGTGTTGATGCTGGGTTTGTCACTGCCATTGCCCCCGCGGAAGAGGCAGTGCTTGTTACTACCCCTGACATTACGGCTCTCCGTGATGCTGACCGTGTTGCTGGGCTGTTGGAGAGTGACGGCATCAAAGACATCAAGATTATTGTGAACCGAGTGCGGCCTGACCTGGTGAAGGGGGAGGACATGATGTCAGCACTCGACGTGCAAGAGATGCTTGGGTTGCCTTTGCTTGGTGTTGTGCCAGAGGATGCGGAGGTGATCCGGAGTACAAACAGAGGTGTGCCCTTGGTGCTGAACGACCCACCCACACCGGCTGGTGTTGCTCTGGAGCAGGCAACTTGGCGGATGGTGGAAAGAGATGCCATGACAGCAGTCATGGTCGAGGAGCAGGAGAGGCCCAAGAAGAAAGGCGGCTTCTTTTCATTCTTTGGTAGGTGATGCTGCGCAACGAGTTCAGTGTAGGCGGTGTGTACAGATTTGCAATTTGGAGTTACGAATTGGTTTTCGGTTTGTTTTACTTTGTTCTAGGGTAGAATCATTCATTCGGTGTGCTTGAATCCAGTACTAATACGCAGTTTTGCCTTGGTGCTTCATTGTTGGGGATAAGTAGCGACCGAAGGCTCAGAGCGAATACTAAAGGAGTAAATAAGTATCCGGCACTATCTATGTTTGATTCTAAGTAAAAAAAATACGAAATAGGATATAAGATAAGTGATATCTGTCTATATATATCTGTATGTCAAGTGATATAAATAAGTCTGTTGTGACTTAAACACATCTAAACAGACGAAGAATACTGAGTACTCTTTCTTCGATATCTCAGTTACTAGTCTCTTCATATCCGTTTTGATTGTACCTCTACCGCTTAATGTCCTGTAGAGATGTAAAAGAAATAGATAATATCGCTCGAAAAGAAATAGATAATTTTTGTGGATTGATCGTCTAAATTCTTATGGAATGAATACAAGATAAAAAAAATAGATATCCGATACTTATCTGTGTCCGACTCTGACCAAAAAAAAAATAAAATTGGATACGCTCCGATTACACCCGGCAGACAAGACCTTAGCATCAAAAATTGAAATGTTAAGTGCTGCATGCGTGTAAGCATAGTATTCACTCGCAACGGCAATGAACGTGGCTCGCCGGTACAATTAAAATCGTGTTCCCAAGAGAAGGTGAACAAGCAGATCGCTGTTCTAGTCACCCACAGCCACACTACAGCGAAATCTCAGTAAAAAATTTGCTAAAAAATGTGGCTCCATCCAAGAAAGTTTTTTAGCAAGATGACATGAGTAAATGTGGGTCGAGATCATCTTTGGGATAAAGCATTCAAAGTTTCAAACAGTTAATGCAAAAATATATTCTGCAGCTTTGCCACGCATCAACCACATCAGTTATACACAAGCACAGTGATCTTTATTTTTTGGGGGTACGGATAGAAGTATCAAGATAAAGCAGATGTTACAGTTTATGTCATACAGATTGATCTTCCACTCGAATACAGAAACATCACAAGCTCACAGTCCGGGGGCCGTGACAAGCACGGCCAGGCCACATAAAGCATAAAGCGTACAGCCACATCACTTCATGTACCTCTGCAGAAACTTGCGGTGGAAATCACTTCTAATGGTATCATTGATAAACCGTTTCGGTGTCTTGGTCTCTCCACGAGCCTGGTTCTTGAATACAACATCATCATCCCACCTGCGACAAACATACATATAGATCAGGATTCGGCTCACCATAAAGCGCGGCAACATAAAAGAATAATGCGACGCAATGAGCATCAGTGTCTTGACCTTCTCTTAACACTGAAGGAGCCAGCATTGTTTATATTGATCAACGGGTTTCCTCTCATCAGTTCAGCCTCCTTCATCTTGGCCTCCTCTTCTGCTTGTTGGTGCTCCTGCAGCGAACAAGCACGCACAATTTCCGTTGTTTTATCTAAAACCTAAATAAATGGAAGACCTTGAAATGATAATAGAGATAAGAAACCAGTAAACCTTTCTAAGCTTCTCCTCAGCTCTTTCTTTCTTGATCCTTTCAAGCTCTGCCATTAGAGCCTCAGTGTCATCGTCGTCATCGTCAGCATCTTCATCACTGAATGGAGGTTGCAATTTGATGTGTAAGAGCAAGAATACATGGAGTAAGTCAACTACACTACAACATCATGAGCCCAAATAAACAACTCAATGTCCTAAAAAAGACTCAAGACAGTTGCTGCGTTATTCTTATCCCCACATGCTAGGCAATGCCAGAACAAGTATCAGCCACTAGCCTTGTTGCTAATACCAAATATTTTCGTAACACAGAGAAAAACAGTTTCATCCCCATCCTACAAAATTATTAATACAGTTACAGGATGTATAGTTAATCCCATTCGTGCAACAATGAGATGAATCTCCCCAGTATTTTACATGACCATGATTTATAAACTACTAAGCAAGTAATAAACAGACCTTTCGTCATCACTTCTGGGCTCCATGTCAGAGTCATCTGCATCAATCTCTCGCGGAACTATCTTATCCTCAGCATCTCGCTTTGAACCTATGATTTACAAGAACAGAGTGAGTAATCACTACGCCTGAACATAAACAGTTCTTCATAACCATGTAGAATTAGTGCCACCAACCTTCTAGGAGTAGGCCTGAACTTTTCCGCCGGTCTCTCTCTTCTGCAAGAAAGAACAGGTTGAACATATCAAATACAATTCACAGGTAGGTAATCATACAAGGGAAGAAAAGACAAACATCATGGAAGCAAGAAGTTGGCAAGCATTCTCTGAACAAAAGAGGGAGAAAGTACAGATAGAACAAGAGGTAATACCAGCATAGGACTTATCCTTCGACGAGTAGTGCTTGTGTTCACGCTCCTCGAGTTCATCCCTGAGATTCCTCCTCTGTAACTCTTCTTGGGTATGCTGTCCCTCCTTTCTGTACATATGAGGGGAAAGGTCAGTACATCTTAGAGAGGACGAAATATCTGTATATATATTAAAAAATGCACAGCCAATTTTGTTCAGGGTTTGACAGGGGCAAGAAATAGATGATTGGTAAAATAATCGTGAGAAGCAATAGCTTAGCCATATGCAGTGCTCTTGATTCTGGTTACCAGACACTAAGGACACAGATAAGGAACATATGACTCATGATAAATCATTTGTTCATTCATGGTGCTTAAATTTACTCTCTCTCTCTCTCTCTCTCTCTCTCTCTTGATGCAGCAGCAATTTAGAATTTTGTAAAACGCTTACACTTGGTATGATATAGTTATCACAGCTCCAAACTTCCGAACTATATTGTGAACTAGCAACATAACAGACAAGTACTTATTTAGACATACTTTCCAAGCACAACTAGAACGCTCAGTTACTAGGTCAACATTCAGTTTTGCCCAACTTTTCGATGCAATCAAAATTACTTAGGTAAGGCATATTAACTAGTGTTGCCTGAGCACATGCATATCTTTATTTGTGAAGCTATACAACTCAGACCCATAACCTAACCCTGGCCACCCTGCAGCCGTTTTGAAGCGATTGACATGGAAGAAAGGTTTGCACTAGGCGATTTGGGCCCTAAACCGAAGCAAAACCGAGCAAATTAAGCATTATAGGGTTCGTATACCAACCCCAACCAGCGACAATCTAAAAGATGGGGTTGGGCATGTGTTGCTTGCAATTCCATCGCACAGAGTTCGACGAGGCCATTCCGATCTGAAAAATGAGAGCTTCCAGGGACGAACCCTAACCCTTTCCCCAATCATGCGTCAATAATAACAATAATAATAAAGAGAGCGGTAGAAATCGCGAGCGGATCCCCAGACAAAGAAGCAAGCAATTCCGACGCGAGATGGTGGAGCAACGCGAGGTGCGGACTAGTTGATTGGATGGATGCAACCATGGGGGGCCTATGGTTTACCTGGGCTTGAGGGAGGTGTGGGCGGCGAGGTCGCGGGAGGAGTACTGGTGCGAGGGCCCGAAGATGCGGGTGCCCCCCTGCTCGTTCCCTCCCTTGGCAGGAGCCCACGTCGGCCGCGCCGCCGTCGTCATCGCCGGTCTGGTCTGCTCTGCGCGAGAGCGAAACCCTAGCCAAGAAGCAGCTTCGAGCCCCTTGTTGTTGGTCGACGCGTTTCCTTCGTTGCAGCTTCGGACGGCGACGCGGAGGAGGCAATTCTGCAACCAAGGAAAGCCATGCTCGTGCCGGGCTCGCACGCTAGGGTGACAGCCCAAGAACGGCCCATACCATCTCTTTCGTGGGCCGTGCGTATCTAGCATATGCCGTAGTGTTGAGCTTCGGGCTGGGCTGGAAAGGACGGCCCATTTGGCCAGCGAGCGAAGAAGCTGCATAAATTACTACTCCTTGCAACGCTGCTTGCACGTCGTACAGTACAGAGGCAGAGGTAAGTGGTGACACAGCATGCTCGCTCTTGTACATACGATGAAATGCTCGTACAGAGGCAGAGGCAAGTGGTGATAACAAAAACTAGAGCTAGTGGCAGCAGCCAGCATGGCAGCGATCGATCGCCTCCTCCTGCTCGTTATTACTGCTTGACTCTCTCTCACGAAACGTGTAACAGTTTGCTGCAGCCTACTAGCATGCCTGCCATGGCCGCGGAAGCTGCAGCAGGCAGCTACTTGCTTTCCGTGACCGAGTAGGAGCACTGCTGCACGGTGACCTGGTCGATGGGCAGCGTGTCTGTCGGGAACGGGCATGCGCCGTCGTGCGCGCCCTGCAGCGGCTCGCACGGCGAGGGGCTCACGTTGGTCGACACGCCCTCCACGTCGGTGCACGTCCACGGGTACTTCCTTGACTTGGCCATCTCCGCCGTCACGTTGGCGATGCAGATGCCCTTGAACGGCGCGCCCTGGATGCCCTCCAGCCGTGCCGCCGTGGTCACGCCGGTGGCCACCACATCCTGGTAGCTGATGTTGTCCACCACGGGCACCGCCTTGGGGTCGTACTTGTCGTCCGGGTGCGACTTGTAGTTGCCCGTCATCCAGAACACCCACTTCATCGTGTTCAGGCTCATCCCGCGCACGAACACGTCCTTCACGAACGCGCCGCGCCCCACCGCCGTCTTTATGCGCACGCCGGACTCCGAGTTGATCGCCGTGATGTCCTCCGCGCGCACGTCCTGGATGCCGCCCGACATCTCGCTCCCCAGCGCGATCACCGCGCTCGTCGGGGAGACGCACGTCAGTCTCCGGATCACGATGTGCTGGCTCGGCATGCCGTACGCGATGCCGTACTCGTCCCACCCGCTCTTGATCGCCACGCAGTCGTCGCCGGACACGATGTAGCAGTCCTCGATCCGGACGTGCGAGCACGAGTCTGCAGCAGCGCCACCGCGCACCGAATCAGTCAGTATAATATTCTTCCTTAGCTTGCAGAACCACACATATTTTGGAAGAAGAAATTCGAATTTCTTCCTACATACCGGGGTTGATGCCGTCGGTGTTGGGAGAATGCGTCGGAGCGAGGATGGTGATGCCCTGCACCACAATGTTGCTGCTGTAGACTGGGTGGATGTTCCACGCGGGCGAGTTGAGCAGCGTGAGGTTGGAGATGAAGATTGTGTCGGAGTGCATCAGCTCGATGAGGTACCCGCGCGTGTACTTGAGCTGATTATTGTGGAACTTTGACCACCACATTGCACCCTGCCCATCTATTGTTCCGTTGTTGCCTGAAACATAGTTATGGTTGGCCATCAAAAGCAAAATCAGATACATACATGCTGCCACTAGCTAGATTATTCGGTGCTCTGGTGTGGTGCAGTTACACATTAAACTTGTTGGTAGTGAAAGGTTCAGCCAAAACAATTTCAGAGTTTGACGTGCATTTCTTCAGAACAATTGAAGCTATGAACTTTTGTCAGGATAAAGACTCAACCCACCTGTGATGACCACATCGGTGAGGTTTGATCCACCAATGAGGCTAGTGTATCGTCCACCGATTTTATCTCTTCCTCTTCCGTAAGAAGGCAAAGGATCCACAATTGGCCATTCGCTCATAACCTGCATCACCAAATTAACTTCTTGTTAAAATCCGAAACCGAAGAAGCTCGGCAACATTTTTCAATGTCCATGGTATCAAAGAGATCTAACCAATGGTATCAAAGAGATCTATCCAAGATCATGATACAAACTGCATCAGGGATAACGATCAATGCATCATATCTCAAGTACTCTCCGGTTCATATGTCTGTCTGAACAACGTTACTATTCTCAGCGTTGCTCTACTGCGTAGTGAGAACTATATCGTATTATGCGTTTGGGTATTCATATCTAATTATCATACTAGTAAAACCAATACTACTGTCCTTCAAATTTTTTTAAAAAAGAAGAAGAAGAAGAAGAAGAAAAATTGGGGAGATACGACAGACCTGGGAGCCGAGGATGACGGCGTCTCTGTGGAGGAAGAGGGTGAAGTGGCTGGTGAGGTTGAAGGGCCCCGTCAGCCATTTCCCCGCCGGCACGTACAGCATGCCTCCGCCGGCGCCCTCGCCGGAGTACTGCGACAGGTGATCCACCGCCGACCGGAACGCCGCCGTGTTCGAGGTCGTGCCGTCGCCCACGCCGCCAAAGTCGGCCAGCGACGCCGTGTGCTCCCGGCAGCTCGGCGCTAGGTACATGCTCTGGCCGGCGCTGCCCGCTGGTGGGCCGTGGCGGCGCGCGGCGACAGTCGCCGACGCGGCGAGGAGGAGGAGGCATAGGGAGCGGAGAAGCTGTGCCAAGAAACGGGAGATGTCGGTGCGTTAGGCTTCAATATTTTGCATCTTATTTTGGAATTTTTTTACAGGAGCTGATTTGGTGAGTGGCGTTCAAATTGGGAAATCTTGATTGAATTTTGGCATATATATATACACATATAATATATCAGACAATCCTGTTAATATTCGTTAATTCGAAAAGACATTGATTTGAAAATAAAATCATGGATAGAGTATGGAGCCTGGACATTATGATGTCCCTATTATTTAAAATATATATAGAGAGAGAGATGAGAGGATTTGCAAGACTTTGACAGAGAAAGCTCAGAAATTTGATATTGCTTATAGGGCACTTGAGCAAAACAAGAATAAAAGCGAAATTTTGGTTGTGCATAAGAAAAAACCAAATGGGAATCAAGATGCTGCAAAATTTTGATCTTTTTAGGTGGTGGAGCATTCCCCTTCATTGTTGTAGAAAAATTCTGACAACACCAAACCGACATTTCTGTACCATCTTAAGCAAAAAAAGAATGGCATTTTTCAGTGCGCCATTTCATTCAGAAGATGCACATATGCAATCTATGCGAAGATACTGATAAACAGAAACGAGTAATGATGACCAACAGGACAATTAAAGAAATTGAAAGGATGATGGGTGAAACAGATAGGAAATGAGATGAAGTGTACTTGCAACAGCTATTGAAAAGATTTGCAGGACATCCATAAAAGACTAGAACCGACGGAAGAACAAACACGCAATCGTTGAGACCTGCAGGAGGCAGTTAGTTACATGGAGAGGTGACGCATTGGGCCTTTGCATCTGCAACGCCATTGCTGCTCTCTGTTGGTACTGAGTGCGGGTGGTCACAGAAGAGGAGAGGAGAGACAGTGGAGTGGATTGGATTCGAGTGGCAGAGAGAAGCAGCAGATTTATAGGAAGCCTTTCTATACTGTTGATCACTAGCGGCTTCATTAATTAGTGCGATTTATGAAATCCACAACCAACTTTTCCTGCATTCTCTTTTCTGTCCATGTATGCAAATTGACAACTTCGCTTCCCGGAAATTTTAGACTATTCAGTTCAGTTGCCTGCCTCGCATAGCTCATAGACTTATAGAGTAGCTTTTTACCGGCCTCCTCATCTTATCCTCCATGTTTTCTTATCAGTGTTCAGTTCAGTTCTTCAATCTTCATGGAGCCTTACCTGACTGTAGCTGCTCACATGTGATAGATAGTGCAGTGTCCTCTTGAGTTGCTTGTTTTTTATTGTTAGCCTAGCTCTGCTGGGTTGGATGGCTGGTGCTGTACTGTTAGTCACGGGACATGTCGTAATGAGGCACAGCATTTAGTGAATGAGTCACAACTCTGAACTGTGCAGTACTAGCAGACAGTACATAGGACACAACTGAGAAGCTTTTGACCGCGACTGTTTTCCTATCTGAGCTCTTTCCCCATTGAAGGGACTTAATTTACATGCAGCAGTTACGAAAAAGATTAATTTTTTTCAGTTTGTATATGGACTGTAATGCTGCTGTATGCGTTAAAGTTGTGTGTGATTGTGGGACGGTGGTAATGTCGACCGCGTGGACTGAGTTTAGCTGCATGTTCATCCTTTTCGTTTCTTTCCCAGCACTGCTAGCCGAACCGCCTGAACATAGCGCCTGTCGACGTCGTCGCTGGAGAACGTGGTGCGGTAAAACTGTCTCTGTCGCCTTCTTCTTGTGTCTAATTTCTTTTGAGTTGTGACCACGAATTGGTTTGGAATTCTCTGCGTTGTTCTCTGAGCTGTGATCTAAGATTGTTACGGCTTTCTATATATGTAATAATTTATTTAAGAGTTATCAAGCATTGCTCTGTAGCTAGGTGATCATAAAGATAGCTTACGGATTTACTATAAAATATATGAAGAAATGTGAGCGATCGAATTTGGTCTCCGATATAGCTGAAGAGATATGGTTGGATTAAAGAATTGCATGGGGTATAACGAATGTGGTTGAGAAGTTAATCACAACTGAGTAATCCACTACAAGTACGAGTGAAGAATCGAATTATCATAGGATACGCTTCTCACCTTGAGTTCGATCTTATACATGAGACAAAGGGATCGGTACATAAGCAGTTAAGCATTATATAGATTCGTCCGATATGATCTTTTTATATATTTAGAAATTATTATATCCTATTAGGGACTGCTACCCGATTTATGGACCGAAAAGGAGTTTTCGGTCTATGGGCAAACCTACAGGTTATACATTTAATGGGGTGGAAACGATAAGGATACAGATGATAGACTCTGATTGGGATACGATCTCTACTCGTATTAGATAAAGATCTAGCCTGAGGCTTTTTGAGTTGGATACGATATTTGATTGTATCGGATAAGGGTCAATTGGAGGCTATATAAAAGGAGGTGTAGGGGCTGAGTGAGGTATCCTAAGATACATCCATCGAAAGTTTGAATTTATAAGTCCTTTGAAGCACCACCTTAATGTGGTATTACTACTGTATTACACTAAGAAAGGAAAAAACTATTTGGTGTGCCTTCAATTCAGCACAGTGGATTTGGTGGTGATCGGACATTCCCTCTGGGAAAAGCTCAAAACGGCAAGAAGCCGGGAAACAACCAAACCGCTCATCGTTTGATGCATTTGCACCGTCAGTCACGGATGCAGCGGGTTGATCGTTTTTTTCTCTCGTTCACGGGTGGCGCCTACACAATTCCTTACATTAATATCGCTTTCCAGCAATAATTCCTTACATTTCTCGTTCACGGATGCAGCCTCAAGGTAGCACTAGTTCTTTTACAGAGCACTGTACTTTCCAGCAACATATATATGCAGGAAAAACTGATGCAGCTAAAAACAATCGTGACTAGTGTACGTACGGCGTTGTGTTTCTTAAAAAAAAAGTAGTGTTGTAGTAGC
The DNA here is from genome assembly GCA_036346245.1 of Bonia amplexicaulis. Classification (NCBI taxonomy): domain Eukaryota; kingdom Viridiplantae; phylum Streptophyta; class Magnoliopsida; order Poales; family Poaceae; genus Bonia; species Bonia amplexicaulis. Next base: position 23,083,647 of record CM070750.1, on the reverse strand, counting down.
AGAGTAGAGGAAAATCAAGAATGGGATTGGGTTGATCAGGTGTTGATGCCATGTCACGGATCCATAACCGAAAGGCAAGCTTATACATGCTAGTTCGGCAGCCCGCAATCTCAGTGGGTCGGTAGTGGCAGCCGCAGCACTACACCATCAAAACACACATTCAGAGAGAGAGAAAGATTCAGAGAGAGATGGTCCAAACAAAAAAGAAAGACAATGCCAAAAGGCACTTCATTAGTAACTGTGACCTGCACTGGAACCTCCACCACAAACTTCAAACTTGCCGTCACAAAGAGTAGACAATTCAAGATTCAGCTAGAGAACCAACATGCTTGATCATTTCTGATAACAATGCAAACAAAAACGAAGCAATCAGAGAGGCATCTGAAATGAACTCAAATTTTGTCAAATTTTCCAAAACAATAGAATTTTCGTTTTTCTTTGGATCTCTTGATTCTTCAAGCTATTCTCCACCAATCTCAACACTTCACCACTCCAGATCCTCGCCAGCTCGACCGGATTGGGAGGGAGAGGGAGGTGACACTGTTTTACCGAAAAACGCCGCCGCCACCCTGTTTCACTGCCGCCTCACGCATCCCGCGTGAACGCCCTCTCCTGCGCCCTCTCCGCCAGCTGTGCTCGGTGGGCGCCTTCCCAGCCGCCAACCCGCCCAGTGCTGTGGCTCACTTTTTCTACTGTCGGTCCAATCCGCCGCCACCACCTCTCCGAGCTCTCCCGCCTCGCCACCTCTCCCGAGCGGACAGGCTTCCTGACCTTTCTCTCCCGCCGCCACCCGAACCGACTCCAAGCGTGGCACATCACCGGCCATGTATTGCCGCCACCTCTATCTCTTCTTTTTCCGGCCAACCCCATCCGAACCGCCCTATCTCGTCTACTTAAGCTCTTGAGCCTCCCCGGTGGACGCAGCCCCTCCCCACAGCCGACCGGCACCCCCAAGCAAACCCTAGCCGCCTCCATTCCCGGTAATTGCAAAAATCCCCAAAGTATAGCCCTAGAGCAATGTCGGTTCTCCACCCTTCCATTCTTCAATTGATTTCGCCTATAGCATCCCCATGGCCCTAGAAACAATCCCCAACCATTTCCCTAACTCCCCGGTCACCCTCTCGCTCGACACCGGAAGCCATTTCACGGTAGAACTCGGCCACTGTGGCTGACCCACTGGGACCCTCCGTCCGAGCCGCCCCCTTCACTAGCCTCTCCTACTTCCCCTAAAGCTCTACCACCGACCAATTTCTCCGATTAAGTCCTCTCTCTCTCTCTATTGCAAAATCGGCCGCGGGGAAGATGACCTCGCCGCCGGTGTTTGCCGCCTCCACCGGAACCCTAACCCCCAAAAATGAAACCCTGGCACCCTTAGCAATCTGTTCATACCCTCCGTTGCCGTCGCAAACTACCCTGGTCCCTTCGCCGACCGCCGCCTTCTTCCTCTCGCTTGGCCGCGGCGCAAGCGGGAGGAGGAAGACGATCGAGCCGCTTCCCGGTCACAAGCCCGCCCGCCATGAGCCACCCGCCGCGTCGACCGCGCCACTCGCGCCACCGCACCGACTGCAAGCCCCGCCCCGACGCGTCCGATCCGCGCCCGCCGCGTCCGACCGCACCGCCGCGCCTCCGCGCCCCGATCGCGCCGCCTGCGCCGACCGAGCCAAGCGACGCGGTGGAGCCACGCCGCGCCCGCCCGCCCGCACTTGCCGCCGACCTCAAGATCCGACCGCCCGCCCACGTGTCGGCCGCCGACCGCGCCCGCCTGTCTTGGTTCGACCGAGCCGCCTCGCCCGCGCCTGCTGCGCGCTCGGTTCGAGCCCGATGCATCCGACTCGAGACTAGAGATGGCAATGGGTACCCGAAACCCGATACCCGGTGGGTTTTTACTCTATTAGGGCATGGGTCTGAGTCAATTTCTTAACCCATGGGTCTCTTAATGGGCAAAAAACCCAACTCATCGGATCTGCTGGGTTCGGGTACGTTCCTATAGTACCCAAACCCGTAAACCCATGGGTAATATAAACCCGATCCATAAGAGTTATAAACCCAAGCTCCCAGCAAACCAAATTGACCCATAGCCCACTAGTCAAGTACAAGGAGCAGTTGATGTCTCTCCTTTTGGTTTTAACTGAGTTGTGAACTGTGAACTTGGAATGATATACTATGCCAGTGAACTATGAACTGAGAATTGATAGAGTGAACTAGTGATGTGCACCGTGGATTTGTCGTTGCTTGTTTCATGCATAGTAGCATATAGATTAAACTTATTATTGACTTTCTAAGCACTGCACTATCTGCAATCTCCACAGTTGTTGTCGGGCACGGGCGACCCGTGGGTACCCGTTACCCAAGTGGGCATGGGTTTAGGCAAAAATTTGTACCCGTCACGGGTATGGGTTTTTTAGCGGGCACATCCAACTTTCATGGGCACGGGTTTGGGATAGCAAAACCCAGCGGGTTTGTGCCCGTTGCCATCTCTACTCGAGACCGAGGAACAGTAAACCCTAGAAAAATTCAGAAAAATCCAGAAAAATCCAAAAAAATAAGTTTATATCCATTTTGACCGTTTTGAGCCCACCAACCCATTTCTCATGCCCATTTTCCCATTTGACCCTCCTTTAAGCCCAAAATCTCATTTATTTAATTTTTCTTCAGATTTTCTTTCTTTTATTTCTTTATTCCTAGCTCAAACCTTCGGGCATGGGATTAATTTATTTTAATTTGTTTTTGTGTTAGCCTCGGATGCCGGAGGTTCTCAAGAATTGGAAGAAGAAGATCAAGTTCAAGCCTGATTTTCTGAAGAGTACGAGTTAGTCGAGATCATAGATCCGCAAGGCAAGTTACGCATCCTTGATCATGTTGAACCCGTAATTGCCTTATTTATTTAATTTGTAATTTCATTATGTTATTTTTCAAGTCAATATTTTGGGTAAAATTTATATTAGAATGACATGATATTAGTTATGCCCTACCACCTGAAAAAGCCCCGATTAATTTGATGGACATATTTGCCTTGGAAGACATAGAAAAATAATTATAATAGTTAAATAAACATGGTAGTCTAGGGACTCACCAAAATATTTTCACTGCTAGGAATTTTAGCATTTGACTAGAATTTTGAAAGGTTGGGCTGGGTAGCGAGGATCACAGAGGTGAATCAAGACCTTACCCTAGGGTGGAGGCTTGGTTGAGGAATGGTGGCGAGTGCAGCACCGAATATGGGTTTGTGCATGTTTATGGCCTCGATGAAAATATAAGGACTAGACCCTTATCTTTGAGTAAAGAACATAGTACCCGCCCAACCACAAGCGTTGACTTGGTCAAACCTGGTTTAATAACTGCTCAAGTTCGATTGAACCTCTGCAACTGGTTGGGGGAGTCGGAGGGTGAGTCGTATGGGATGTGGTTAACCATACAACGGTAGGACCGCCATGAGTCGGAGGAGATCCGTGGGGTCATCCGAGCTCATGGGGATCAAGGACCTACTGGGCAGAGACTATATAAAGAATTGGACAGTGAACAACTTTGTTTTCTTAACTCTTTGGCCGGAGTTAAGAGATCTTGTGGGTAAAGCAGGGCAACTCTGCAGAGTCATAAAATGATGGTATTCGAATACGCCGTGCTTCCGGTAAATGAAGCTATGTTTGATGGGTGATTCCAGTAACAAGGCATAAGTAGATTTGAGAATGGCTTGGTAATGTTGAAGGCTAATAATCACGCTTGAAAACCCCTGTTTACTTTAATGAAGTTACTTTCATGTCTTTAATTGATTCTCAACTAAATCTGCATCCACACAAAGTAATAAACATGTTTCCCTCTATCTTGATATGCCATGCATATAGTTATGGTTAAGCTCCGCGTGATTTGCTGAGTACGGTAGTTGTACTCATACTTGCTAAAATCATAAACAGAAACTGTCAGTTTTGAGGAGCCATGCGAAGATGATGAGACAACATTCTATGAAGTAGAAGAAGCTTGGGAATAGGATCATCCTGCACTCGAGTATGCCTATGGTATCTTTTTGCTGTGATGTAAAGAAAAACAATGCCAAAAGGCACTTCATTAGTAACTGTGACCTGCACTGGAACCTCCACCACAAACTTCAAACTTGCCGTCACAAAGAGTAGGCAATTCAAGATTCAGCTAGAGAACCAACGTGCTTGATCATTTCTGATAACAATGCAAACAAAAACGAAGCAATCAGAGAGGCATCAAAATTCTGCAGGATGTTCTGGCACAAGAGTACACATTCCAATCAAAGGCACACAACACTTTCCAAGCAAAGGCACAAGAGTACCGACGTAAACAAAGGCACAAGAGTACTTTCCAATCAAAGGCAAAATGCAAATTCTAACTCCATAAACTTAATAATAGTTCATTACACAATATCTTAAACCTTCTCGCACGATCCATCACTTTAGGAGTAGAAGCCATCTAGTACCAACGTAAGTATCAGCGGTAAGGCATGGATGAACATTGACGACATAGATAAGCAAACCAGCTCTGGATGATATATGAACCAAACATGTAGACCCAAAAGCTAGATGTCGAATAGAGGAAGCAATATTTTGATCGAAATGACACTGCCGCTCAGATTCAGCTAATGGCGTAAGAAATTAAAATTGGACTAGTTCAAGGCACTAGTTTTTTTTTCAATTGATCAATTGGCCCTTGTTTACTTGTTATCGTAATGCAAAATGGCTGAAGGCTTGCATGATCGTGATAATTACCCGTCAAAATCACTGAAGAATGATCATTTGATGAACCGCCCGAGCCTGCAGGTGCAGGCAGACCTAAAGTGTCAATGGTAGCCAGCAGACTAGTGTCAAATTCAATGATCATCTGAAAGCTTCGATAAGTGAAATTAGTAATTACAACACCACTACTTGCAGCAACTAAAATCATACTTGGCACTGAATAATGAGGTTTAAGCTAGTGATAAAACACTATGGAAATTCATGCTCGTTTTAACCACGAATAAATGCAGTCAACTATCTTTAGGGGAAGATAAACAGAGTTCAGACCCTCAGACAGTAACAATATGTAGGATAAGATAGCATGCTCCATTACATATCCTAATTAACACCAGTACAAAATTCAGTCTCAGAAAGTTGCAACCCAGAGGATGATGGAACACGACGGACAGAAACAGCACTTTTGGACCCTCCAAAGGCAATTTTCGCTACTGGCTCCGCGGGGAATGGGGAATGGAGCTCACTGGTCCTCGGTGATGGTGCCCTTGTCGCTCACGTAGATACCATCCAAGAACTTCCTGATATCCTTGTTCTTCACATGGCATTTCTGTGCAATAACAAAAACAGCTTGCTTCAGTAATAAGAACCAGAGCACACATGAAGCAACACCACCAGCGAACTCAAGATGCATGCCTCGGTTATTCAAAGCATAAAAATTAAATGACATGGAACACAAGTAGTACAAGAACTAAAATGGAAGACATTCATTTTGCAGATGGCAAAATTTTCACTGAGGTCGTTGCAAAATCACGAAACAAGCAACCAAATTCATAAGCTACACAGTAACAATAGCACTTCCTGTACTGGTTAAATACGTCACACATGTTACCTCTAGTGAGTCCATTTCCAACCAAGTTTATACCAAAACCAAACACATAAACTTGTGACTGAAGATTTTGATGTGCTATTATAAAAAAGTTGTTCGTACATAAGATGCTATGCTTAAATCAGAAAATGGCCCTGTACAGAGGGAGCTCGTGTTGAAAACGTCTATCTGTACATCGCAAATGTTCCCATTGTAATTATCTAACTAGTTGTTTCCATTTCACGGCACTAGTGTCACATGTGTTGGGCCTTTTTGTAGTTTACCAAATTTCCGGGTAATGGAAAGGAAAATGCCCATGGGGCCCACATGTAAGTGATGGGAGGGGAGGAGATTAGAATTTGCGATAAAATCTAGCACTGGGAGGTCATTTGCATAAGAGACTGTGGGCTTGTGAATTGCTCGATGAGGATATTTGTCAAATTGATGTCACAGTGACAAACTAGATTGATTCTGCTAGTGTGATTTCTCATATGCTAGTGATTTATCTCTGTTGAGTGTACTCTGTTGCTCGGTCATTTGCTTATGCTATGTTCCTTGACTAGTACTGCCTACTGCAATTGTTAGTTGTGCCGAAAACTCATGTTGAATATGCAGTAGCTATACTCTGTTGCTAGTCTCTGTTATCTGCCTAAATCTGTGATTTCTGCTTGCTCTTGACTTTGGTACTACACTGAGGTAATATTCATTGAGCTAGACTAGCAGAATGTTTGAAGGTTTTGTCACTGTGATCGTGAAAATTGACTAGAGTTGTAGAAGGCCAATTTTCTTTTAACTTGTGCAACTCCTCATCTAAGAGCAATACATCAAATGTTAAATTTGTGCATTATACAGATTTTAAAAGCTCACATGTGTGTTATATTGAGTATATTGCAATATGTTAATGTTCTGAAATGTTTATCTGCTTCAAGAGATAATACATATGCGCTTATGTCATTTTCATATTGCTGTCCTTATGCTTTAACATGGTTGAGTATAATTGGAATTAAAATGGATATATTGCTAAATCCACCTAATTTCCAATAACATGCACTTTAACAAAGAGTGTGATTTCACTACATAATCGCACTAGAACATCCTCAAATTGACCACTGTAAATCAAGACATTGGCACAACTGTTGTGATGAACTCAGAAAACACAATCAATTTGGTCACCCAAGCACATCCGGCAGCAAACAGCACAGGCAAGCATGCATGAATCATTATGAACAAAGAGTGCGATCTCACTACAAAGAACACTCAGTACCCTACAACTGAACATCAAAAACAAAAACAGTGATTCCTACGAATCTGGCCACCTAAGCACATCTAACATGCTAGTTTCAGCAAGAGAATAAGAGGCATGAACGCGATATCAACATCTATTGCATCACATCGATCTAATCAACCAGGTAGCACCGTCTACATAAGAAACAAAGGACAGGATCCCATCATTCACCTGGTTGATGAGGGCGGCCGAGCGAGAGACGAGCTCGATGTCGTTGCCATCGAGGATGAGCTCATCCTTCACCTTCTCGGACCGCAAGATGGTCACTCCCTCGAGCATGTCCACTTTCCTCACCTGAAACACAAGGGATCACGCAAAGAACACATCACAATCCATGTCCCCGGACCAAGATCTGTCCAAATCTGCCATGATCCGCGCATCTGAACGGTACGAAGAATAGGTATAGTGTTCTGTTTACCTTCTTCTCGCCCAAGAAGTTTCTGATCTCGATGGCAGTGTTGGCGTTGGCGATGGAGGCGTTGATGGGAAAGTGGGCGTAGACGAAGCGCATCTTGTAGCGGTATCCCTTGGTGACCCCAGTGATGAGGTTCTGCACGTGGGAGATGGCGGTGCGGATGGCGGCCATGGTGCGGCGGGTGCCGAACCAGGCGTCCACCTTGAGCTTCCGGCCGCCCTCCTGCAGCTGGAAGTCGAGGTTGAGGTGCTTGAAGTTGCGGGTTAGCTTCCCGCGGGGCCCCTCCACCGTCACCACCTTCGCGGAGACCTTCACCGTCACCCCCTCAGGGATATCCATCGTCTCAGATGCCAGGATGGTCTTCATCTTCGCCGGCTTCCTCCTTCTCCTTCGTCGGCGGCGGCGGTGGGGGAGGGTTTGTGTGTGAAGGGTGGCGGCGCGTAGAGGGTAGCCTTTTATGTAGGAGGGAGGCTAAGCGGTAGGGTTTTGTGCGTCTGATCAGACGCGCTCCGCCGTTGGATCGACGGGCTAGGGTTTGCTTAGGAAGGAGGTGGAGTCTGCTGTGGTTATTGGGCTGGGCTGGGCCTATAAGTGGATTTTTTTTTCTTTTGTTTTGCTTTTGAAAGCAACATGCATAATATAGCAAAACAAATTTGTGAAAAAATGTGTCATCCGTATGAATCTGGACAGAAACATAGAGGCACCTCCTATCGGATACGAAAACCGCTGAGGATGTGAAGCGACTCAAGGAGAAGCATACAACCACCAAATGTATTCAATATATGTGTTTTAGGGTTACAAAAATAGCCCCTCTCCTCCATTACATGGGATCCTATTTATATAGAGAAAGAGAAAGGCAAGTAAAGTTACAAGATTGCCTTCGGGTCTAGTTTACTCCTAGGGGTATTTGCGTCATTCACCTCACGTGGGCCCCACCACGTCCGAGACTTCGGGACGGTCTAGGGTCGGCCTAGACCCTTCTGGGGTCAGCCTCGCGTACCTCATCTAGGGTTGGCCCCGGACCCTTCTAGGGTCGACCTCGCGTATCTCGCCTAGGGTTGGTCCTATAAGTTACCATACTGGTCCAAGTCTTTTCTATTCAATTAAAGTGACATAGTGTTTGTGACTTTAGCTTTAACATTCTTCTTTTTTTCAAGGCGTAGCGTACATTGGAAAGCTTAGAGTTGCCAACGTCTTAGCTGAAAACGAGGAGACAAGCCAAGGTGGCTCAAAGAGTAGTAATGTTTGAGCCCTGCCAGGGGAGAGGAGAGCATCTCTCGATCCTCCTCTGGTCGATATCATGGATCTGATATGCGATGCACCCTTTGACCCTTGGAGTATGCAAGAAATTCATTCATGTCCTTGGACTGGAGAGAACTGCTAGCTTTGATTTGGAGAAGTAGCTAAGCACCTCTGTGCTGTATCAGGTGTCTCTTGAATGCTTTCGAGAACAGCGTTTCAGTGTGGGTGGTGAAGAGCAAGTTTCAGAAGTCTGAAACTAATTATCAGAATCGTTTCTTGGTTCAGACTTTTAGTCTGGTGTTACACACAAATACATTTCGGTTGTTTCACCATCAGAATTCAGAAAAACTCAAACAGAGTGAAAGGCTGACAAGGGGAAGAAAACATTGAGCTAGGATCATGGGGCATAAAATAAATCAAAGTTACTCTGCTTGAATCAAATGGTGCTGCAAAGATATCATCCGTTTAGATCTTAAACATAAAAGCTCCAAGCATAGCATATCCTTGAGTCGTATGATCATAGATGCACAGCACTGCTACAGACCAAAGACGTTGTTTCGGTGAAACTTCAGTGTTAATTCCTTTTCTTTTTCTTGCAGTTGCACCTAAAGAGTAGCATCAGATTCATGCTGTCTCACTCTTTTCATGTCAACAGATGAGAGCTAGCAATGCAAAACAGCGAGCCAGTGCATTACATTTCGAGTTGTCACTGGGTTCGAGTGACTGATTCTTTCATGCACTAGGGAAAGTGCAATGCCCAATGCCCTCAGGTAGGTTTTCATTTCATGTCATCTCAGACACAAAGTGATAGGCGATGATGGCTTTTCCTCTCCCCTACCATTCTTTTTCTCACCTCTGATCGCAATCAACAGTTGGGAAGGACAATTCCCCCTCTTGCCTTAGAAGAAATGTCCTCTTTGGCAGACATTGTGACGCCGGAGGGATCGAATAAAGCTGGTTTCTTTTATCTGCAAATGTTAGTTAATTTCAACTGGCTAATTATTCTCGATGCATGCGCAAGTGCAGCGGGGGGAAAAAGATCTATTTCTCTTTCGCTCTAACCGCTATGCCCGCCGGAAGTACAGATGCTTCAGAACACGCATGGATCAAAGCGCGCATCATTGCAAGGGGATATTACATATCTAGAACAGTTAAAAAAGAGCTCTATCGCGCGCCTTTGAGCAAGAAAGATTGCATAGGTCGTCGCATTAATCTCCTGCTGTGCCAAATGGCGACTGCATCACTGCCCACACGAAACAGTTCTTGTGGACTAGGATAGGCTGCTTGCTGTAACCAATCTGAGACGTGTTTTTTCTGCAGAAAAGGCGTAACCTGAAATGATTCTCTCCTCGCTTAGCATCCCGTGCCTCCATCGCCTTCGCCACATTCTTCGCCTAGAGGGGCCGTCGATCGAGTCGTACGCATCTCGAAAACACTATAAATCCACCTGAAACCGACCTTGTTGTTCGAAGAACGCAGCTGTGTAGACAGAGCTAGAGCACTAGGAGCAGCATCAATGGGGTGGCTTGGTGATGGCTTGCCGGTTGCCGTGATGCTCGCCCTCAACGTCGTGGCGGCGGTGTTGGTATCGCTGGTGAAGGTGGCCATGGACGGCGGCATGAACCCGCTTGTCCTTGTCACCCTGCAGCAGCTCACAGCCTCCATGTTCCTCGGCCCGATTGCCTTCTTCAAAGAGAGGTGACTGACCTGACCTGACCTGACCCCAGCAAGAACAGATAAAAAGAAGTCGAGATAGCTCGACGTACGAGTTGCATTTCTAGCTTTAATAATTAAGTGTTGCAAGGCTCTGTTTGTGTTTTAAGTGTTATTAATTACATGTTCTTGAATAATTTAGGAAGTCCAGGCCAAAGCTCACACCGGAGATCTTTGCCTACCTCTTCGTCAGTGCTGCACTCGGGTACTGAATGCAACTACATAGTTTCTTCTTTTTTTTTACAAGAAAAACCTGAAACTAAAAGCCCATATGAAAATTTCGTTGTTTCTTTCCCCTTGTGCTTAATTACAGGGCAGCTCTAAGGCAGTACATGATCTTCGTCGGTTTGAAGTACACCACGGCGACCTTCGTCACCGCCTTCTCCAACATTGCTCCTGTCTTGACCTTCTTGCTCGCTATAGTGACACGGTAAATTCTAGATTTTGGTTACAAAATTTCCAAGGTTCTTGCACAAAATTGAGGAAATAATCGCTGTTAATTTTCTCCATCAACAGCTCAGAATCACTGAACCTGAAGAGCAGGACAGGCATGGCAAAGCTTCTTGGCACACTGGTCTCCCTAGGAGGAGCCATGGTGCTCACCCTCTACAAGGGTGTGGTTCTCACCCACAACCCACCCCAGCACCTCCTCCATTCCCACCAGCATGGGGGAGGCTCCATCAGCAGCAGGAGGTGGACGCTTGGCACTGTTGCGATCCTCGGGAACTGTGTCTGCCTCTCATGCTGGTTCCTGCTCCACAGTAGGCTCACCAAGAAGTACCCTCATGTCTACTCGTGCAATGCTTTCATGTCCATGTTCAGCTTCCTCCAGGTTGCAGTGGTTGGCCTCTGCACCCAGAGGAGCATCTCGTTGTGGATAGTGAAGAGCAAGTTCCAGATCCTCACGGTCCTCTATGCTGTAATTAAGCCTGAACTTGGCCTGCTTCTTGCTTCAGACTGGCTGTTGCAACTTGTAACTGAGCTTTCTTGTGTTTGTGATTTCAGGGCGTGGTCGGGTGCGGCATATCGTTCGTGTCGCTGACATGGTGCATCGAGAAGCGGGGACCCGTGTTCGTCGCCGCCTTCGTTCCGGTAGTGCAGATCATTGTTTCAGTTATTGACTTCTCCATCCTGCACGAACAGCTCTACCTTGGAAGGTACAGTTAGAGCAGAGCATACGTTACCCCATACATTCAGAATCCAGACAGCTGAAATCGTTTAGCCATAGTATAACCTCAACCTTGTTCTGTGCAGTGTGCTAGGATCTGTACTTGTAATAGGTGGCCTGTATCTTCTTCTGTGGGGCAAGAGGCAGGAGGCCTTGCACCGCCCTCCAAAAGTTGCTGAAGACGACAAAGAGCAGCAGCAGCAGCAAGTGCAGCTCTGAAGAAGAGTGAAGACGAGAGTCCTCCGTTGGGCGTTAACAACTGCAGCAATAAGTTCCCCGCATCTTTTTTTGTGCATCAGGGCAGCCATGTTCATGTAAAATCATTCTGCTGTAAAGTTTCAGACCACTATCATGAAGCTGTTTAGGTTTTAATCCAAACAACAGTAGAATGATCTAAAACAAAAACTAGTAGCAACATCAGAAACGAAAATACTACCACGTTTTGCAGTCTTTTGGAGAAGTATATCAAATAGTATGCAATATTTTAACTGCAATTCTACATGACATTTATGGGGGAACTGTATATATGAAATATTTTAACTGCACAAGTTTTGGAGACAAATGTATAGTGTTACTCTTGAATAGAATTTGAGCAGACAGAAATAGTAGGGTATATATTGTAGGACCGGATGGCAACAGCGGGGGTGAATAGTGCCTTCTTAAAATTTTCGCCCAAGTATTATAGGTTCTATTCTCCAATAACTAGGAAGTTACATGATATGCACACGTCTCAACTTAAGATGTGCGCAAATAGTTGGTCCCGATCTTCCGTCGTAGGAGAAATCCGATAATTTGAGTTGCGACATTGACAAAGAGGAGGCTAACCAAGATCCGATCATGACTAGCAACCTCGCAATCACTACACCGCTCCTCGATTGGTTACCAACCGTGTCAAACACAATTGGCCTGTTCACGAAAAACGGCTCGAGCAATTTCAAGAGAATACGCAAGAGTAGCAGCGGAAAGGATTTTCACTCAAAGATGAATGATTAGTTATAGAGACTCAATTCTTTCAATGGCTAGCAGCAAACACCCAAAAAATAAAATCAAGTCTGTTGTGCGGCTGTCCCTCTTCCTGCATGCATACACGTTTCCTTTTGTTCACACTACAAAGATAGCAAGCATGGAATACATGATACGGCAGCAGTAAATTATATGCATGCATGCACAAGGTTTCCTTTCTTTTGTATACACAAAAATAGGAAAGGATGAATTTTCTTTCCTTGTCTCTTGGCATGGACATGCAATTTTCTTTTTCTTCCTTGGCTCCTTCTCACGGTAGCAATATTGGATGGGTAGTATTTTCCCTTCTCTTGGTTTGCTTCCCATCCACATACAACAACAAGCTCTTTATTCAATTTTTCCGTTCATGCGCCTTTTCTCTCTCTGCGATTTTGCAAATAATTCCTTCACATGTAGAAACAAGTAAACAAAATTCATTAGGCAATATCATATGTCATGTAATTAAGTAACTAATTTTCCCAAGAAACATATTCACTTGTTGTCCAAGACGACGTGCACAAGCTCGTGTGATCGGACCTTGCATATGTAACTGTTCTTGTATTTCTTTTGATACATGTTCTACTGTAGGTGTTGATGGATGTATGTGACCTAGTGATGTCCTCATCATACTCACCCTCTTGAAAAGGAGTCGACCTCGACTCTGATTCATCTTCTTCACCCAAATATAGGGATAAATTAGTGATGTTGAATGTATCACTTACCCCATATTCACCAAGCAGCTCCGACTTGTAGGCATTATCATTAATCTTTGCAAGCACTTTGAATGGTCCATCACCTCGTGGCAATAGTTTGGACTTGCGCTACTCTAGAAAACGATCCTTACGCAGATGTAACCAAACTAAGTCACCTTCTTCAAATAGCATCTCCTTCCTACCCTTATCGGCATGCTTCTTGTATTAGGCTTGCATCTTCTCAATGTTTGCCTTAGTTTCCTTGTGTATCCTATGAATCATTTCTGCTCGCTTCTCAGCATCAAGATTAACTCTTCCCGGTGGAGGTAGAGGGAGTAGATCAATAGGTGTGGTAGGCTCGAAGCCATAAACAACCTCAAATGGATAGAACTTTGTGGTAGAATGCATGACTCGGTTGTAGGCGAACTCAACGTGTGGCAAGCACTCCTCCCAGAGCTTCAAGTTCTTCTTTAGTACTGCCTTTAACATTGTACCAAGTGTGCGATTGACAACCTCAGTTTGTCCATCAGTTTAGGAACATATTCACCTGTTGTCCAAGACGACGTGCACAAGCTCGTGTGATCGGACCTTGCATATGTAACTATTCTTGCATTTCTTTTGATACATGTTCTACTGTAGGTGTTGATGGATGTATGTGACCTAGTGATGTCATCGTTATAGAGAATGCAACCATCACCAAACACAAATTAAAACTCTCGAGAAAACAAGTTTTGCCCAAAGCTTACTACTGGCGGTCTAACCTCAATTTAGATGGTGGTCTGACCGGTGTAGTATTTGCTGTCTAACCGCCATGTAAAAACTGGTTTGACCAGAAAATCAGCAAATGAACAATGTTTTCAGCGCTATTTCAAATATGAAAATCGATGGAATTTTTGCTCCGTAAATCCAAATGATATAAAATTTTGCAGAGATCTTCTCTAGGTTATCTAGAACCTATTGCAATAAACGATCATGAAAATTATGACAAAAATTGAGACCTTTTTTAGTTTGAAGGAAAGGTGCACGTAAGCCGAGCCAAAACCAAAATCAATGAATAAACTTGCTCATGGGTGAACGAAGTCCAGCGTGACTTTAGATATGTTCCCACACATCCCCGCAAGCAAGAACACAAAAGAAATCACGTTAAAAACCCCCGGATCAAGAAATCATACTTTGAGGCTAAATTAAGCAAAACCAGGTTTTCTTGATAACTTTGCTATCAAAGTGCCTAGATTGGTGGATATAGATTTTTAGAGGTTGTTTTCATCTCTTACACGTCTTTGACATGGTAAGATCAAGAAAAAGAAACAGGAGAGATCTAAACCAACTAAATCAAGAGCAAATCAATCAAAACATAAGAGATCCATAGAGCTGATCAATTTGCTTACTTGAGGAGGTATGTTTTACAGACACTCCACCTTGGAGGACAGAGATTATACAACGCACTCAACTCTCAAACCCTAACCCTAGATATGAGAGCACGAGAGAGATGGATTGGATTGATCATCTCAAGTCTCCATCCCAATCTCTATATAGGTGGGCTAATCAGCCACACCTAGCTCTTAGTTGATACTATCCACTTAGCTCAATGGGGGAAACCCACGCTGGTTTTACTAACATATGTTTACTTATGCGCGCTTTTCAAAGCGCATGAATCCGAATATGCTAAGTCCTTTATCTTGATCCATCTTGATCAAAACAGCTTCTCCTTGATCTAAACCGCTCTTCAAGCGTCACTCATGCACCACGGTTTTGATCCAATGTAGATTTCGATATTTTGGCCAAACTATCAAAATACCTTTTCTTAACCAAGTTATCTCCTTCCAATGCAAGCAATTGCCATGCTTGCCATGTGTAAGTTTATCATTGGCTTGCCATACGTCGGTAAGTCTCTCTCACTCCGGTTCCATCGAACCACGCCTCACTTAGACCGACCAAGTCACATGGTGCAAATTCGTCGTTTGAACTCGTCTTCAACATTTCCCGCCTTTCTCGTACCATGCTTGAGCTCACCACCTCACCCGATATTCTTGATCATTCTGGGTCTTAGCTCCTCCATGAGTCTAGCCCCGATCCTTGTCATTGACCATGGTGACTCCAAGCGATCATGCGCATCCAAAGACAGAGAAATCATTTTCAGGCACTAGTTATTCACAACTTGACCCACGTTAGCCATAACATGTATCATGCAATCTTAATACAATAACCCAAGTCACCTGACTCAATCCATGACTCAATTTTTATGTTTTCCAATAATCAACCTCAGACCACCAGGAGAAACCGGTCTGACCGCCATACACAAGCAGGTTAGACCACGGGCTGGTCTAACACAAGTACTCGAGGTAATCGAAGAAAACAAGAATTGAAGTACTCGAAGCCTACGACTATCAATCGTAAAGCCTACAACTACCAATCACTGACAAGATACTGTAGTTTTCGACCATCAACTAGGAACTGTAGCTTCTAACCATTGACCAGTCACTGTAGCTTTTGACCATCGATCAGTCATTGTACCTTCGACTATTGACCAGGCACTGTAGTTGTGACCATTCGTGGTCGTTCTGCCGCGTTCGACCTGCCGTGGTCGTTCTGCTGTGGTCGGCCTGCTGTGGTCGATCTGTCGATCGGACTGCCCAACGCAAGGCCGTTCGAACTATCGACTACTGATCGTGGTCCATGCTTTCGACTGCCGTTCATGGTCGAAGCCTGCCGATTAGACCGTCCAATACAAGGCGGTCAGACCACTTAACCTGAATATTCCCGCAAACAGCCCAACCAAAATATAGTCTTTTACAAATTCGAATATGGTTCATCACAATAATATTTTGGATCTTCTCACATGATCCTTCATGTATGAACTTGAAATGAACCAACATGACAAAAATAGTGTAAATACGTATATCTACATTATGTACGTATATACAGCTTGATAACACGCACAGGCGTGCGCACAGATACACAGAAAAAAGATGAGAAGAAAAATGCAAGAATTAGTAGACTTCGACGTTCCATTGCTCGCTCTTCTTCAGTTGCTTCTTGTATTCCGCCCAGTCGATTCCTACATTGCAAACCATTCAGAATTCAGCACCACTCGCAATAGCAAAAACTGCAGTGATTCACTAAAGAGTCAGAAGCAGATATACCGTCCTTTGCAGCCAATGACACCATAATGTCATCAATTCCCTTCTCCATGCCTTTCAATCCACACATGTAGACGTAGGTGTTGTCCTTCTTCAGAAGCTCCCACAGCTCCTCCTTGTACTCAGCCATCCTCGTCTGAATGTACATCTTCTCTCCTTGAGCGTTCGTCTGCTCTCTGCTGACAGCGTAGTCGACCCGGAAGTTATTTGGCGCTTTCTTCTTCATCTTGTCAAACTCCTGATGTTGTTTACAAACGCAATGCAGCAAATGAGGTTCAGTATCACTTGCGAAGAACTCATGTAAACAACAGAGATGATGTTCTGATCGACCTCCTGGTAGAGCAAAGAACTGCTCGTTGGAACTCCCAAGAAGAGCCATGCTACACCATTGAACTGCACAAGAATACACACAGTGTTGATTCAGGTTTTGAACAATTCCATTTGAAGACATATATAAGGTCTTACACTACTGGGCCAACAGCATCATTATATTATACCTTGTAGTCGTCATGCTTCTCAAAGAACATTTTCCACAAGAAGGAGCGGAACGGGGCAATACCGGTACCTGTCGCAAGCTGCAAGTAATCGACATGATGGTAAAATTTTCTAGTTACCGTCAGTTTGTGATGGATCAATTCACCGTGGCATTTAAGCTTACCATTATAATAGTAGCACTGGGGTCTTTAGGCATGAGCATTTCTTTACCTACTGGTCCTGTTATCTGGACGTCAGCACCAGGCTTCAGGTCGCCTACAGCAAGGTGAAGAACATGTGAGATACTACCAACTTGTAGAGTGGCAGTGATTATATCCGGGGTACATGGAGAACCAGAGATAACTTGTTTGATCCAATTAAAGAACAACATTAGAAAAATGAGTTGATAAAAAGAAAAACAGACTGGCAGATTCTGATCTCAAAGCCTAAACTGAATACTCTGAAGTCTGTAAGAGACTATGTACTCTTCAGAACTGCAGAATGCTATGCTCATCTTGAGAAGAAGAAAGCAGGAACTCACATAAGAAATTGGAGCAGACTCCTTTCACAATCTCTCCCTGATCATTGGTGTAAACAAGCCTCTTGACGCACAATGAAACCTGTAGATAAGCACAAAGCACAAGTCACGATCCAATTTCTGTATTTCCAGCATCAGTACGTATATGCAACAACATTAGCAGGGCTGAAAACTGACGGTCTTGGAGTCGCCAAAGTCACCGAGTGCGCTGCTGGCGATGGAGTACAGCCTGAGCTTGTGCGGCTTGTCGTTCTTGTCGACGCCGTCGGCGATGACACCAATGGACTGCCCCTCTCTGTAAGGGACCTCACCTGCAAGAGCCAAAGGACACAAGTTAGTTAGCTCTTACAAACACGCATGATTGGATACACTGGCAGAATTATATCCAAAAGGATTGATCAAAACAAGGAACAACTTAGGAAGAACTAAATCAAGAATTCAAAGCACTCATGGAGCTGATCGAAACTAACTATACTATTGCTCGAAGTTTTGAAACAAAGAGCTGATCATCAGGAAGCACAGTAGTGCGCGTTTAGATACCGTACCCTCTGTGGTGAAGACCATGTGCCAGGTCTCCCCGGGCGCGTCGTCGGCGGTGATCTTGGTGTTGAGGAGGCACTTTCCGACGTATGGCTCCTTGGGCCTGTACTTGTTGGTGACGACCCCCTCGTCCTGCTTCTTGGAGACCTTCTCCTTCTTGGCGGGCGCGGCGACGGCGGAGTCGGTGGTGGAGACCTGCGCCCGCAGCAGCAGGGCCCGGGCATTGCTTCTTCTTGGGTAGGAGAGGAAGCAGTGGGAAGTGAGGGCAGGGGAAGGCGAGGCCTTGGCGGAGGGGGAGGGGAGGGAGACGGCCGCGGCGGTGACGGCGGCCATGGCGCAAGGGTGAGCAGCTTACGCGTAGCAAGGCTAGGATAGGGTATACGTGTGTGGGCGGAGGGAGAAAGGAGAGCGTGGTAGAGAGAGAGAAAAAAAAAGAGGAGAAGGAAGAGATAGATGATGAGTGGAAGGCAGAGGATGGAGGTGATGAGCAAGCGGTGGTGGTGGTGGTTACGACGTGTTTTTGGAGGGAAGACGACGAGACGAGGCCACTCACTCAGCCACACCTTGCTCGCTATTTATTTACATTCTCGCCGCTACCAGAGATTAAGATATTCCTTATAAAACGCGTGCAACAAAAAAGATGATCGACAACAGAAGATACATGTTTAATATAAAAAATCCTTACAATAAAACTATTAATACATGCAACCAGTCATTTAATATGAAAAATCCTTACAATAAATCTCCGTATGCTTTGACACGCAACCCGCAGTGCCCAATGATTAGCCAACACGTCTTCACGTATTCAGGTCCCTCTGAACCATTTCTATGTGCATCAGCCTCGTCACTCAACGCACTGCATGCATCAATTCGTCCCTTCCTAATCCTTGTCTTCGATGTGCTTTCCTCTTGAGCCATGCAGCATCAGCTAGACTTACATGACAGTTTCGAATCTCATCTCTCCCGCCTAGTCCCAATCTAGTCTGATCGTACTGGACTAGCGATCACACCGGACTGGCGGTCAAGCTGGTCGGACCGCTTTACCCAATCTAGTTTGGCCGTAGCCTAGAAGCCGGGCTGATCAGCTGAGGCAGATAATAACTCCAAAAATGCAATTCACAAAAACCAAACTGAAACTTCAATATCATTTACACAACAAAATCAAATACTCATCAAACACCATAGGGTAATCTCCACATGGTTTGACACATGTCAATCTCTAAGTAAATAAATACTGCTAAAAAAACGACCATTCGGTGAGACAATGTTGCTTCAAAAAAATCAGATCTGTAGTTGTTTGGAAATCGAATACAACTTTGCTAAAACATCTACTTGGACCGGAGGCAGTAAGAGGTAGCAGTACTCTATCATAATTTATAAGTAAATGAAAATGGAGCAAGGGAAACCTCTAATTTTTCAGGCATGCATATGGTTAATGGTGGTGGAGTGTATCTTTTTTTTTTCCCTTATAGACGAGGACTGAATCTGAAGCATTATATGCATATGGTTAATGCCAGCTTCCGTCGCAAATTAAGTAGGACGGTCACACACCAGCTGGCCTGCCCGCCGGTCGCTCTCTGCTCTTGCCATTTATACTGGCCGGCGCAACACTAGCTAGCTAGTGTCCTCGCATTGCAATCTCGCTCGCTCATTTTTAGCTCTTGCGCATGGCGGAGACGAAGGGAGACGAGGCCGAGGTGGTCGCCGTCCTGGCAGCGGAGGGCGGCGGCAAGGTGGAGAGCGCGGCGCTGCCGCTGAGCATGGTGCTGGTGCAGGTGTTCACCACGGTGATGCTCCTCCTGTCCAAGCTGGCCCTCAACGCCGGCATGCGCCCCTTCGTCCTCCTCGTCTACCGCAACCTCATCGCCGCCGCCACCGTCGCCCCCCTCGCCCTCATCGTCGAGAGGTAATTAACGTGCGTGCGTCGACGATCGCCACCGCATTCAATTCCTAGCCTCTTCCGATCCTCTAGTTGACACTGGCCGGATAGTATGTATTTTATTCCGTTGACATTGATGGGGTCAAAATCAAACTGTTTTTTAATCCCCACACATTCTGGACCTGACATCGTAAATAAAACGTACGAACAAATTAAAGATGGATCGATTTTTGCAGCTGTGCTCATACATACTATATATACAGTACTCCTACAGAACAAATTAAAGATGGATCGATTTTTTCAGTTGGTCTCGACCGCCGCATACATATATACAGTACTCCTACGAGTTAGCATGTACTTCTTTTCTCTCCCCTCTCCTTGTGGAAAACGCCACACATTATTATGTGACACGTACCACAGACAACGCACACTACTGTAGAAAAGTGCATGAGTCCTAATTGTGAGTACTGGCTTGTTAGAATTAATCTTGTTTTTTTTCTATTTAATCGTATCTGAGTTTGTAACAGCGTTTGAGTCGAGTCTGTAGTATAAGTCGAGCCGTGTTGTTGAGTCCATTTATGAGTCCTATAACTAGCCTATATAAGGCAAAAATCTAGTCGTGCAATCAGAAACAAACGAGGGAGAAGTGATCGGTTGCGATCGATTGTGATCGGAAGTTGATAGGAAGAGAAATAAAGAGAAAAGCTGAGTATTTTGCTCCCATGAAAAGCAATTGTGTTTGCGTATTGCGTTTCGAATTGTTGCTGTCATATTCGAAGACGCTAGGACCAGAGGAGACTCGAGTACTCGAAGAGGCGGCAGATTGGTCGTGGCCGTAAGTTGGAGTTGAGTGTGGTCGAAGGCACTACGTGGTCGAAGATGCGTGTGGTCGAAATATCCGAGTGCTATCGGTCATAAGCTTCAGCGGTGGAGTGGCGAAGACTTCCGAGCTTAGAGCAGTCGAAGACTCCGAGAGCGGAGCGGTCGAACAATCAGAACAAAGAAGTTGAAGCGTTCGAGGGCTAATTAGTTGAAGCTACGTGCACATGTTAAAGTGGTCGTATCCATTAGACATTGAGAAGTCGTAACTTCTCATTGCGTGGTAGAGAAGGTGTGGTCGTTACAAGGATATGCTGGTTGTAACAAGACTATGAGTACGAGCCGATCGGAAAGGCACGGTCATAAGTCGGAATAGTCGTTACTCGGCTATGAGTACGTGCACAGCAGCAAATAGTAGTCATAACCAGCTGAACGGTCGTAAACCACAACGTGGTTATAAACGACTTGAGTGATTGTTTTTAACAGTTGAGTGGTCGTTTTCCAACACGGCTTATTGAAGTAATTATCAGTGTATTGAAGTTCTTTTGTTGCAACGCGAATTATTCTCAGGGAAACGACGACGTTCAGTTGCAACTTTTCTGCAGCCCTTCGACGTTCAGTTGAAACTGACGCTGCTAGCACTCCACTGAGCTGAGTGCCAGTACACTTCAGATTTGACCTAACAGGAAAGTTTCCGAACGACTTGAGATTATTTGTGCTTTCGGATGGTTTCCTCGCAGTGCTAGACATACGTACGTGCAGCTGCCAATACGCTATATATGTCGTTGCATTGTATAGTATACCCTTCACCACTGAAGAAACAAATTCTAATAAAGGGTACTATTTACAAACAGAGACTAAATGAGGTCTAAAAATTCCAAAAAAATTATCATATGCTCCTAAGATGTTACATAGCTCCTAAAAATTATTATTTTGCATTTTATATAGTGAATCTGACCCAGTTTATAAAATAGCTCAAATAGGCTGATTTTAGATTTGAACTTCAAAAATAGATCAAATTGAATGGTTAGTTCATGAAATTCTATATTAGAGTTGTACACTACCCCAATGATCCACCAAAAAAATTTAGTATTTTTCGCTAAGCCAATTTGCCATATATTTAATTTTTATCATAGGGACATATTTTAAACTGAGCGCAAAATCGTCTTTTTCAGGGCCAAACAGTGGCTAACTGATGGCAATGACATATAATAGAATTTAGCGTAATTCAGTAGATTATAATAGAGAGAGTATTTATCAATGATATTTTGTAGAAGTAGACGCTATTCAGTGACATATAATCAATTATCTCTTTCAAAAAACATATATTCAAATTAAAACAACACAAGGAAGATCTCGCCAATCCAAGCATAGGCAAAATAGGCATAAGTGATTAAAGTAGGAACATCTCACCTTCTCGACGTGAAGGCTCACATCTCACTGCCACTGCCACGAGCTCCAAAAAAATAGACCGATCGTGGCCAACAGTTATTAGGCCTCTTCTTTCAGCTTCTAAAAAAAATTTGGCTTTTTTTACAGTAGCTATTTTTCAAACGGAATGTTTTTTCAAGACAGAGTCTACAAGTTGATTGTAATACATACTATAGCGACTTCATTTATATCGATCAAAACCACATTCTATTACTCCGTACACTCTCTCACGAACAGCCCAAAAGTTATAAGCCGAAGTCAAAAAGAACAAGCCAAATTGCTTTAATTGTCTTGCTGCTTCTTCTTGTTGCTGCCTCTGTGCCTTGTGCTGCCGCTCTTATGCAGTTCTTGCTTCTCTCTCTCATGTCTCCATCCTCGCCGCTCTTTGCCTCCGCACTGGTGCTGCACTCTCTCGTACCCTCCACGCCGAGACGCCCTCCATCCTCAGCCATGGAGCCACCGCATGCCCCTTGAGGATCACAGAAAGGATTGACCTGCTGGGGAAAATAGTGTAGGTCTTTTTTTTTACTCCTGGATGGATCCTACTATAGATGAAAAACACTGCAAATGTTTTTGGCTAACTAGATCCATTTTACTTGGCTTTTTTAGCTCATTGATGCATTGCGGGTTTTTTCTTACACATTGTAGTGACTTCATTTATATCGGTCAAAATCGTATGCGAATTTTTCTTACTTCATATTCTCTTACAAACAACCCAAAAGCTATAAACTATGATCAAAAGACATAAGCTGAAATAAAAAAAAGGAATATGTCCGTGCATGTGCCCTAATGTACTACACCCTACTGCTAGTCTGCTTGTACTGTTGTGCCTATCCGCATCTTCTGGCGAAAGCACAAGAAAGTGGAAATAGTACTAGTATAGATACAGTACCAGCTGCTTTTGCCTTTCACGACAATATGCTAAACAAGTGGAAATTGTCCATACAGAGATTTTCCATGAAAATAATGTTGTTGATGTAGTCAGTCTTCTCAAAAGTATACATATCTCATCCTACGTTTTTCTGATTTGTCATTTCTTGGCATCTTTTCATGTTGCAGGGAAATGATGAAAAAAGTGAACCTTGTAGTATGGGGCTGGGTTTCCATCAATGCCTCATTCGGGTTAGCACTACTAGCTACTCTGTCAGGCTCAAATTTTACATTTTTTTTCATACTACTGTTAAACAAAAAAAAACAATTCATAGTACTGTTAACAGTTTTGGCCTCAATTCATATATACCTTTTTTGTCTCGTGTGTAGAGTTGTCCTGGCAATGGGTTTGTACTACTACGGCCTGCGTGCCACCGATGCTGCGTACTCTGCCAGCTTCCTGAACCTGATCCCCATCGTCACCTTCATCGTCGCCATCGCACTCCGGTATTCGACCAGTTGCATGCACGCACGCACTCTGCATGCTATATATATATACACAAAATGTGATACATGCATGTTTGCAAACTAATTCTTCAGAGCTGAGAGGTTGACACTTAGTAACTGGCCTGGGAAGACGAAGCTCTTGGGCACACTGATGTGCGTCGGCGGAGCGATGATGGTCGGCTTGTTGAAAGGCAGGCTGCTGCATCTGTGGCCTACCCACCTGCTGAGATCCCACCACCATGCAGCGGCAGCGGCAGCAGCGGCAGGGCCTGTAACACCCCCATTTCTGGGAGCATTATGAAACCCTCGCAACTGCCCAGGAAAGTTCAGCTGCGAGGACATCCATCGAGTGTATAACATTGCCATCGCATGCTCAAGAACAAGAGTCAACTTTATTACATTATAAAGGCTTAAAGCCAAGGTTCACAGTAGGGCCAAAGGCCTAATTTACATTACAGCCAAAAAGATACCACAGGCATACTCGAGTGCAGGATAACCCTAATCCCAAGCTTCTTCCACTTCGTAGAATTCCATCTCATCATCTTCACATGGCTCCTCAAGACTGGTAGTTTCTGTTTATGATTTTAGCAAGTATGAGTACAACTACCGTACTCAGCAAGTCACGCGGAGCTTATCATTAACTATATGCATGGCATATCAAGATGGGGAAATACAGGTTTATTATTTTGTGTAGATGCAGATTTAGTTGAGAATCAATTAAAGACAAGAAAGTAACTTCATTAAGTAAACAGGGGTTTTCAAGCGTGATTATTAACCTTCCACAATTCCAAACCATTCCCAAATCTACTTATGCTTTGATTCTGGAATCACCCATCAAACATAGCTTCATTTACCTAAGCACGCAGTATTCGAATACCATCATTTTATGACTCTGCAGAGTTGCCCTGCTTTACCCACAAGATCTCTCAACTCCCGCGACAGAGTTAAGAAAACAAAGTTGTTCACTGCTCAATTCTTTATATAGTCTCTGCCCAGTAGGTCCTTGATCCCCATGAGCTCGGATGACCCCTCGGATCTCCTCCGACCCATGGCGGTCCTACAGTTGTATGGTTAACCACCTCCCATACGACTCACCTCAACTCCCCAACCGATTGCGGATGTTCAATCGAACTTGAGCAGTTACTAAACCAGGTTTGACCAAGTCAACACTTGTGGTTGGGCGAGTACTATGTTCTTTTTCTCAGCATAAGGGTCTAGTCCTTATATTTTCACCGAGGCCATACACATACACAACCCATGTTCGGTGCCCTCAGACCGCCACCATTCCTCTACCAAGCCTCCACCCTAGGGTAAGGTCTTCGGATCCACCTCTGTGATCCTCGCTTACCCCGGTTCCAACTTTCCAAAATTCTAAATAAATAATAAAATCCTTGACAGTGAAAATATTTTGGTGTGTTCCTAAACTACCATGTTTATTTAATTATTATAATTATTTTACTATGTCTTTCAAGGCAATTATGTCCATCAAATTAATCGGGGCTTTTCAGGTGGTAGGGCATAATTAATATCATGACATTCTAACATAAATTTTACCCCAAAATATTGACTTGAACAAAATAACATAATGAAATTACAATATAAATAAATAAATAAGGCAATTACGGGTTCAACATGATCAAGGAAGCGTAACTTGCCTTGCGGGTCTATGATCTCGACTAATTCATACTCTTCAGAAAATTTAGCTTGAGCTTGATCTTCTTCTTCCAATTCTTGAGAACCTCCGGCGTCCGAAGCTATTACAAACAAATACAAACATATAAATTCCATGCCCGAAGAAATAGGCTAGGAATAAAGAAATGAAATTAAAGAAAGAAAATCTGAAGAAAAATTGAATAAATGATATTTTGGGCTTTTAGGAGGGCCAAATGAAGAAAAGGGCTTGATATTTGGGTTGGTGGGCTCAAAATGGTCAAAATGGATATAAACTTATTTTTTTGGATTTTTCTGGATTTTTCTAGATTTTTCTGAATTTTACTGTTCATCGGGCTCGGTCACTATTCATCGGGTTCGAACCACTTTCGGCGAAGCGGTTCGGCGCAACCACCTCGGCCTGGCTCGGTCGGGTGCGCCTGGTGCGGGCGGCGTGGTCCGGCTCAGCCGAGACCGGTCGGCTCGGTCGGGCGGATCCGACGCGTCCGGCGCGGGGAGCTGGTTCGGCTCAGCCGGCTCGGGGCGATGCGGTCGGGGGAACAGTGCACATGCACTGTTCTTCTTCCCCACCTCGCCCGTGCGCGCGCAGCGAACAGAGGATGAGAGCGGTGAATGGCGGCGGAGCTAGCGACTTTTGCGACACATTTTGAGGATATGAACGGATTCGTGATGGAGTGGGGATCCCATTTCGGAGGTTGGTAGGTCCGGTGGTGGCGGCAATCGCCGGCGGTGAGCTCCTCCCCTTTTCGGCCAAAATTGAAATCGGGAGCGAAAAAGAGTTTATTCGGATGGTTCGGTCGGTGCTAGAGCATCACTAGGGCTTGGTTAAGCTCGGGGAAGGGCTGGCCAGAGCTAGGGTGGCTCGGTTAGGGCTAGCCACGGTGGTCGGTTTTGGCCGTGATGGAGCTCTCGGTGCCGGGAAAGTAGGGTGCTCGGGAGACCAGGGCGGCGGTTGGGGAAAGCTCTGGGGAGTCTAGGGTTGCTGCTGGAGAAAGGAATTGAACAATAGGTGACCGGAGATCGGACATTGTGTTAGGGCTCGAAAATGGGTATTTTGCAATTCAAGCAATGGAGTTGATGGCGGGCTTTGGGGTGCTCGGTTGGCTTGGGGATGTGTGGAGTTCATGGCGGCTTCAATTGCTTAAATAAGCGAGGTATGGCGGTGCGGCTCGGTTTGGCCGGAAAACGGATAGAGGCGGCGAAAATCGGGCGGCCGGCGGTGTGCCACGTCCGGGGGTTGGTTTGGGGCGTCAGAGAGGAAGAGGGTAAGGTTGCAAGGAGCGCTATCCACTCGGGAGAGGTGGCACGATCGGGAATGTTCGAGAAGGCGATGGCGTGCGCGGATTGGATCGGCGGCAGCAAAAGCAAGCCACCACGGCTTGGCCGCGGGGTTGGCGTGGCCTGGCATGGCTGGGGAGGTTATCCACTGCGGTGAGTGGCGGCAAAGTGCGGGGGAAGGGATCACGCGGATGCGTGAGGCGGCGGCGAAAGTGGTGGCGGCGCCATTTCTCGAGAAACAGGCGTCGTCTTCTCCCCCAATTCGGTGTGTTGGCAAAGATCGTGGGTAGCATCGCTTTGAGATTTGTGGAGAATAGGCTTAAGAATCAAGAGATCAACACAAAGCGAAAATTCAATCTTTTGAAGATTTTGACAAAATCGATTTTGTTTCAACCTACCCTCCTTAAAGGATCTCGACCTCGAGATCAACTCGGGTCAAGAAGTAGGTTGGGAAATTCTCATTGCAAATCGATTCTTTTTCCCGTGTTGCCTCATCTGGCGTGTGATTTCGCCATCGAACTTTATGATATCGATATTCTTGCTTCTTAACGCCTCTCTGTAGTTTCCAAAATCAAATCGGTTCTTCTTCATAAGACAGATCATCTTGTAGGTCTATGTCATCAACTGGTATCTGTTCTGCTGGGTGACGAAGACACTTTCGTAACTGAGACACATGAAATCGTTATGCACTCGGCGGTTGGTGTCACCGCAATCAGAGGCTACTTCTCCTACTCTTCCAAGAATCTCAAATGGACCGATATACCTTGGGGCTAGTTTTCCTTTAACTTGAAATCTTTTTACTGACTTGAAGGGTGTAACTTTGAGATATACCCAATCTCCTATTTCAAAGCTTAAATCTTTTCGACGATTATCAGCATAACTCTTTTGTCGGCTCTGGGCTATTTTCATCTTTTCTCTGACAATTCTGATGTGGGCTTCTGTATCTTGTACAATTTGTGGTCCTAAGAACTGTCGCTCTCCGGTCTCGGTCCAATTTAACGGAGTTCTGCATTCTCTTCCATATAAAGCTTCAAACGGTGCCATCTTAATACTGGCTTGATAGCTATTATTATAAGAGAATTCTGCAAAGGGTAAGCACGTGTCCCATGCTGCTCCATAGACCAATGCACATGCCCGAAGCATGTCTTCTAAGATTTGATTCACTCGTTCTGTTTGTCCTCCAGTCTGCGGGTGGTATGCTGTACTGAAAGCTAAGTCTGTTCCCATGGCTTCATGCAGTTTTTCCCAAAATGTAGATGTGAACTGTGCTCCTCTATCAGATACTATTCTCTTCGGGATTCCATGTAATACTACTATTTTTGTTAAGTATAGCTCTGCCAGTTTATTCTTGCCATAGGTTTGCTTGATCGGTATGAAATGTGCCACTTTGGTTAGGCGATCTACAATTACCCATATAGCATCATAACCATCTCGGCTTTTTGGAAATCCGGTAATAAAATCCATACCAATGTCATCCCACTTCCATTCTGGGACTGGCAAAGGTTTTAGCAATCCTGATGGTTTCCGATGATCTATTTTTATTTTCTGGCAGGTATCACAGCGTGCAATATACTCTGCTATTTCTTTCTTCATTTTATTCCACCAGTATCTCTTTTTCAAGTCTTGGTACATCTTTGTGCCTCCGGGATGAATAGAGAGTTGAGACGAATGAGCTTCTCGCAATATCAAATCTTTTAACTCCTTATCATCGTGTACACATGTGATTTACGAACCTTAAGATTCCACGATCATCTTTAACAAATTCAGTTGAATTTGCTTCTTGGCTTCTTTTCATAAGCTGTTGTATTCCTTCATCTTTTTCTTGTGCTAACTTGATTTGATCTGTTAAAGTCTGTTGAATTTCTAATGCTGCTATCTGACCTTGTTCAACGACACATAGGTTCAACCCTTGAATTTCTTCTTGCAATGGACTGGGGCACTCCAGAATAGAGGCTATAGTATGATACTTCTTTCGACTTAGTGCGTCTGCGACAACATTTGCTTTTCCAGGGTGATACTGCAGATCCAGATCATAATCTTTAATTAACTCTAACCATCTTCGTTGACGAAGATTTAAATCTGGCTGAGTGAAGATATATTTCAGACTCTTGTGGTCGGAAAATATCTCACAATGATTTCCCAATAAGTAGTGCCTCCAAATTTTCAACGCATGTACTACAGCTGCTAATTCCAAATCATGCGTTGGATAATTTACCTCATGTGGTCGCAATTGTCTTGAAGCATATGCTACCACTTTCCCTTCTTGCATCAGCACACAACCTAATCCTTGCTTTGAGGCATCACAAAAGATTTGAAAATCTTTCTCAGGGTTGGGAAGTATAAGTACTGGGGCTGAAGTTAATCTTGTTTTCAACTCCTGAAAACTTTCTTCACACTTCTCTGTCCACTTGTATGGGTTGTCTTTCTTAAGAAGCTGGGTAAGAGGTCTTGTTATTTTCGAGAATCCCTCAATAAAACGTCGATAATATCCAGCTAAACCAAGGAAACTTCTGATTTCTGTTACAGTGGTTGGCTGTTTCCATTCCATCACTGCTTTCACTTTTTCTGGATCTACTTTTACTCCTTCTTTTGTGATAATGTGTCCGAGAAAAGCTACTTCTTTCATCCAGAACTCACATTTAGAGAACTTAGCATATAGCTGATGTTCTCTAAGCTTGCTCAAAGCAATGTGCAGATGTTGACGATGCTCTTCTTCTGTCTTGGAATATATTAATATGTCATCGATGAATACTATCACAAAACGATCTAACTGCTCCATAAATACCATATTCATCAGGTTCATAAAATAGGCTGGTGCATTTGTCAGACCAAATGGTACTACTGTGAACTCAAATAATCCGTATCTTGTGGTGAATGCAGTTTTCTCACGGTCCTGCTCTCGGATCTTAAGCTGATGGTATCCAGATCTCAGATCGATTTTTGAGAATACCTTGGCTCCTTTGAGCTGATCAAACAGATCATCTATTCTTGGCAAAGGATATTTATTTTTAATAGTCACTGCGTTCAATCCTCGATAATCCACACACATCCTCTGACTTCCATCTTTTTTCTTAACAAACAGCACTGGGGCTGACCAAGGGGATACACTAGGCTGTATAAACTCTTTTTCCATCAGTTCATCCATTTGTTTCTTAAGTTCCTTTAGTTCTTGGGCTGACATCCGATATTGACGCTTTGTGATGGGTTTAGTTCCTGGTATTAATTCAATAGCAAGCTCTATGGGTCTATCCGGTGGTTTTCCTGGTAACTCTTTCGGAAAAACATCCGGATATTCCTGAATTATCGGTATTTTGGACACTCCTTCTTCTACTACCATATTCTGAATACTAGTTTTCATTCTCTCTACTAGTACTGAATCTGTCTTCACTATTATCTCTTGTCCTTCTGGACTTACCAAAGTTACCAGCTTATTTTCACAATCCACTTTGGCTTTATAATTAGTTAACCAATTCATTCCTAGTATAACATCCAATCCTTTCATCTCTAATAATAGTAATTCTGTCTTAAATCTGACACCTTGGATTTCTAGATCTAGGTCTTTGCATCCAAAGCGAGATTCCACTTTATTCCCAGCAGTTTGAAAGGAATAGGACTTTTGCAAAGGAGAGAATGATAATTGATTTTTCACAACAAAAGCCAAGGAGACAAACGAATGTGTTGCTCCGGGATCAAACAAAACCACAGCAGGCTTTGAGTTAACTAGGTACGTACCAACAATGACGTCGTTGGCTCCTGCTGCTTCTTCTGCGGAAATATGATTTATCCTTCCCTGCACTGGCTTCAATATCCCTTTTCCTTTTTCTGCTGCTGACATCATAGCTGCTGTCTGAGTTCCGGCTGGTTTGACTGTGAAGTGTCGAGTCATCCTCCTTCTGTTTTGGCACCGCAATGAATTGGCGGGTGAAGATGTTTGTGCTCTAACTTGAGCTTTTGCTACTTCTGAAGGTAACCCTCCTCGTGGGCACTGGTTCTTGTAATGGCCTGCTTGTCCACAATGATAGCATTCAATCTGTAACTGCGGGCATTGCCTCGCAAGTGATTTCCTCCACAATGATAACACTTGATTGAGGTCGGCGACATTCTGCTGAAATGTAACAGGCTTTGGTTAGTTTTGAGCTATGATGCAGGCATGAATACAAATCTCCTTCCCTGCTGTCCTCTAGATTGGGGTGCTAACATCATTTGCTTTCTAGGTCTATCTGATGATGAAGTTCTTTGCATTACCTTTCTTTTCCTTGTATCTTCCAATTCATTCCTTGCTTCTTCAGATATGATAAGTTTATTCACCATTGAGGGCAAGTCTTTATAATCCACCATGGAAATGTGATATTTCAAAGACTTTTGTAATCCCTCCTTGAATCGTTCCATCTTTTTCTCCTCTGTTCTCGCTTCTTCAGGGGCGTATCTGGCCAATGTATTGAACTGGTGAAGGTATTCTGTGATGTCAGTCCTCCTTGTTTTAATGCCGAAATTCACGACGCTTAGCTTCAATGACTCCTGCGGTACATGGGCTTGGCGGAATGAATCCTCAAATTCCTTCCGGTGATCTCCTGTCTTCACTCATCGTCGATAATTTACCCACCATCTTGCACTGGGCCTTGTAACGATGAGAGGCATATAAGACCTTTTCCTGTCATTGCCTTTGAATAGTGTTTAGTTTCCTTTCCACATCTACGAACCGGTCTTCACTACCATAGGATCAGGTGAAGAAGAAAAGACTGGAGGTCTCGTCTTCTGAAAATCTGCCCACTTTGACTGCACAGGTATTCCTGGTTGACTGTTACCTCCGTTTCTTGCAGCAATCTGTTCTAACAGCCTGGCATGTTGCTCCAACATGCGTGCGTGATTTAATTCTGCTTGATATCTATTTTCCTCCATTCTTGCTAAAATATCTGCTAAGCTAGGCTGCGATCCGTCTCTCTGGCGAGAACTGCCCCGATCCCGAGGTCCTTCTCCACCTCCGCCATTTTGTTTGCTTTCTTTGGGATTTAGAGGTTCAGATCATGAGCGAGTTTTAACAAGTCGAGACGTAAGTAAGAATTTAGACATAAGGTAAGATTAGAATGAAATAGATTAAGATGCGGTGAAATAGAAAGATTGAGAGTTGAAGGGGTAGACTTAAAGATACTGATAGCAAACAAATTATTATTTAAAACCAAGTACTCTTTATTTATTCACACATAAGTTGGGTACATACTATCTTACAAAGTTCATACCACAACTTATTACATCAAAACAAAACTTACTACTACAAAAAGGTTCTGACTTCTCTAGCGTAACTCTACTCTAAACTCTATGATCTGTCGTGGAGTCACCAGAGGAACACCACTCTAATTCCTCTGGGTCTTCTTCCTCCTCATCGATCACCATCTCCTTGTCCTCGTGGGGCTGCTCTGCTGCGTGTGAAGACGATCCTCGAAGAATGTACGGCCTTGGCTGCCGTCATTCCTTCGAGACTCCTTGCGACCTTGATGGGCCTTCATCAAATCTCAAGGCTTCATTTTGCTCCTTCCGTCGATAATGTCGTAGAGTCTGCTTCAGAAGCCAAATCTCCTGCTGGGCTGCATATAGCTGATGCTGCATCGTCCGGTTTTCCTCAGTCATCCGGGCGTACATGTCTGCTTGTGTAGCGATAACCCAAGCGGCTTCCTGCATCTTTGGATCTTCTTCTGTTGCTGGATTTGGCATGATCAAACCGGTTCCTTCTTCATCTTCCTGTGGGACGAGGTAGAAAGGTGAATCATCAAACTCCTCCTCGTAGTAGCGACGAAGATACTCCACAGCCTTCTTTGCGGCATCCTGGATGGCGTCTGACTCCTCGTGACGGTAGGCGGTGAACTTCCGTCGAACGTCCGGTCTGTGGGGCAAAGGCTCCAAATATATCCAGGCCTTCCAGTTGTACAGCTTGCCATGGACCATCAGTGATCTCGTATGACACACCGGACGCTGGTGATCTGTCGCGTGGAGGTATCTCTGCATACGCCAAAGACGAGTGACCCATCCCGACTCCTGCGGATCGGGAAAACGTGGTGCGGCATCGTAAACGCCAAATTTTGAGGTTAGAAAAGGGTGGACATAAGTATTTTTAGAAAAACAAAATTAATCAAAATATTACCAGCATAGATGAGAAAAAGATATTTATATAGAAAATATTACTAAAATTTTAGACAAATCATTTTTATATCCAAAATAATTTTTGGAAATATTTCCTAGTGCACTTAGGGTCTCCTACAGTCGAGCAAATAGGCTCTGATACCACTCTGTAACACCCCCATTTCTGGGAGCATTATGAAACCCTCGCAACTGCCCAGGAAAGTTCAGCTGCGAGGACATCCATCGAGTGTATAACATTGCCATCGCATGCTCAAGAACAAGAGTCAACTTTATTACATTATAAAGGCTTAAAGCCAAGGTTCACAGTAGGGCCAAAGGCCTAATTTACATTACAGCCAAAAAGATACCACAGGCATACTCGAGTGCAGGATAACCCTAATCCCAAGCTTCTTCCACTTCGTAGAATTCCATCTCATCATCTTCACATGGCTCCTCAAGACTGGTAGTTTCTGTTTATGATTTTAGCAAGTATGAGTACAACTACCGTACTCAGCAAGTCACGCGGAGCTTATCATTAACTATATGCATGGCATATCAAGATGAAATCTGGTTTATTATTTTGTGTAGATGCAGATTTAGTTGAGAATCAATTAAAGACAAGAAAGTAACTTCATTAAGTAAACAGGGGTTTTCAAGCGTGATTATTAACCTTCCACAATTCCAAACCATTCCCAAATCTACTTATGCTTTGATTCTGGAATCACCCATCAAACATAGCTTCATTTACCGGAAGCACGGCGTATTCGAATACCATCATTTTATGACTCTGCAGAGTTGCCCTGCTTTACCCACAAGATCTCTCAACTCCATGACGAGTTAAGAAAACAAAGTTGTTCATTGCTCAATTCTTTATATAGTCTCGCCCAAGAGGGTCCTTGATCCCCATGAGCTCGGATGACCCCTCGGATCTCCTCCGACCCATGGCGGTCCTACAGTTGTATGGTTAACCACCTCCCATACGACTCACCCTCCGACTCCCCCAACCAGTTGCAGATGTTCAATCGAACTTGAGCAGTTACTAAACCAGGTTTGACCAAGTCAACACTTGTGGTTGGGCGAGTACTATGTTCTTTTCTCAAGATAAGGGTCTAGTCCTTATATTTTTCACTGAGGCCATACACATACACAAACCCATGTTCAGTGCCCTCGGCACTGCCACCATTCCTCTACCAAGCCTCCACCCTAGGGTAAGGTCTTCGGATCCACCTCTGTGATCCTCGCTTACCCCGGTTCCAACTTTCCAAAATTCTAAATAAATAATAAAATCCTTGACAGTGAAAATATTTTGGTGTGTTCCTAAACTACCATGTTTATTTAATTATTATAATTATTTTACTATGTCTTTCAAGGCAATTATGTCCATCAAATTAATCGGGGCTTTTCAGGTGGTAGGGCATAATTAATATCATGACATTCTAACATAAATTTTACCCCAAAATATTGACTTGAACAAAATAACATAATGAAATTACAATATAAATAAATAAATAAGGCAATTACGGGTTCAACATGATCAAGGAAGCGTAACTTGCCTTGCGGGTCTATGATCTCGACTAATTCATACTCTTCAGAAAATTTAGCTTGAGCTTGATCTTCTTCTTCCAATTCTTGAGAACCTCCGGCGTCCGAAGCTATTACAAACAAATACAAACATATAAATTCCATGCCCGAAGAAATAGGCTAGGAATAAAGAAATGAAATTAAAGAAAGAAAATCTGAAGAAAAATTGAATAAATGATATTTTGGGCTTTTAGGAGGGCCAAATGAAGAAAAGGGCTTGATATTTGGGTTGGTGGGCTCAAAATGGTCAAAATGGATATAAACTTATTTTTTTGGATTTTTCTGGATTTTTCTAGATTTTTCTGAATTTTACTGTTCATCGGGCTCGGTCACTATTCATCGGGTTCGAACCACTTTCGGCGAAGCGGTTCGGCGCAACCACCTCGGCCTGGCTCGGTCGGGTGCGCCTGGTGCGGGCGGCGTGGTCCGGCTCGGTAGACCGGTCGGCTCGGCCGGGCGGATCCGACGCGTCCGGCTGGGGAGCTGGTTCGGCTCGGTAGGCTCGAGCGATGCGGTCGGGAACAAAGGCACATGCATCGTTCTTCTTCCCCTCGCCCGTCTTGTATGTAATGAGAGGATGAGAGCGGTGAATGGCGGCGGAGCTAGCGACTTTTGCGACACATTTTGAGGATATGAACGGATTCGTGATGGAGTGGGGATCCCATTTCGGAGGTTGGTAGGTCCGGTGGTGGCGGCAATCGCCGGCGGTGAGCTCCTCCCCTTTTCGGCCAAAATTGAAATCGGGAGCGAAAAAGAGTTTATTCGGATGGTTCGGTCGGTGCTAGAGCATCACTAGGGCTTGGTTAAGCTCGGGGAAGGGCTGGCCAGAGCTAGGGTGGCTCGGTTAGGGCTAGCCACGGTGGTCGGTTTTGGCCGTGATGGAGCTCTCGGTCTTGGGAAAGTAGGGTGCTCGGGAGACCGAGGCGGCGGTTGGGGAAAGCTACGGGAGTCTAGGGTTCTTCTTTGGAGAAAGGAATTGAACAATAGGTGACCGGAGATCGGACATTGTGTTAGGGCTCGAAAATGGGTATTTTTGCAATTACCGGCAATGGAGTTGATGGCGGGGCTTTGGGGTGCTCGGTTGGCTTCGGGGATGTGTGGAGTTCACTGTGGCGGCTTCAATTGCTTAAATAAACGAGGTATGGCGGTGCGGCTCGGTTTGGCCGGAAAACGGATAGAGGCGGCGAAAATCGGGCGGCCGGCGGTGTGCCACGTCCGGGGGTTGGTTTGGGGCGTCAGAGAGGAAGAGGGTAAGGTTGCAAGGAGCGCTATCCACTCGGGAGAGGTGGCACGATCGGGAATGTTCGAGAAGGCGATGGCGTGCGCGGATTGGATCGGCGGCAGCAAAAGCAAGCCACCACGGCTTGGCCGCGGGGTTGGCGTGGCCTGGCATGGCCTGGGGAGGTTATCCACTGCGGTGAGCTGGCGGCAAAGTGCAGGGGGAAGGGGATCACGCGGGATGCGTGAGGCGGCGGCGAAACAGGGTGGCGGCGCCATTTCTCGGTAGAACAGGGCAGCGTCTTCTCCCCCCCCCAATTCGGCTGTGTTGGCAAAGATCAGGGGTAGCACTGCTTTGAGATTTGTGGAGAATAGGCTTAAGAATCAAGAGATCAACACAAAACTGAAAATTCAATCTTTTTGAAGATTTTGACAAAATCTGATTTTGTTTCAGGGCCTGCCGCCGTTCACCGCGACATGGTTTCCGGTACATTGTTCTTGTGCGCAAGCTGCCTGAGCTACGCCCTTTGGTTCAGCGTCCAGGTGCAGATCCAATCGTTCAGTCTTCGAATTTTCATGCCGTCAATTGTTCATGTTTAATCCATCTATACGTACGTACGTACGTACTCGTCACTGAGAATGCGAATGAACAGGCTAGGGTTGCCAAGGTGTTTCCATCAAAGTACTGGGCGACGATGCTGACATGCCTGTCTGGAGGCCTGCAATCCTTCGTGGTTGGCATTTTTATCACCACCGATAAATCTGCATGGAAGCTCAGTTGGGACCTCCAGCTCCTGACGGTCGTCTACTCGGTAATTAAGGCATGTCGATTGGAGCGATCGATCGTCGGTTTAATTAACTTTTCATCATGCAATGCAATGCAATGCAATGTCAGGGCGTGTTCAACACCGGCATCACCTTCGTGCTCATCTCGTGGGCGATCAGTCGTCGCGGTCCGACCTACCCTTCGATGTTCAACGCACTGTCGCTGATCATGACGACCGTCATGGACTCGGTGCTGCTTGGCACCAACATCTACCTGGGGAGGTGAGGTCCATCTTCACCAGAGATCACCTAGCAGCTAGCTTATCTCTAGGTTAGAGCGGAGCAGTCTGTAGCAGATAGGTACTGTACGGCATGCAGCTAATTCAACTGTGATGGTGAATTGATACGTGTGCATGCAGCGTACTTGGAACACTGTTGATCATCTTGGGGATGTACGCGTTCCTGTGGGGGAAAGGCAAGGAGCTAGCCGCGGCGGAGCAGAAGCAGAAGCAGGCCGCCACCGCCACCTGCGAGCAGGAGGAGTCGCAGGCGCAGCAGCAGCAGCGTGGAGATGACATAGCCTAGCCATTCAACAGATTAAGAGTGGTAGCAGCGAGTGTGATCGATGATGAGCATTATATTAATCTGTAAGCAAGGAAACGATCGATCGATGATGAGCATTAATCAGTAAGCAAGGAAACGATCGATCGATGATGAGCATATATACAGTGCATTGTTGATTAAAAGTGGAAGCATGGCCTAATTAACCGAACTATATATGGATAGCAAATGTAAGAATCAGTCAGGTTCAATGAAAATGTTACAGCCAATTACAGATCAGAATCAGTGAACAAGGCTAAATCAAAATTCAGTATCCGTAAGCCAGATTCGATTGAATCTCTCCATCTGTACGTACGTACGTATGAAGGAAGATGATCAGGAATTGCTACGTACAGGAATTATAGAGGCAGAGCAAGCCATGCTGTTCTGAGCAAACTAATCGACGTACGACAGGTCAACGCACGTATTACACGAGCTTTCATTCTTTTCTTGCTTTGAGCAAATCGAGCAACAGCGGCTCGGCCCGGAGCTCGAGGTCCACGCCGAAGAGCCGGAGGCACCGGCCGCGCGCCTCGGCGGACGTCGAGACCAACCGCTGCAGCGTGAGGGCTTGTGACGCCACCGGCACTATGGGTGGCGCGGCCGGTGCTCCGCGCCTCCGGCAGTCGACGAAGAGGCGCGCGCCGGCGCGGCAGAAGGAGACGGTGTCGCCGGCGGCGAGGCGCTTGTCGCGGACGAAGCGGCTCCACCCCTTGGTCATGACGTAGCTCTGGCTGCTGCTCCAGTAGGAGTACCGGAAGCACCACGTCAGCCCGCCGACGCCGCGCGCGTCCTCGAAGCACAGCACGGTGCCGGCCGGGTTGCCCCTCGAGGCCGGGCCCAGCGGGAAGTACTTCTCGGCGAAGTGCTTGGGCACCACCAGCCGGTTGAGCTTCCCCACGTCGCTCGGCGTCAGCACCTTCTCGAACATGTTCTCCTGCCGCTCGCCGCCGCCGCCGTTGCGCACCTTGCCTACAAGGCCTTCCTGATCTCTGTCTCTACTCTCCCATGCAAGCGTCAACGCCGCCATCTGCAACCTGGCCTCTTGTGTAGTCTTGTTATGCCAATGTATGTAGGTAGAAGAGCCCATGCGTGTGTGTGTGTATATATATACACACACAGGCATGCCCGGTACCGTACCCGATCGAAAATCAACCGCAAAGATGCACATACATACATACACATATACATCCATACATATATAAAATCCCTGTGTTGACTTTTCATGCTTGCCATGTGGTTAATCTCGTTGGGTTGGATGCGTGTGTGGGGGAGGCCGCTCGGGTCAAAGGGTGGAAACGTTCATGTATGGATGTGGACAACACTGTTAGGAGTAGTTTAATTAGGTGTGCAAGTGTGAGTATTAATGAATTAATCAAATTAAGCTACTCTTTCCGTCCAAATTTATAAGACAATCTTATCCATCAATATAATACACATTAATTTCATATTTCAATATAAAATTAATACGATGTTTCCTTTATACTCTTAATAAATATGTATTTTTATTTGCTATTTTTTACGTGTATACGTTAAATGTAGCACTTTAGTCTATGAACTAAAAAAATTCGTCTTATAAACTTGAACAGAAGTACTACTACATAGTATTAGTGCGTATCCATCTCCCATGATTTATAAATTCGCATCAATCTGTCCATTTACATACGCGTACAACAGTTCAGAATGACCATTAAGGATATATATACTTACTCCATGTAAAAGACTTGGGAATGATTCTTTCATCGCGTACATTATTTATCTTACTGTTTCGAATCAATCGTGCATGTATGAGTGACGTGTCATGCTAGCTTTTCAACGTGTGGTAGTAATGTGAAACCACGAGGCGCTGAGCGGTGACTAATTGCGCTTGGCGGTAGATAAAACAACCGATTACTAACTAGTAAAACCTACCTGTACCAGTTGCAGGTAAAAAAAAATAATCAACGCGGTAAGTTTGTGAAAATTTGCGAGAACAGGTCCTGGTCAAGCTAATTAAGTGGTTACATACATACATAATGACGATCGAACGTATGCGCATAGATTAATCATATCGATCATTAAAGTAGTGCAATGACGATCGAACGTATGCGCATATATAGATTGATAATTACCAGTTGGAGATATAAGCCAATCATACTATATGTAGTAGTAGCTCGCTAATTGATGAACTCTGGAGAGATGCTAGCTGCACAAGTGAGAGTTGTTTAAGAAGGTCAGCTGCTAAATTTGTCGCCACTGATAGAAAAAGTCTTTGATACATGCATATAATACACAGCATACCAGCTAGCCCGAGTAGAAAAAAAATACTCGCATACCGGGTGTAGTTACTCCCTATGTCGTATCTCATAACGTAGGGAGTATCTCGTGTAACGGAGGGTATGTACATGTAGTATACGAGTATTTAAGACCATCTAGATGGTATAAACAATTTTTCAAAGGTGGTATGTATATTTTTTTAGACATATTCCTTTTCATGTGTGTATATGAAGGTATTTACAAAATATACTAAAAACTATGATTTCCCTTGTAATTTTTTCATGTGGTTCACATTAGAGTATCTTATAATTAGTATACAAGCATACCTAAAATGATAAAGGAGTATTTTAAGTTCGTTTATGTGGTATATTAGGGGTGGGAGTAACTACACCCGGGTGTAGAAAGTATTTTTCCTATATATATATATATATATATACATACTGGCGTGTTAAGGATCGAGAGCATGACTAGATCCCAGGTACTTATTTAAGCTATATATATATATATATATATATATATATATATATATATATATATATATATATATATATATATATATATATATATATATATATATATATATATATATATATATATATATATATATATATATGCATGTATGAATTGATCAGGCTTGGATTACGCGTACGTACGCGTCTTCCTTGTAGCCGAAACAAAAAAAAAAAAAAAACCAAGCAAGCAACAAGCTGGAGATGGAATTAACCAAATAATGCTCCCGCATAATAGCCTTAGATTAGAGTATCATTGCAACCTACTATAATTATTATTATTGTTAAGGGCAATTAACTAATGCACGGTACTCTATTTGGCAAGTGGCACTCTGGCAAGCTAGGATCCAGCTGAAACAAATTTAGTACATGTCAACCACGCTTAAACTAAGCAGGCTAATTTGCAAACAGCTACTAATTTCGATAGTTGGATAGCACAAAATATTAAGCAATTTGGGTTTGTGCCCTGTGGTGGTCGGCTTGTCCTATCCATTAATTAGTTAGTTTTTGCCCTAATCAAGCAATTAGGAGGAAAAAATAAACCACAGTTGCCTTGTGGCAATAAGCAACTAGCTAGTTGGCTCTGTGATGTCACCCTTGAAAAGGTGGTTTATGTCACCCCACCTTCACATCCATCCTCCATCTTATGGTCAAATAAGATTGGGTTTGGGTTGTCCCCCAATCAAACACAAATGTTAATTTATGATGCCTAACGAAGTAAGCTTCTTGACCAGGAGAGATTATACGTAGGACACCTTACCCTAGCTATGTGATTTAAAGAAGCATCGATCACCACTTGGTTGTTGGTTCCCATTGACCCAATTGGGTCATGCATCTCCCCAAAGAAATTACATCAATGTGCATATAGATTATACTACCTACTACATTAGTCTAACTCTCAAGGGCCAACTTGCCAGTTTTGAATGGTTCGATTCAATTCAATGCGTTCACTCGTAAGGTTTGTAGTGCA
Source organism: Bonia amplexicaulis (assembly GCA_036346245.1). Taxonomy (NCBI): domain Eukaryota; kingdom Viridiplantae; phylum Streptophyta; class Magnoliopsida; order Poales; family Poaceae; genus Bonia; species Bonia amplexicaulis. The sequence goes on along the minus strand of CM070750.1, from coordinate 23,043,411 downwards.
CTGCATTTGCATTCAGTTTTGTAGGTATTGTTCAGGTCCCCTGGCCCAAAACTACTTTTGGTCAGGTCTGGAGCTCCGGATTTGGATCTGGATCGGAGGGGCGTGCTGTTTTGGCAGTGGTTTGTGGTATTGCGAATGGTAAGCCAGGTGTTCAGTTTAGGCTTCAGAGGTGATAGACTTCAAAGTGGCAGTAATTATTGCCACTTTGATCATAGATATAATCTTGACTGACCCTTACGTTTATCTTCATGCATAAATGAAGTATACTAGTTCCTTGTCACAGGAAAAGCAGTAATGAATCAAGAAAAGGTTAGCAGCAAATTAAGAGAGAGGAGCCTCGCCTTGGCCCAGCCTAAGGAAGGTTAGCAGAATATCTATTACTAGCTAGTTTACTGATGACCAGAGAACAGATTCAAAGTTTCAGGCAGAACATGCAATGAAGTGAACTCGTTTGTAGCGAGATAGCAGTTTCATATGCGTGCATCCTGATCGAGTCCATTGCACATTGGACACAATACAGGTATCTGATGACGATCTGATGACTTCTTCTTCTTCTTCTTCTTCTTCGGATTAGCGATCGAGTACAAGAGCACTACTAGACTAGGTACAAAGTAGTTCCTGGCCACGAAGCGAGCGACGCAGGGGCTGGAACTACCAATTGCAGGGGCTAAAGCTACCAATTGCATCAGCTCACTCATTGGGACCTTCGTACTTACTGGCGCATCAGTTCGTCCATCAGAACCTCTGCGTTTACTGTCGAGGGAGTACTATTGTAGGAGTGGCCCAACCTCCACGATTGGGCCTTGAAAATGGCCTAACATGTAATACGCCAAATAGTATAGAGGAATGTGCCAATGTACCATCATATTTTGTAATTATTAAGGAGTGGAATAGGAATTTTCTATCCTACCCCACTTATGCATATAAACTCCTAAAGGGGATATAAGGAGGAGCAGATGCTCTCATTCTTACTCACCAGCTCTCTCTAGCTCTCTTTGTGCTATATGTCTCCTGTAGAGAAGTGACAATGCAAATGTAAAAGACAAAACTTTTGTGGCAAACTAAGGGAGTGTTTGCTATAGCTCCTGCTCCTAGCTTCTTATTCAGATCTCGTAGAACTATACCAAACACTCAACTTCTAAAATATACTAGATTGGATTCTCGCAAGGAGGAAAGGTAAAAATAAAACTAGCAATAAAAGGCAACTTTTGAATGGATGCCTAAAACAAAACCGCAGCCAAAGATAATTTATCATCCACACACACTGAGCCCCTCTGGCGCCTCCCCACCCGAGAGTTGGCCCCCGACCTCGACGCCGTCACCGACTCCCGATCTCGACGACGCCACCACCCCCGACGTCGTTGCCCCTGATCTTGACGATGGCACCACCCCTGACCTCGACGCCGGCGCCGACTCCCGATCTCGCCGACGCCACCCCCCGCCGTCACCGCCATCGACGAATCTAGACCTCGGCGACGCTGCCGTCCCCTGACCTCGACGCCGTCGTCGATCCCCGATCTTGATGCCGCCGACCCCCGACTGATCTTGTCATCGATGCAACGGCTCTCATCGAGGTTATCACCTACCACCACCTCCCTAGCCCTAGTCTCGCTGCTACCCTCCCCTTTTTCCTCCCTCCTCTTCCTCCCTGCCACCTCCCTCCAGATCTGCCCTGCCCCTAATCCCAGCGCCACCACCTCCCTCCAGATCCACGCCTTTTGGTGATTCAATCTTCGCACACAAATTATGAATGGGTGCATTCAATGTTAATCAGCAATAAGGTGATTGGCAGGAAATACAAGTTGATATTGTGATGCCAAATGGAGTTTTCTACTGCTATGAAGTAATTTTAAAATTTTCATATTTTGAATACTTTCAGTATTTGCCAGTAGAGGATGCTCATATTAGTGATGAATGAAATTTGTGATGTTCTGAACATGTTTAGTCATACTGGGAGATAACAGCTTACCAAGGATTCAATATTGTTTTACATGCACAGCCGAAATTGAACTGTTGCAGAACAGTACCTTCTAAACTAGGCACTATCTGCTGGAAACTAGTAGCCTCAACTTTCAATTTGTTCGTCCCAATATAAGATACCAAATGCTTACCAAAACAATCTTGACCTTATCAAATACAACTTTAGTTTTTGGATGAAAGAAAGTATTGGGCATACTAGTACAATCGCAAACAAAATAAAATGATATTTGCCATGCCCAACATCATCTAAGTTCACTGGACTGATTTCAAGCGGTTGCCCCTTCATTGTATCTAAACATTTTCTTATTAAAGAACTTGTTGGTTGATATGTGAGAAGAGAGCTAGTAAAATTTATATATTTTTAGGGAATAATAAAATTTATGTTTTAACCATTGATTTTACTACTCCCAAGATAATTGGACAGAGAAAGAAAGCACTACTACTAATAAATAAGCGATCATCAATACTTAAAGCATAATCTACTTGGGAAGCTCTTCTAAACACGTTTAATCATTTTATCTCTAGTCAGATTGCTCGAAGTACTTTGTATTGCTTATGTATGCACTTTGGTGATATGCATGATTAACCAACATATGCAATGCATGAATGCAAGATACATTATTTCCATTTTTCCATACAGAACTGAGGATAGTACTTTCCAGTTCTAACTTTCCTTAGCAGTTCCAAATTTATGTGAATACAAGATACAATTTTTCCATTTTTGATTACTTGCATAACAGCAAGACATCATTTAATCAAGCACCTATTTTTTGACAAGTGGAGCGTGAAGCACAAAGCCGACAAGATGTTGAACTTGTGAAGCTGCAAGAGGCATCTGCCATAAGAAAAGAAGAAACTAGGCGTGTCATAGAACAGAAGATTTTCGAATAAATGTGGCGGACTGAGGAAGAAAAGGCTAAAATAGACCGTGAAACAACCAAAGCTAAGCTCTGGCAAAAGCCCGAGTTTGCGCTCATGAAGCAAGGTTGTGCTAAAGTTCTAGTAGCAATTCATTTTCTGTAAGAAAGAGAAAATTGGCAAGTCATGTGAATATTTTTGAATTACCTGCTGAATTTTGGAATCAAAATTTTATAATTTGTGGATATATGGTCTTAAAAATTTTGGTCAAAAATTCATAATTTGTGTATAGGTGGTCCTCAAAAACTTGGGAAAAATCATAATTTGTGCAGAAATACAAAGGAGTAAGGTACGTACAGAAATAAAGTGCTACAACCAAGGCTATCATTGTTTATTTGTCTCTAATCCTTTCTCTTATGGTTTTTCGAGTTAACCTACTAGCCAAACGCTTTTGAGAAGCAGTTTTAGATTCTCGGATAAGTAGATTATAATATAATCAGTAACTAGAGCTGAAAATAAGAATTGGGAGCTCTGGTAAACAGGCCATAAAGGCAGCTTTTATGGCTATAGAGACTCAGCACTTTGCTGAACCATTGGCCACAAGCCAATGCTTTCTATTCCTCTTGTCTTCTCTTTACTTCCAATGTTTCAGTGCCTCTTAATAGGCCCTGATACAGGCTCATGCTAGTGTTTCAGTGCTAAAACAGCATCCAATGCTCTACAGTAGAAGCGATCCGTGCAGGAACACGAGCTATACTTGATTGCCAAAACTAAAAAAAGGGGGAAGAGCTTTAAATTGTTCCACTGCACTATGTAAAGAGAGCTATTCCGTTCAGTTGGTTGCGCAATTTGCTCGATGCAAATGTTCCAGAATGCAGATATTCTGAAGTCGGAAAATAAGCATCAGGAAATGCTTTGCTTGTCCTCTCTCTCAACTGTTGTTTAACTCTTTGGCACGTGTTGCGAAAACGAAACGAAATTGGAAACATGCTTGCAGATGCCATAAGCACCTCACCTCCCTATAAAACCATGACATAATGAAACAAATTGCTCAGACAAGGCCATCAGATCAAAGTTAGTTCAGAGAAAGCCCCCTGGTTGCCTGAAATGTGGAGGGCAGGATGCATGGAGCAGTGGATGCCGACGGTGGCAATGGTCGCCACCAACGTCGTGATCGCCATCATGACCGCCCTGATCAAGCAGGCACTGAACCAGGGGATGAACCGGCTGGTCCTCATCACTTTCCGGCAAATGGTGGCCACTGTATTCCTTGGCCCCATTGCCTACTTCAAGGAAAGGTAGTGTCAAAAGCAAAGAAAAAATTTATGATAATAATAAGGCAACTACTAGTCGCTGGATTTTACTGTTGCTGATCACTGCTTTTTCAGGAAGACAAGACCAAAGTTCACAACTGAAATCTTTGTGTACATGTTCCTGAGTGGAATTCTTGGGTAAACACATGGCACATACTTACACTGGGTTCAGTTTGATTGCATCAGTAATCCTAGATTAATTGTTTCTTCGACTTGCGTGCTGCAGGCCGGTGCTACTTCAGTACACGCTGTTTGTCGGATTGGAGTACACAACGGCCACATTTGCTGCGACTTTCTCCAATATGCTTCCAGTGGTTACTTTCTTGATATCACTCGCTTTCAGGTAACACCAATTTATTTCATCGACCTGAAACTCTTTTTACTGCAAAGTCCATTTCTTAATCTTTTTTCCATGTAGGTCAAGTAAGGTGCTACATATGCTACTATCTGTCATACGTATGATTTGATTCTGCTTAATGTTTTCCTAACTTAATTAATGTAGCATTGCATTTAAAGTAGTACAATAGTACCTTAAAATGAACTAAGATCCTAAAGCATCTAAAGGAGAACTTCAACTTTGTTCCCGTAGAGAAAGTAGATCCTGCAATTGATTGGCTCAACTCCTATGGAGCATAAAGCACTTTCCATAAACTAGTCCCACTTATGAACACAAAGCACCAAATTCTTTATAGGTTTGAAGCACTAGATGTGAGAAGCAAGTCAGGGAGTGCCAAGATTTCGGGAACACTGATCTCCCTCAGTGGAGCAATGATGCTCACCTTCTACAAGGGCTCAGCACTGACCCATACACTACCATCCAGTAGTCCAACGTCCAGCAGTGGCCACAGGCAAGCCGGAGAGCATGGCACGGTCCGGTGGGTGCTCGGTTCTGTTTCGATGCTCGCGAACGTCGTCGGGTTCGCACTGTGGCTGCTTCTACAGAGGAAATTCACCAGGAAGTACCCGGCGGTTTACTCCGCTACAGCCTTCATGTCATTGTTCAGCTTCATCCAAGCAGGAGCCCTCGCCCTGTCCATACAAAGGAGCAGCATTTCAGTGTGGGCTCTCAAGGGGACAATAGAGATCGTCACAGTTGTGTATTGTGTAAGATCTCTTGCAGAGCTCGACTATCTTTCATACGCCAATTCATTTCAAGGAAATATCCTATGTGTATATTTTGTCACTTTTGTTTGGTCTAGCTTCTCTCCAATGGCTAGTTTCTTATCTACAAATTAAAGGATCCTTTCAGGAAAAATGAAATGAAAAGGAAAGAAAAGTAAGGAAGGAGAATATGTTCATTGGACCAAAGTTTCTTTAAAAAGTTTGGGATAGATCCCACTTCCACACCATGCAGCACGGACCAATACATATTGAGTAGCATATATCATTATGTATCAACAATCTTCGGCTCATGCTTTTTTCACTTCGGCTCATGCTTTTTTCAGTATACTTTTTTCAGTATATAGACATCCTTCCAAGGATGTCACGACGCTCCGGCTACGACACCTAGGCATCCGCCATGACGAGAGTTAGACGGTGGTAATAAAAATAGCAGAGAGCACGAAGTAGCGGGGAAAATAGCCCAGATCTGATTTCTCTCCCCTTTCACGCTCGCCTAAGTCCTGTGGCTTGGACGATCAACCTCGGTGTTTGCCTCCAGCCAACACGACGCCTTGCCGTCGACTTGGTGGCGCCATGACAACCTTACATCCTTCTATAAAAAATTTACTCCCCAAAAATTGCTCATTTTTGTACCTAAAATCTTAAAATTAGTGATTGGTATTCACTCTGCAGTACGTGGGGCAAAGAATATGCCTTTTAAATATGACAAGCTCTTTACTGATACATGTTTATTATTATATAATATATAATGGTGCTATTGCTATGATTTAGTATTCTTTTTTTCCTTGTCAAAAGAATGATTTAGCATTACTTAGCCACTGTAGCGAGATTTTGCAACATATCGAATAGTAATGCAGCATCTGTTCCATTTTCAGGGTGTGGTGGCATCTGGTATTGGGTACCTGATGCTCACATATTGTGTGGAGAAGAGAGGCCCTGTGTTCACCGCCGCCTTTAGTCCTCTTTCTCAAATGTTTGTGGCCGGCATCGATCTGTTCATCCTCCATGAGCCACTCTACCTCGGAAGGTTTTTTTTTTTTGAGCAAACACACTCCAACCATTCTCTGAAAAATATTATCATATGTACCAGTCAAATAAATATCTCCTTTTCTTTTGCATGTTATTTTTGTGAGATTATTGTCGATGGTGATGTTTAAGCTCACTGTTATTTGGTATTTGATCTTGCAGCGTGCTAGGGTCAGCCCTGGTGATTCTAGGGCTCTACCTTGTTCTATGGGGCAAGAAAGAGGAAGCTGTCAGTACCGCCATTGCTCCCGCAAAGCCAGTGCAAGGAGTAGCAGCTGACGTAGAACAGCAGCAAGAGCATGTGTGATTCCTTTTCACCTGCAGTTGCGTTGTACATCGATGATCGATCAGTATCCATGACAGTACGACATACCGATAGAAATCTGAAACAACCATGCATGTATGATCTTCCAAGCTCTTAACAGCTATGGCCTCTTTCTTACGCACAAATTTGATCGTAGGGCACGCATGGAAGGAAAGATGTGCTGAAATATTAATTGTACCATAGAGACTTTTTAATGGACATTCTACTACTAGTAAGGGTGATAGCATAAATCAAATCTTGCCATCGATTTCTCAAGGGAATTATAGACTTTTCTTTACACATGGATATTAAAAAAATTTATGGGTATTATCGATGTTTTCCGTAATACGGACGGAAATTACTCAGGTGAACATGGGTTTCCTTCGAAACAAAGATGAGCATAGGGTTTCCCTACGTGCATCTCTTTATCTGTCAATAAAACACAAAAAAACTATGTAAGATATGAACAACAAGATGGGAAAATGAATCTAGCACTCGAGTGATATTGGAGTTCAGATTATGAGTGCGTTGCTAATTTGAAGTGCTTAATACAAGGAATTGCGATTTGGATGTCCATTAATGTCGGATTAGGTGGTGTTCACGTATGAGTAGTGATGAACATTGATCGAGGAGTCAGTTACGATTTGCATGCGCACAATTCGCACTTGGCATGATTCCTTTCTGCATGCAAGAGCAAAATCCGTGGGAAAGTCACCCCGTGTTAGAGTATTTACAATGGTACGACGTTAGTTGTCCGTAAGTCTTGTCATATAAAATATGATATGGTATGAAGGAAAGAGAGAGAGCATAGAGAATTGGACCGTCTTTTATGCAACAGTCGACTTTAACAGAAAAACAAGATATATTGTGTCATGAAAAAACTGTCTATAGAGATATGTGAAAAAATAAATCATTATGAGAGCCGTATTTAGTATCATCTATAGATGACATAGATGATATTGTAGAAATTAGCAGTTATCTATAACAATGTACATGCTTTAAACGGTGTTGAGCTGAAATCACAGTTGCATGGCTAAACAATATATTACATGCATGTTTCAGTCCGGTTCCTAATCGACTACAGATCCTGACAGGGTTTGGTCAGCAACAGCCAGCATATATGCATTACCCCCTTAATTAGCTGTTGTCTAAGCTTGGCAAGGAGCTCGATCGATCTTGAACCATTCAACAAGACCAAGAGCTCAGAGCAGCAATGCAAGTCATGGAGCGCGCGCTGGTGCCACTGTGCGTCGCCGCCGTCCTCCTACGAGGAGGCGTGCCGGAACGCGGCGAGCAGCCACTCGGGCATCACCTACGAGCACTGCGTGTCGTCGCTGGCGTCGGACCAGGGGAGCCGCGAGGCCGTGGACCTGCACACGCACGCTGGCGGTGGTGGCCACCAAGATCGCCATCGAGCACGCGGCCAGCACGGAGGCCAAGATCGACGACCTCAACGAGGTGGAGGACTCGCCGCACGCGCGCGCCCGCCTCAACCACTGCCTCGAGCTCTACAGCGCCGCCGCCGACGTCCTGCGCGACGCCCTCGACAACCTCCACGCGCTCAACTACGGCAAGGCCACCGAGCAGCTCGTCGCCGCGCTCGGCGCCTCCGAGAGCTGCGAGGACGTCTGGCAGGGCGAGGAGCGTGTCCCCGTCGCCGGGCACGACAGGGAGTACGGACGCATGGCCTTGGTTGCAATTGAGCTGGTTATTCCTTGTTGGATCTATATTTAAATTGTTATATTTGAGAGTTTCATAAGAAAATAATCGAATGAGATCATCGAATCATTACACTTTTTGCGAGTGTCGACTTTGAACCAAAGTTATGTAATGTTGCATTACAGTAAATACAATAAATCTGGTGCGCCAAAATCTACTGCATATTGCTTTCAAGCCATTCAATCTTGAACAGCAAAGTCGCATGTGCAACTGATCGTTTTGCAAACTAAGTACAAAATTACACATTTTTTTGCGAATACAAATGGAATTTCTTGTGTTTTCTGTAAATTGATTCAAAATGTCGTCTTACAACCAAAATTAAGGGGGGTGTTCGGCAGGGCACAAGCTGGTCGGCTTTTGGTTGCCGCTACAGTACCTAACTTTTAAATGGAGTATTTTTTCAAGACGGAGTCTACAAGTTAAACGTTGTACACGTTAAAAGCTTAACATCTGTACCAGCCAAAATCGCAAGTGAGTATCGATCTCTTCGTAATCTGTACCGTAAACAACCAAAATTCAAATATTTCAGCCAAAAGCCATAAACCACAGTCAAAAAGAACATACCCTAAAATCCTTTTGGACTTTTCGGATTTCTCGTGCTTGATGCCTTCTGGCCTGGCAGGCATGCGCTCCTCCATGGCGCAAAAAGGCAATGGAAGGCATAAACAGGCTCAGCCAAACCGGAAAAGCAGCTCCTAAGGGTCTGTTTGTTTAGACTTAAGCTTTTTGATTTATAGCTTAAAGCTATTTTTTTTTTGCTTAAGCAGCTTAAAAGCAGTTAGCTTTTAAGCCAAGCCAGGTTATTTGGCATCCTGACTTTTTGATGGATTGGATGGTGTAGCTTATTACCAGAAAGTCTGAAACATCTCTGTTATATTGTTTGGCAACAAGTCTGGTCTCTGTGTCATCTTGTAGCAAATGTAGAGCAGAAGAGCAGCAAACAAATCATAATTTCTGTTTGGCCACTCCACTTCCAGTTTGCAGGACATAAGGGTTAGCCTGAAAACCTGAAAATTGTACAACATACTATAATCTAGCAACTTCCTTGTGGAAATATACCTCTTGTATTTGCTGAAAGCTAGTAATGCCTCACTAAATGCAATACTCAGAAATTTCTGAAGACTTCTCTGTAGTTTAAACCTGCAAGCTAACTGGTCCTATTTCAGAGATCTGTTCCGACGTTTTTACACTGAGCAACAACACAATATTGCACTTGTGACAAACGAAGGATCAATTGAATACCTTGACCCATGTATAACCTCGGCAAAAGCTGTATATAATTAACATGTCACCTGCACACGGGAAATTTACTGGAAAAGGGTAGAGAAAGGCATTTCTCAGTCACATACAAGAGCAATGCTAGCTGACAAAGTATCAATAACTTCCTAGTAGCTACTTTTGAGCAATGTCAGCTAGAAGCACATACGGCACAAACATATGATCGACTTAGCTACATAGCACAAATCGACAAGGTCTTTGTCACAGCTAAAAGTCATAATTCAGTCCTGAAAATCTTTTTTGGCTTTTATGGAATAAAAATAATATTTTACCACTAAACTTCATCAAAATTACTCACAAAATGCTGTTCATATCTATACGCAACCGTTCAGTTGTCCTCAGGACTTCACCCGCCCCGATTCCCCTCCCAAACCGAATCCCCTACTTTGTGGCCCCGCAATCGGTGAATAGCGATAGGGTTACGCAGCGATCCCGCCAGCGATCCGTGACCCGCCGGCTTCCCACGACCCCGCAGGCATCCTCAGGGTCCCCAACGCCACCGTCCTCCCATCGACCGACGCAGTCAACGCCGCAGGCCTCCTCCCCGTCCCCAGCGGCGTTAGCCTCCCACGACCCACCTCCCTCCATCGATGCTGCTGACCTCCTCCCTGTTTCCAGCAGCACCGGTTCCACATGCCTTGACATCCCTAATCCTCTCCGTCCCCAACATCGTCGGCCTCCCACGACCCACCTTCCCCGTCGGTCGACGTCGTCTGCCTCCCACGACCCACCTCCCCTGTCGACAGGCGCCATCGATGTCGCCAACCTCCCACGACCCACCCTCAACTCCCACAACCACCGGTACACAGCTGCATAAGCTTTGCACCAATTAAAGTTTAGAGTATTGTTTCAGGCTCTGGGTTTAGCATATCTAACAGCATGATTTCCTTGTGGTCTCCGATTGCTGTTTTGGAGCTTCACAGTGACAAAAATGTATTGACAAACATCATCTGGATGTTTTCTTTCTAACTATTATCCAGATCATGACCGTCAGATTAGAGATCCAATAACCATGAATTATTTCCGCCCTGGCCAAAAAAATCTCCTCATTCAAAAAAAAGGGCCATTAGATCTCTAATTAAACGGTTCGACATTTAGATAATTGTTAGAAAAAAAAAACATCCGGATGATACCTAAACACACCCGACAAAAACAACCTAAACAAACAGGCCTAAAGCTCCGTTTCTCCCTTGTTAACGCGAGACCGCGACCAATTGGTTCTTCGGCCCAAAACCCTAGCCGCCGCCGATGGGGAAGCGCCCGCGCCACCGCGACTCCGGCCGGGCTCCCTCGGGGATCTTCGAGTCCTACCTCCGCCGCCTCATATCGGAGGCCGGCCTCGCCATCCCCGGCTCCTCCGCCGAGGACGTCGCCAACACCCTCCGCTCCCGCCACCGCGAGCTCCGCCGCCACAAGCTCGACCCCTTCACCTCCGCCGTCCGCCGGGCCCTCTCCTCCCTACCTTCCCCCTCCTCACCCGACGCCTCCGACTCCGACTCCCACGCCTCCCGCCGCCGCCGCTTCCACGATGCCCACACCACCTCCTCCTCCACCTCCCTCTCCGACGATGCGTCCCATCCGCCGCCTCCCCCCTCCTTCGATGTCACCAAGTCCATTCTCCGCTCCCACTACGCCTCCCAAACGCCCAAACGGAACACCAGCACTAACCAGCAGCTCGAGATCGAGGTGACGGCGGAGAAGGCCTGCCGCCTCATCACGTCCAGTGGCGGCGGCGGAGGCGACGCCAAGCCGGAGGGCGCGGCTGCGCCGGTCACTGAAGGAGGCCATAGAGGGGAGAAGGGGCCAAGGTTTGCCGACCTCGGGGGTATGGAGGCGGTGATAGAGGAGCTGATGATGGAGGTGGTGGTGCCCCTGTGCCATCCAGAGCTGCCGCGGCGGCTTGGGGTTCGGCCAGTGGCTGGGCTTCTGCTGCATGGACCGCCTGGCTGTGGGAAGACCACGCTTGCGCATGCCATCGCTAATGAGACTGGCGTGCCATTCTACAAGATCTCGGCACCGGAGGTCGTGTCGGGGGTCTCTGGTATCCTATCTGATTCTTTGCACTAAAATTTGCAGAAAGTTGGAAGCCTTCTGTATGTATGGGCAAATGATTTGACTACCGAACACGTTTCATGCTGGAAACTACTAAAATGTCGTAAGAAATGATGAAATTTGCCAATGTTAATGTGTATTTTTTCCTGGGTTTCAACTTGCAACATACCAAAGTTGGCCATGTTTTATGTGTATCTATGTCTGCAAATTCAGGCTGTTTATTATAACCTTATCCTTGGTCGACGAATGGAATTTCATGTGTTAACTGGTGAACTCTGTAGCTGTTGGTGTTCAGTAGGTGCATTATAAACTCCTTGATGTATTCCATTTAAAACATAAAATTTCCGCAACATGAATATGTGGTGCTTGAGGTCAAAATGGCAAGAGACTGATCCTTTATTTGATTGGATATCCTAAGTTCTATCGTAAAATTAACATTTGCTGCCTTGCATGACTAAACTTTGTTGTGGAAGGTTGGTATTGCTATAAAGTGCTACAGTGGAGCACATGACCAAGCTCCCTTCATGCATTGCCAATATTTGGCATGTCTTTTTCTAATAACATGATGAATAGCTTCAGGTACGATGAATAGTTGAAACTATATTGGTACGGATCCAGCTTTCCACCTACGCCTATGACTTAAGCGAAAGATAATTTCTCAGGAGGTCTCCTGTTTGCATTTTGTGGTTTTATATTCATTTGCACTCCTAGATAATTTTTTTCTGTCAAGAGTAATGCAGAAGTTCACCTCATAATCCTTGTGTTCTTGCAGGAGCTTCTGAGGAAAACATCAGAAGCTTGTTTAAGAAGGCATACAGGACTGCTCCCTCAATTGTATTTATAGATGAGATAGATGCAATTGCATCCAAGAGAGAGAACCTGCAACGAGAAATGGAACGACGGATAGTTACACAATTGATGACATGCATGGATGAATTCCACCAGAATATTGGATCGGATGGTGGTGACTTGGATTCACAATCATCTGAAAAGAAACCTGGATATGTTATTGTCATTGGAGCTACAAATAGACCCGATGCCGTCGACCAAGCGCTTCGAAGGCCAGGAAGGTTTGATCGAGAGATATCTCTTAGTGTTCCAGATGAGAATGCACGGGAACAGATATTGAAGATGCTTACTCAGAACCTTCGACTGGAAGGGCAATTTGACTTGTTCAAGATAGCGAGGGGCACACCAGGATTTGTCGGTGCGGACTTGAAGGCGTTGGTGGATAAAGCAGGGAATCTAGCAATGAAGAGAGTAATTGATAAAAGAAGAGTTCAGTATTGTCGTGGGAATGATGGAAACAACAAGCAAGACTGGTGGAGACAACCTTGGGATGAAGGCGAGATGGAGAGCCTTAGTATTACCATGGATGACTTTGAGGTAAGCTTTCCACCTTTTACATCTACAGCATAGGCCCAAAAGTTCCTGTATTAATTTCATCTAGTGTAAGCTGGATTTGGACCGCAGCATGATCCTTTTTTTCTCTAATTGCCTGTGTGTTGTTCTAATTTGTTTTATGGTAATTTGAGTATTAATTTCATGTTGTGTAAGCTCATGTGGGTTATAACATGGTCATTTTTTCTTCTTTCCTTACCACTTGTATGTTTGTATCATATTGTTTTCCTTTTGTGTTGTGTGCCATGTCTGTTTTCTACTGTCATTAGCTTTCTAGTAGCGGATCCCATTTAATATACCTTGTAACTTTATTCACCGAAGGAAGCAACCAAAATGGTTCAGCCATCCTTGAGAAGAGAAGGATTTTCTTCTGTCCCAGATGTCACATGGGATGATGTTGGAGGTCTCGATTCATTGAGGAAAGAGTTTGACCGCTGCATTGTTCGATGTATCAAGCATCCTGATATTTATGAGGTGAATCACACTTGTATCCCAACGAACTGTGTTCTACGTTACTTTCTTCTGTTTGTTATCAGGTTTTCCATAGTGATTGGCAGCTTAAAAGTTACCACCCCAGAAATTGTACCAAAGTCAGTTCATAGACGTCAGTGGCTTTTATTTGCAATATGTTTTAAAGTCAAGCACTCTGTTAAATATTTTATACACCTAATTTTTGTTTTCATGTCCTCTTTGTTGTCTGCCTTTTTAAGGTATTTGGAGCGAATCTGCAAGCTGGCTTTTTGCTGTTTGGACCCCCAGGCTGTGGGAAAACACTAATAGCAAAAGCAGTTGCACATGAGGCAGGGGCTAATTTTATTCACATTAAGGTAATTGATGTTGAGATTTCCATATTTTTACCACACTTCTTTCAAATTTGTACAAACTAGTGCTAAGATATTTCTTTTTCGGGAACTTTAGGGGCCTGAGCTGTTGAACAAGTATGTTGGGGAGAGTGAATCAGAAGTAAGGAAAATATTCACTCGTGCGCTAACTAACTCCCCATGCATCCTATTTTTTGATGAGGTAAAAGTTTGTGTTTAGCTGCCCGTATAATCTATTCTGTTGAGGAAAACTTGGATCAATTACTCGAAACAAGTTTTGAGTGTTTGATACATTTGTGCTACTGGAGGTGTTCAAGCAACTTGTCTGTGTTGCGTGCGAAGGTGTTTTTCCAAGTATATGATGCTCAAGTGTTTATTTCATGTGATGTGGCAGGTAGATGCATTGACAACAAAAAGAGGGAAAGAGGGGGGATGGGTTGTTGAACGTCTCCTAAACCAGGTCTGAATACTTTACTAGTCACCTACTCACCTGTATTTTCACAATACTGAGATTCTCTTAACAGTATTCTTTTCTTTCTTTTCTTTTTTGTTCTGTTATTTTATTTTTTCTACTCACAGTTACTTATTGAACTCGATGGTGCTGGTCAACGTCGAGGTGTTTATGTTATTGGAGCTACAAACAGGTATTGTCAGCTGCTGATTGGTCCTTTTTACATATTTATCCCTGAATGGAAGGCTGATATCTTCAGCCCCTTTCTGGTGCAGAATTGATGTGATAGATGAGGCTGCTCTACGGCCTGGTAGATTTGGGAAGAAGCATTATGTACCTTTTCCTGGTGCTGATGAGCGGGTTTCAATATTGAAGGCACACGCTCGAAACAAACCTATCTCATCTGGTGTTGATTTGGATGCACTGGCACGTCGAGAGGAGTGTGGCAATCTCACTGGTGCCGACCTAGCATCATTGGTAACTCCTGTGATTTTTCTTCAAGCAGTTTGTCTAATTGAACAATAGTGCTTTTGTTTGGACAACATAGAATTTTTTTTAGTTTTAGGGATGATTGTTTAATGAATATATAATCCAAGTTCAATCAGATATCTGTATTAATGGCAGTGTTCTTTTGAATGGATTTCAAATTGGTGTGGTTCAAGAACATGCAAAAAACGGAACTAACATGCTTCTTTCATCAGGTGAATGAAGCAGCCATGGCAGCATTGGAAGAGAGATTGGAATTCCTGGAAAACGGGACATCATCAATGAGTTCGTCTTGTTTGATTGAACTCTCGCACTTTGAACAGGCTCTATCAAAAGTAAAGCCATCAGTATCAGAACAGGTATGGCAAATTATGCACAAACGTCTTATTTTGGCTCTGCATCAGTTTGACATCCTGATACCCTTGCGGTACTGTCACCTGTTTTACCTTTTTCATTTTTCTCTTTTCCGTTCTTGTCACAGCAAAGGAAATACTATGAGGCGCTGTCAAAGAAATACTCGGCAAACTGATCTATCACATGCCTCCATCTTGGTGCAGATGTATGCACATACCATGTTTTTTGTGGCCATTCTTCACGGAGAGGGCTCTGCAGGCGTGCATCAAGTCTCGCCGCCAACATACAGAAAGGGATCGAACTCAATATCGTACCTTCACCTGCAGGCCTCAATATCCATACTTGGAAATTTCAGATTTGGAATGAGTGACTACATTTTTGGGCAGTTGGGCACTTTTTGTACTCGTTTTACGGTTTTGATCTTTGCCTGGTGTATCATCATCCCCTTGAAGATTGGAATGCAACTTTGAACAACGCAATTTCGGATTGGTTACCATTAAGAATTGACAAATCGACTTACAAGTAGTGCAACACAAGTAGTAGCTTGAGATGCGCTGTCGAGCTTGGCGTCTTGGTAGTCCCTAATGACGAGCGACGCGCCGGCGGCGACGACCTTTGCCTCCCGGCTCTCCTTCGCGGTGGCGGTCACCGGCCTGCACCACCGAATCCTCGAAGACGACGGTGTGACGTGGCGAGACGCCCGGCAGGCTAAGAGCCCTGAGGTAGGGGAACTGCCTGGAGCCGGCGCAGGCTTCGCCGCTGACGAGCTGGAAGAGGTCGAGTATGGAGATCATGAGCTCCGCGTTGGCCCTTAGCGCGATGTTGGTCTAGCCCTAAGAGAAAACTCACGTATAGTATAAATTCACGATGGAAGAAGAAAGACAAAGATAAAATAGGAAAATTACACCAATAGCAACTGCATAGCCGAGTTTTCTAAATTTCTTTATCCTCTTATTCTCTTCTTCCTACAAAATCTTACAAAAATATACTCACTCATTGCAAATCTGACGCACGGTGGCCGTGCGACAGCTTTGAGAGGGTAACACGTGTCCTCTGCCGCACAGCCATCATGCGTGAGGCGATTAGCTAGGGTCATTAGCACTAATTCTAATAGTAATTAAGGAGTTTATTTAGATACACTGCTTTTACGAATTTTAGATATAGGAAATGAGTTCTAAAAATTATGAAATTTTATGTTGAACCTCTCGATGCAGCACTTGATTGTGTAATTTTTTTTATAATTTTATCCATCCTAAATTTCACTAAGAATTTATTCAAACAAATAAAGTGATCTGAAGAATGAACAAGTCAGAATTCAGAGATGGTAGGCAACACAGCCCAACGGATTTGTCATTTTCATTAGTCCAATCCACAAAGCAATCATAGTCCATGGGAGATTTGGAGTTTTTTTAAAAAAAATTTCTTTGTCCCAACTCATCACTTTCTGAGTAGCAATCAAGAAAAAAAGAAGAAAGAAGCATACCAAACTAGATGCTCAAAATACCCAGATGAGCTCTGTACCATTACTTTAGGCTGCAGCATTACTTAAAACTTAAAAGGGGGTAAATTTGCAATGAATCTAATCAATTGTTCATCATCATCATATCATGCTCCACCCATTAGCTTAGCTTCCTCTCTATCTCTTCAAGCGCACTCCAGAGTTTGGGGTCTTCATAATCCTTGATCAGCAATGCGGCTCCTGCATCCAGTAGGGACTTCTCTGGGTTCCTTGTCACCATGCCAATGACAGGCATTCCTACGGCAACGCCTGCACGTATGCCTAAAGCAGAATCCTGCAATGAAAGCACACATTAGTACATATCTACAAATCCAATCAGATAGCAAGTTCAACAGATACAAATCGAACTATAGACGTACCTCAAAAGACAAAGGTGTGTGCTGCAGACACTTAAGGCTCCTCGAGGGCTTTCAGATACGGGTATGGGGCAGGTTTTGGCTTCTCGCATTCGCCTCCAACAATCACGGCCTGGAAGAAGTCTGAAAGGCCAAGAAGGGAGATCATGAGCTCTGCATTAATCCTGGGGGCATTGGTTACTGCTGCGCGCTTATAGCCACAATCTTTGACCCACTGAACCACTTTGGCAAGGCCTTTTACAGGTTCTAAGCACTCCTTCGCCAAACTGTGACAAGGGAACAGCCATAAATATTCAGCCAGGGAAGTTATACTAATACCAACTAGCAGTTCTCAAAAGCGATGATTTAAAAGGGAGGAAAAAGTTAGCAATGAACAGATCTCACAAGAAATCACTAGCCCCTCGACAACCTTACAAAATACCAAATGTTGGAGTCGATGCCTTATTAGATGTCTTGATGATATTCTATGCTATGAATAAGTGCTACAGTAAATACCGTAAATTCAAAGTGCGCCTTGGATTATGCAAGTTTCTTGAAACAATATGACATCATGCACAATTATGTACCTTCTATACCAAGCTTCCTTGTCCTCTAGGAATTTCAACCCCTTCTCGAGCTCCGAGTCTGGAAATAAGTTCTGAGCAGCCTCAATATTGTAACACTCCGTCCATCCTCCGAGCCTAAAGTACTACCATTATTGCATAATAATACCATTTTTTAACAACTACTAATCATTTTAAACAAATTCTTCTTTATTTATAAAGCAGCGACCACTTACACCATACCATTTTTAAGCAACTACTCTAACTTACTAGTGGAGTTAAACATACTAACAAAAGCTGATATGTGAAGTTCTGCAAGTACATGAAATTATTCATATGCTACTTCCGCCCGTGCATATCGTCCTCAACAGTCATCTTAAAAAACAACAATAAAGCAATGGTGAGTCCAAAAACTCAGCAAGCACACAATAGAACGATAAACACTGTCCAACCATGTAAGCAAATTTTACTCGCCATAACAGTCTCCTCATACACAATCCGGTTCATATTTTCATTTCATGTTCGTTCATTGTCATATCATTAGTGCGATGCAGCACTACTCTACAATCTACATGTTCATTTGCTCATCTCATTGCATATACCGGTATTGCTGAGTGAACAACCGTCGATGTTCACCCAAAATCTTGGGCCCACCCATATCGGCACGAGTATCTCTCCAGAGATCTAAACTGTATGCAGAGATCTGCCAACAATGCATATATGTGGGTAGTACAATGCAAATTCCTATACTGAGTGACCCACCTCATAATTTGCACTTGTAAAATGTTCCCTACTAATTTCTATGAAAAATCTGCAAACAGGTTGACACTCATGTAGTCATACATTTATCAAGAATTCAAGATGACAAGTTTGAAAGACTGCGAATAAATCAATAAAGACAATGAGTCATTGTTTACAAAGATTGTAGCCTGATTTACACATGTGCGAACATCAGTTGCCTAACGATTTGTGTCTTTGCTATTGGGTCGCTTGTCAATCAAGAGCCAGTACTTATTGTCCAATCCAGGTGGGTTCCCTACGACCTACGATTATTCCTGTCAGGAGTACCAGTTCGATTTTACCCTATCGAATAAATTCACCTTCTCTCCACGATTGATAACGAAACAAGAAATGCAGATCACGAGAAGAGCCCACATAGGAACCAAACGGATGCACGAATCTGCTCTGTTGAAAGAACCAGGAAAAAAAGAAAAGAAACGGATGGTACCTGAGAGCGGAATTGACGTTGGGAGTTGGGAGCGGTAGCCGCCATGAGGAGGACCCGGAATGGGTGCGGCGATGGGGACGACAAGATCGGCGAACTCTCGCGGGGGAGGAGAGGAGAAGGGATATAACACAACATGGTCCATGCAAACTTCGTTTGGCTACTAGCATGCTCCGTCATGTATTCTTGGCTTTGTTGCCGCAACGTTGGTCCTGGCACGAGAAAAATTACCAATCCGAACATGACACCCAAGTATCAGCAACGAGGAGGCATGGCCATCCCCTCTTTGTGTGTGCTTCTTCACCCAAGTATAAGCGCCCTTCCCTGCAGTTGGGATGGCTGCTTCATACGCACACCCAACTCGCCCAGAATCGACAGCATCACGCCATTCCGTCGAACTGAAATGCCGCCTTCAGTAGCATGGCAGGGCTCTGGTTCACTTGATCCGACCAGGCTCAACCCCACGTCCTTTTCCACCCCGTTCTCCTTCATCATCTCCCTTACTTTCGCAACATCATCCCATTTTCCTTCTGCGGCATAAATGTTTGACAGAAGCACGTACGGGCCAACCTCTGTTGGCCTCCGCTCGATCAACTTCTTCCCAACAAACTCTCCTACTTTGGAGTTGTTCTGAGTTGGAGAGGTCGACATCAGGGTGCCCCACAATGCCGGCGACACCTTTCCTTGCAAATTCTCGATGAGTTTCTCAGAGTCCTTGAGAAGTCCAGCACGGCCAAGGAGATCCATCATACAGCCAACATGCTCAGCCTTGGGCTCAACACTATGGAACCTGACCATCCTGTCAAAACACCACCAGCCTTCAAGCACCAAGCCACCATGAGCACATGAGCTCAAGACACAGATGAAAGTCGCCTCATTCGGCCTAGGCCCACTCCTCTCCATATCCAAGAACAGCTCAAGAGCCTTCTCGCCCTGCCCATGCAACCCATACCCTACGATCATCGAGTTCCATGACGGGACACTCCTTTCGCTCATCGAATCGAAGACCTCCCTTGCGGTGTCCATCGCACCACACTTGGTATACATCGTCAGCAGAGCCGTGAGCAGCAGCACATCCGGAGCAAGCATCTCCCATCTATCACGAAGCAAAGCATGCACCCACTTTCCCCTCTCAAGGTCACCCAGGTATCCACAGGCCGTCAGAACACTCACGAACGTCTTCTTGTTCGGTGCAGTGCCCCCCACTGCCATCATCGCATCAAACAGCCTCAGACACTCTCGCCAGTCCTTGACCTTTGCGTACAGTGCAAGAATGACGTTCCACGACACGACGCTCTTCTTCAGCATGCCATCAAACACCGCCCTCGCCGTCGTGACATCCCCGACCTGGGCATACCCATCCAGCATCGAGTTCCACGAGACGACATCCCTCTCTGGCATTGCATCAAACATCTTCTTGGCGTTCTCCATGTCCCCGCACCGGGTATACCCGGTGAGAATGGAGTTCCAGGTGACCACGTCCCTCTCGGGCATTTCATCGAACAGCTCAATGGCGCTGTCCATGTCCCCCTCAGCCGCGTAACCAGACACCATGGAATTGTACGAGACGACGTCGCGCTCCGGCATTTCGCCGAACAGGCGGCGTGCGGCCGGGAGGAGGCCGAGGCGGAGGCAGGCGCGTAGGAGGGTGTTCCAGGTGACGGTGTCCGGGCGGGGGATGTCGGCAAGGAGACGGCGCGCGGAGGCGGGAGAGCCGAGGGAGAGGTAGAGCGAGAGGAGGGAGTTGGCGAGGCGGAGGTCGGAGGGGAGGTGGCCGGAGGAGACGGCGAAGGCGTGGAGGGCGGAGGCGGTGGGGATGGTGTGGGGGCGATGGTGCTTGGAGGAGAGGAGGAGAAGCGTCAGGTGGTCGCGGGGGAGGAGACGGAGGAGTGCCGGGAGGCGGCTGCGGGGAGGTGGGGAGGAGGGAGTTGAGGAGGCGGGAGGAGAGGGCGGGGTGGGGAGGAGAGGCCGGAGGTGAGGACGAGGGCGAGGGACTGGAGGAGGAGGCGCGGCTGGGTGGTCGGGCCAGCGGCGGGCCGGAGGCGCGAGAGCAGTGCTGCGCTGTCGGTGGCCGCCGGCGGCGAGCGGCGACCTGGTGTAGAGGAAGGCATCGGATTGGACTTCGGCTCCGAGGAGGCGCGTCGTGTTGGCAATGATGAAGGCGCACGCCACTACATGCATACGGTTCTACTCTTTTTAACTGCAGCTTATAATTTTTAGATAACTTTTAACTAAAATTTTTAAATTTTAACTGTTTACGATAGAGATTATGAAGAAAGATATTTACTTGTGATTTTAATTGATACAAATATTAGGCTTTTAACGTATACTACAATTAACTTGTAGATTCCATCTTAAGAAAATACTTCATTTAAAAGTTTAGTACTATAATAAAAATAAAAAACCACTTTTAAAAACCCTAAATAACAGGCCATACATAATGTTTTACCCGCTGAAACCCTACTTAACTATTCTAACAGCATCTGTCAAATGGTTGCTAGGTAAATAATTCACTACAGGTACATGCTAATATGCTATAATGTACTGGAGGAGGAAGGTAGCTTTAATAGAAACCAAATGCCTTCGCTCTAAACAACCGGGCAACAACGTCAGCTCTCCAAAATACAGTGCGCATAATTTTTTACATTTTACAGCTGCTAGCTCCTGGAGTCCCTCCATAGCACCAACCGAACAGTCCGGTCCAGTTCCTGGAGCACCTACTTCTCAAGACCTCACCTGGGTAAACGAACTACCACACGCACTTTTCTCCAAAAAATTGCTTCAGAAATAGTAAGGATTAGCTTGCAGCTATAGGATCTGTGGTAAGCAAAAAAAAAAAAAAGTGAATATGGAAGGCTACATGATGATCCCCGCCCCATCATTCATTCGTGCTGCTCATATATTTGCATGTAGGCCTCCGAAAGAGCTACCATCTGAGGAAGAGTCTCGGTGACATGGAGATCTTGCATTTCGTACCTGAGATAAAGAATGGTCGAATGATTTTTACCAGGTTCCCAACCCAAGGCCTCAAGTAAATAAATACCCATGCTAGGATTGGAATGAGCTGAACAACATACCATGCCTCTTCTGATCTCCGCTGTACAAATACTCTGTAGCATCCTTCACCTGGTTTGCCATCGTGGACAATGTTTGCTATGAGATCATACTTCGAACGTAGCTTCTCATTCTCTTTTGGCTTAGGTAATGGAATGTAATCCTTCAATTCCAAGTTCTTCACGGGAAAATTTACTGTTGCATACAATACGGAAACCTCTTAAAGAGTTACCATGGCACTGCACAGGGGCACATTCAATCAAAAGAACACAAATGTTACCTAGAGTAGGGTTTTTCTCTATGAAGAAGTTGTTCTTGGTGAATCGTCGCATGTGAAGGATCAGATACTTCGGCAGTCTGATCACTCGATACCTCATCCGAGCAATATATGGCCGCACCACCTCCATAACTGTCTCGCCATCAAACTTCTTCAGTATATTAAACAATGGTACCTGAACATCATGCAAGCTTTTGAATTCCGATATACCGAGTTACAGAGAACTAAAACAGAAAAGTTCAATGTAAAAAAGAAAAGAGCTGAAGGGATGTCAACTTGACGATATTTCATGTGGTGTCTAAAATTGTAAATATATTCCTACAGTGGATGTGGTTCTAGATTTGCAGAGTTTAAGCAAAACGGGAGATTAGCCATTTGGCCTCAAAGCTCTGAAAGTAACCTAAGTTCTTGTATTTGCCAACTAAGCAAATGGTCTCTGGATACATGCAAATATTCTGCAAGCATGACCATACTACACGCAAATATACAAAATCAAAAGAAGCAGATGAACTTTTACAGTACTGAGTATTACTCTAGCCCTAAGTGCAACCATCTTTATTGTAAACAAGAGCATAAGTAGAAGTATACACTTGCAGTGAGGTAAAGATTGAAGCTCCAAGTGGCAAGATTTACATAACAGAAGGTGGTCCTATATTTTTTTTGGAAGAAAAAGGTGGGTCTTATATGTAAGTTGAGGTATCAAAAATCTTGGAAAACAAAGACCCTCCAGAATAAGTCTAGCGATTCACATTGGAGAGTCAAGCCTTACTGATGTCTCAACAGTCTAGCTAACTGTAAAAATCATTTAGTTGGTTCTCACATCACCAACCTCAAAAATCTTAGTAGTGCACATCATCATACTAATATTTTACACTTTCACATGCCAAAACTTGACATGCGCCGTGAAATTCTAACCAGAAATAACACAAATAATTGGGAAAAACAAACCTGTGGAATGATATTTTTCTCCATTGCATCTTTGAAAAGAGGTGGAGGTGGCAGGTCAAGACCAAGCATCAAGAATGGGACCCTAGACGTTTCAGTGACAACACCATCATTTGCTGTTCCAACCTCTAAACCTGCCTCACCATTCTGCTCGTCACCATCCTCTTTCTTTTCCACTATATGCCTCCTGTGAATTTCCTTAACAACTTCAAGTTCTCCCTGCCAAAAACAAGATTGTAATGTGACCAGATAAGTTGCTCGCAAGTTTTATTAGTCACCAGTGTTCACCAAGGGGCGCTAGGCGAACAGCGCCTAATCGCCGCCTAGGCAGGAAAAATTGGCTAGGCGGGTAAGACGGAAGGGCGCCGCCTAGGCGGTCCCCCTGGGGAACAGAGTTAGCCACACTGCTGGTATCCAGAAAAGCTAACCTGAAAGCAATCATGTATGATACTTCTATTTTTCTTCTTTGAGCTTTTTAGTTTCGCATGCAATGTGTTCAAGAGCCACGACATAAATTCCACTGGATCAGATTGTACACCAATCTGGAATCTCTTGTCGCTGGCCTTCATAACTGCTTGCAGAAACTCATGTGGACTAACCTGAAGAGGAACAAAGCTGTTAATTTACAGACATGAGTGGAGGTAGAGGGATAGCACAGATATGCAGCTAACTGAGTAACAAGCCAACCTGTCCCTTGAAGTTCCTAGCATTCCAAATCTTGCGAGTTAGTTCTCCAAAACGATGAACCAGTGGGGATTTGCTATGCTGGTAATTTTCAGGGATGAGAAAGAAATTTCTTAAAGGAGTAACCCTCATTAATGACTGTATTGTGACATTCACAAAGTCAGTCTCCTTGATGTTGTTAAGACCAACCTGCAAATTTAAGCAGAAAGGCAATTCTTAACGCAAGACAAAAGGCATCAATAGCCAACTCCAGACTTCCCAAGTGCTTACAAATTCCCATGTACATTCAAGTGAAAAAGGTAATCTAAGCATGTTTTTTAAGTCATGACATGGTGACATTCATATAACATGACTCTACAATAATGTAGCGTCGAATCAGACAATCAAGGCAAAAATGCCCAAGACCAAGTGGCAGGTTATTTGTATGTAAGACAATATTTTTATGCTCCCATTGGCGCTGCAATGGCTTTCTAAATAAGAGCTTTCATTTTTGTTATTTCATGATACACTAATTAACTAAGAACCTCTATTTTAGAGCAAAAACAGAAATACTTTGCTAGAAATGGTAAAGATTCCGTTAATTGAAAGGATTCCACAGCGCAGCGCAGCAACAGGAACCCTCACTGGGGAGCAAAATACAAATATTTTGCTAGAAATGGTAAAGATTCCGTTAGCTAAAAGGATTCCACAGCACAGTGCAGCAACAGCCACCCTCACTTTAGGGGAAAAAATAATCTAAGTACGCTTGTATTATCAGTTTCACAAATACATACCATTCCAGGTAGATAATTGGAGCCATCAAGAGCTCTTGACCACTGTTTGTTCTTGTCAAGATTTAGAACCTTCTCTCTCGTGAACCTGCCAAAGCATACCAGTCAGTAAACTGCAAAAATGATTACCAAAGTCAAGAAGGGCATGAATGAGTGAGTGGCTTTTGGAATATAATGTCAGGAGCAACGGAAAAGCACCTTGGGTTGAGAACATGTCGAATATCTTCTAATGATGGATCATTTATCTCGTATCCATCAGGAAGACAGTAAACTTTCTCAGTTTGAAGGTTAATGAACACATGGTGCCCTGCTTCAAGACTATGAGTATATGCATGCGATCTCAAGCCTCTTCCTTGGTAATACTTTCCACAAACCAAGCATGCATACACATTCAAATTTGATAAGGAGATTGAGCAGAACTTCTCAAAATCGAAATCAAGGACCTACAAAGCAGAATATAATATACTCAGCCATCAAGAACCATGAAAAGTAACAAAATAAAGTTACAAAGAACAGTTCAACCACAGATTTCACCAAAGAAGAGTATAGAATACACACACAGAGAGAGAATAAAGCATAGAAGTGATTCAGTGTAATTAATCTGCATAAACTATCATATCATTCTATGCAGCCTAGCATAATGAACAGACTATGTAGGACAGAGTTAAATATCTGTCAGGAGCTATTAGGTTCTACTATGCCCACACGATTCGATTCATAGTTTTTATATAGTTCACAGGTTTGCTGTACTCAATTAGGAAGCAATGACCATAGTGGGGCGAAAAAATTCTCGAACACAGTAACACACATACAAACCATAACATATCATGAGCCGCCGGTGAAAAAAAAACCCTTACCTCACAGAATCATTTGAGAAATACATCCATTTCGGTTCTTACAGCATACACATCACTATTCACTAGTATACAAACACAATAGACAGAAAATGTCAAGGTACAGTACAGCTTGAAATGAACAGGTTCAACTATCATACGAATATGTGATACATCAAATATAATTGAACTCACTATGAAGGCAGTAACAATATTTAGATGGTAAGTTTCACCTCTGCATTTCTAAATGATCTTCAGCTGGATCAAACACACCAAATAAGAGCTGCAATTCTAGCGTAATATCAGCAACTAATACTTAAACTACTAGGTAACTCTCAAGTTGTGAAAAAAAAATAAACTCGGTTAGATCGATCTTATTCGCATCAAACCACACGGAATTCGCATCTAAAATGCTACTAGTAAAAGTTATACCTGTCGATTCACGGTGTCGAGGTAAGGACAGTCTCGGCGCAGCTCCACCTGCCTCGGCCTCCTCTCCGGAGCCCTCCTCACGTCGTCGTTGTCGTCGTCCTCCTCTTCCTCTTCCTCGTAGCGGCCATTCGCGTGGTCCCTGGCCGCCTCGTCCTCCTCCCCCTCGTCCTCGTAGTTGGCGAGCCCAAGCAGAGACGCGCCCTCCGATTCATCGGCGCGCGGGCGCTTCTCGGCGGCGGCGTCGTCTCCGTCGGCAAGCCCCTCCTCGTGGTCTCTCTTCCGAGTTGGGGATGAGTGCTCCTCGGTGCCCATCGCCGCCGGCAAGGCGATCACCGAAACCCTAGCTACGTGGGGGAGCAGGGCGTGCTCGAGTTCTCAAGATGATGGCGCGATATCTCGAGTTCTCAGAGGAGCCATGGCTTTTTTGTTAGACTGCTGCTTCATCTATGGATGAACGTTAAAATGTGGAAAGTACCTTTGATGGCAGACCGAGCATGATACTCATTTTATACATGTTGTATATGCTATTTGAAACATGTTGTGTATGCTACACAAGTTTTAGCTAATGGAACATTTTCCTCTTGGTCATCTTACTGAGTGGGTCGGATAGCCTTAAACCCAATATTGGGTGGATTCTTTTCGACTCCAATTTATAGCTTATGGTTGTTTGTTATAGTGTTGGTATTTATACGAATGAACCGACTACTGATAAATTGATAATCCTGCCAAAAAGGCTATCCTGATAAGCCATTTTGAAAAATGGACGAAGAAATTATCTCGTTTATTTATTTGAAGAAAGTCATAGGGCCTATTCTTTTGGTCATGGCTTATGGCTTTTAATGAAATTTTGAATTTTGGTGCATTACAGTGCATTACGGAGAGATGAATACTTATTTGTGATTTTGGCTGGTACAGGTGTTAAGCTTTTAACGTGTACTACGTTTAACTTATAGGCTCCATCTTGAAAAATACTGCTTTAAAAGTTAGATCTTGTGGCGGTGCTAAAAGCCGGCCGGCTTGTGGCCTGAAGAACATGCCTATAAACTGTAAGTTATAGATGGAAAAGAACTTGATCTAGCTATACTATGGAGTATGCTAAATAAGCAATTTCCAGGGGGGTCCTATGCAAAAATATTCCCTCCTAAGCTAGCCCCAACTGGTGTGTTCCATTTCGTTTAGAAACTCGTCGAGTCGCATCGCTCGCTGCGGTGGCGGTGCCACCACCACAAATCCTCCACCACCGGTGGGAGCTCGCGCACGCCGATCAACCTGACGCCCGCGCTCCCAGATCTCCCCTCCTCGGAAGTTTCCCGATGGAGGGGACCACGGTGCAGCACCTGGATCTCCGCCACGCCGGCGGCCGCCACGGCGCCTCCGCCCGCCCGCTGCAGCCGCACGCCGCCGCCTTCCGCCCGCGCCTCCCAGTCCATCGTCGCCGTCGCCATCGGCACGTACGCGGCTCAACCTCCCTAAGCTGTGCTGCCTGAGTTCTCGTCGAGTCGTGCGATGCTGATCTGAGTAGGACACTGCAATTAGATTCGCTCGGGTGATAGAAATGGAGGGGAGTTAGAATTCTGGACTCGACTGGTGGCCGTGTCCAGTTGAGGCGATCTCGGTAGCGGAACGATAGTGCCCAATTTAACTTGATCATCACTTCTGAACGAGTCCATTTTGTAAAAACTTGTGTCACTCTGGTTGAGCACATGTCCACCTCTCGTCAGGAGTAACTTGAGCCTGTAGTAATGGATAAGCTAGACCGCCGATCACTTGCATAGCTTGATGTGCTTTGAGTGATGTTTTTGGTAGTCGAACTCCAGGGATTTGGCTTGAAATGCTGTACAACAGTGGGTATTTGAATTCAGTTCCTGTACTATGTAGCCACGATTATCTACAGAGTATTAGGATAATCAAACCGCTTATTCTTATAAAAGATGACTGTGTCACATCCTACTAACACAATAAATACTACTGAAGTTTGTGTAAGAACTCAAGAGAGTGCTTTAATTGTTATATGGCTTGTATGTGATGCATTAGGCTCTTCTTAACTGTCTCAATTTTCTCATTTGCTTGCAGAATTTGATGCTTTGACGGGAAGCAAGATAGCTTCATTGACCTTGGAGCTCGTGTTGTTCGTATGGCATATAGCCCTACTGCTAGCCATGCTGTCATTGCTATTCTTGAGGTTTGTTTCAATGCTTCATTATTTGGAAGAAGTTGTTCCATCCACTTAGAACTACGAAGAACCTTTTATCATCTAGTGCCTAAAGAGTGGCCCAATGTTTTCAATACTACGGGCAGAAAAGTCATGATGGTTCAATCTTGTCACTAGGCATGTTTTGTGGCCTTTTTCTTCACAACCCCAAGCTCTTCATAGCTACAGAGCTTTCAACCTGCTGTTCCTACTGTGTCGCAACCAATTGATCTCAGTGCTCTTGAGGGTTCAGGATCAGCAAAGCAAGCTGCTCGCCCGCCAGCACCTACTACTGTGCGCCCTGGCCAGGTACTCTAGTTTTTTTCATTCTCTCTCTCTCTTTTATTTTTTGGAAAGAGTCTGATGGGTTTCGATAGCTTTGATTGACACCGTCATCCATGATTACAGGTACCACGAGGTGCTCCTGC
Organism: Bonia amplexicaulis; assembly: GCA_036346245.1. Classification (NCBI taxonomy): domain Eukaryota; kingdom Viridiplantae; phylum Streptophyta; class Magnoliopsida; order Poales; family Poaceae; genus Bonia; species Bonia amplexicaulis. Next base: position 23,014,990 of record CM070750.1, on the reverse strand, counting down.
TGCAGAATGCTACAAGACGGGTCTAGCTCATCTTGAGCAGAACCAGCTTACAGATGCACTATCTTGCTTGGATGAGCATTCTTGGCCCTTGCGAAGGACCAATCACGTGAAGCCGATATCAAAGCGCAGGCCACCATTTGTGCGCAGTACAAGATTGCAGTTGCTTTGCTACAGGTAATATATATTTTGTTTTCATACGGCATACGACAATCAACTTATCTCAATACGGCAATCAGCTTACCTGAGTAAATTCTTGCTACAGGTTATATTAATTGTAAAATAAGATTTTTGAAGTGAAATAACTTAAACCAGGGTTTTAACCACATTTATTCTTAGAGAGATTTGGTTTATTTAAACTTTATTATTCTATATGGGTGCTTAAAGTGCTTTAGTTACTTTTACCACTTAGGGAACAAGTGTTGCTTGTTCACTTCAGGCCTTCCAGGCAAAGAAGTCTGTTCAGGACCTTGATAGCGCAACCTCTGACCAATTTGATGAAACATACATTGACTGATGGTGGAACTCAGAAAAATTGTATTTTCGGAACCTGAGAATAAAAGAAACTCCATCTGCATATTTGGAGAAATGCCATCAGTGATGCATCAAGTTGATGGTCAGTGAACATGCATGGGATTAGTTCAGATTGTCTCTGTTGCCTAGTTTCCTCGATTTCTCTGCAGGAAATTGCTCGCCTGCCAAGGGTTCAGGGAGCTGGTGCGAAGGAGGAAATGGCGAGGCTATCTCGCCACCTTGCTTCCCTGCCCATCCAAGCCAAGCACCGGATCAACTGCATCAGAACTACCATCAAGCGGAACATGGAGGTGCAGAACTACGCCCACGCCAAGCAAATGCTCCATCTCCTCTATTCCAAGGCGCCCCCATCGAAGCAGGATGAGCTCAAGAGCCTGATCGACATGTGTGTCCAGAGGGGGCTGACGAGCAAATCCGTCGACCCGTTCGAGGACCCTTCTCAGTTCTGCCAAAGCTCGTCCTTTTCGCCTTCTCTGGTTTTTGTACTTGAGCTTTGTCAGGTGTTTGTCGGCGTGATGCGACTGTTTCTTGTCCTTGTCGTCAATATTTCTCGTTCTTCTCGTCAATAATATTCAGCCACACACTGACATGTAACATCTTTTGATTGACCGACCCTGGATGGTGGCCAGGCCACGTACACAGCGTGTCACAAGTTAACATCATGCACACAATGTCCGTTCGAGGTTGGCTTGCAGACTTCATCTTAGATCGGTTTTCAGATCTTGTTCGAGGTTAGCCGCTGAACTTTGTCTTGGGTCAGTCTTCGAACCTTGTCCGAGATTAGACTTCAGACTTTATTTGTGATGGACTCCGGATCTTAGCTAAGGCTGGTCTGCGGACTCTATCTTGGTTTCCCATATCTCATCTGGCGTACCGGCTGTGCCCCTCGTGCTGGCCGTGCTCACCAGGCCGGCCAGCCCTAGCACGGTACGATATGTCGTGCCGTGCCGTGTCGCCCAATGGGTCGGCTTTCTAGGCCCAGTTCGGCCCGTCATTTGTGTCGTGCCAGTACGGCCCGTCATTTGTGTCGTGCCAGTACGGCCCGCCATGTGGCAAGAAAAGCAAATGCGAATGCGCATGTTACCAGAAAGGCACGATAAGCCCGATCCAACTCCCATCTCTATAAGCAAGAAAAGCAAATGCGCATGTTACCAGAAAGAGGCCAGCGTCAAGCGCGGTGTATCTGTTATCTAAGAGTCACCTCTCATCGAGATTTTGCTATGTGATAGTGCTTTACTTGATCACGACTAATTGATGGTCAATCCCCTCATTAGGGTGCCTTCTTTTTCGCTTATAACTTGTAGCTTATAGCTTATACTACAGTAATTAGCTTTCAAACTGTGTGTTTTTCAATGCAGAGTCAACAGGCCAGAAGATTGTAGTAAAAAGTATGCTGAGTTCAGTTATACCGGCTAAAATCGTATACGACTATTTTTCCCTGCGTACTGTATCTCATGAACAGTCAGAATTTAAAATTTTAAACTATAAAGACATAACCTAAAAAATACACCCTTAGGTGGTGATCATTTGGGCTTATTTTTGGTGGCTTATGGCTGAAAAGCACTGTAGCTGGTTGAAAAAACACTGTAGCTGACAAATGTTTATTTAACATAATTAAATTTAAAAAAATTAAAAAATATAAAAAATATGTTAGCCCATCACAGACAACGCAAACGAATACGGAAAAAAAGAACGGGCAAAAAAGCTTTAAAAAGCCAAAAGTTCAGAAAAAGACGAATTTATAAATAGTGAAAAATAAGTTAGAAGTCAGAAGCTGAAGCCGAAACGATAGACTAGGACTCATGGACTATCAGTGATGGATCGATCGATCAAGTAGGCCCCATTTATGTTTGTTACCCGAAAAGCAAGATTCGATTTGCTTGCTTGCTGGTCCATTATGTAGGCCTGAAGTATGGCTCAGGGAATATGTTAGTTTCCATACTCCGTCGAGATAGCACTATTGCCCGTTTGCATCTTATGTTTTGCAGTGCCTATATATCTTAATGATTGTCGCGTCACTATGTACCAGCCAGTTTACTCATAAACTATTGAGATGAATATGCGCATGCTTCAAGAAAGCAAGATGAATGCTCACACCTCATATGCAGCTGGCCGAGGTTGATAACCTAATATATACTAGTTATATATCCGTGCGTTGCAACAGAATTTATTAAATGTATAGAGAAACGTACTATAGAAGAGAGTTGATTTGATCGGTTGGAAAGTGAAGAATAGTGAGAAGTTAAGAGAATAGAGCGGTTAGAGGAAAATAGACGTACAACCATCAACTCGTTCTTTTATAATAGTAAAGATATGTGTATACGTAACTATGCTTGCATGGGTGAACGATAGAATTAAGATGGAACCAACTACGGTGCTCGAAGTAAGTGGTCAGGTTAATTAGCTTTGCTTTGCAATAAATAGTAACTGTCAAGCTGGGGGACCGAGTTGGTGATGCCCATCTACGGTAGTGCATCCCATTTGGACAAGGGGATAAGATAGGGCTGGCTAAGCCCAAAGCAGCCAGAAAAAGAAAGAGGAGAAAGGTACCTGACCCAATTCGCCTCTTGTTCCATTCCTTCGCTCCATCTCCGGAGCTGCTCCTAGCTAATAACTCCCCTATTACGTCCGGGGGAACGCCGCGCGGAGGTAGCGCCACGTCAGCCCGCGCCACGCTCCGCCCGCCGCGTGGCCAGCGCGTTTTACGTACGGTCTGGTGAGACATTTTGCGAAAAAACCTTTGTGTTTTCCCGAAATTACGTACATGTCCTTGGTTCTCACGAAAAGATCCCTGCCAGTTTTTTTTAACCCCTCCACTTTGCAGGATAGCCCCCTGCGGTTTTCGAAATTGCACACGGGTCCCCGTTTATTTACGTACAAGTCCTCATTTTTTACGAAAAAAACATTTACCTTTTTCGAAAATACGCATTTACCTTCAATTTTTTAAAAAAACTCCTCACGAGTTATCGCCTCTTTTATTTTGTTACGTACGGTGGCTGACGCGGCGTGGCGCCGCGACTATGAGGCTAGTATATATTAGGGGCTGTCTATCGTATAATTTTCTAAAATTTTCTTAATTTCTAGTTAATTTTTCTAGACATGGAATCTAGATGCAACATCCTTTCCCTTCCCCATCTCATACATAAACCACCACCCACCCTCTCTAACCCTAATCCCCTATCTACTCTCACCATCGCTGCCCCCTTCCCACCCCACACACCGCCTCCGCCTACGGTACCAGCAAGGCACACCGGCCTTCGCCTTGGCACCAGCATAGCCCTCATCCGTCGCCACCATCATCCACCTATGTTGTCGCTCTTCTTCCTCTTCTCCAGCGATCCTTGTTGTCGCCTATGGCAACGGGCGACGATGCCTTTGATGTATTCTCTTAATATAATAAAAATAAGGGGTATTCGGTGGCACCGACGGTCACCAGCTATGCAGTGATCACACTGGAGATGAAGCCGAAGAAGGTGTAGAAATCTCCGCTTAGATCAAGGATTAGCAAAATTGACTAAAAATTTAAAAAAAAGTGACTGTGCATTAGCAGTTCCATAAAAATATATTATTGTTTGCATGCATGGTGATGCATATGTATCGACTGTCCATATGCTTGTCGATCTCATCTCTTGCATCGATCGATAGCTCTAGCTTTGCTTTATTACATTCCTATAGGGTGATGGGCGACGACACATATGAAGCACAGGCCTCAATATTTTGCGATCGAGTTGCGATCCATGACATATAACAATAACATATATGTAGTTGTACTGTATGGTACCTAGCTAGCTAGCTAGTGGCTATATAGTTATACATTACACCATAATATTAAAGTAGCTGAAATATATCGCATAGTCGATGCCCATTTCAGCATTCATATATATAACCAATTGAAGTGAATGATCCATCAATGCCTAAAGAAAAATTTGAAGGCACCGTTTACCCTTTTATTACTGTACTAATTCTATTATATGTGTATGTATATATAGACACATACGTAAGCATGTATATATATTTGAGATTTTTTTAGAGATAGTGAACGCATCAAGCATTGAGATTTTTTAGGGACAATGAACGCATCAAGCATGTGATCGAATCTCCTTTTTCGGCTGCACGCACCTGCAAGCTGCAGTGGTGCTACAGATGACGTTGGCAGTGGGATTTGTTGACCATCATTCCCAAAGGCACACGCATCTCGTTACTTGAACTGTTGAATTTGCTCGATCACACACACATTTTTGACACTATTTTAAATCATATTTATAAAAATAGTAGTATAATGATAATAAATATTGTTTTTATCGTCCGATAGTCAGACGACAGCGGTTACGAGGTGACACATGGTAGTGGGATTTGTTGACCATATTCCCAATGGCATACGCATCTCGTTACTTGAACTGTTGAATTTGCTCAATCACATATACATACTCCGAATCAAAGCCATTTTAATATTATTTTGTATCGTATTTATAAAAATAGTAGTACGATGACAGTCAATATCGTTTTTACCGTCCAATAACCGGGCAACAGCGGCCGGGAGGCGACACGTGGCGCCTGCCGTTGGTGGCTGGGCGACAGGTAATCCTGCAATTACACTTTTATGAACGTTGTGTCGGGAGGTTTTATGTAATTTTTTTTTAATTTTTTGAGCTCAGTTGATATATTTAAAAATTCTAACAAACACTAAATAGAAAAAAAATTAGACATGTGCCGGCCTAATTACCTGCCGCCTGGTGGCTGGGCGACAGGTAATCCTGCAATTACACTTTTATGAACGTTGTGTCGGGAGGTTTTATGTAATTTTTTTTAATTTTTTGAGCTCAGTTGATATATTTAAAAATTCTAACAAACACTAAATAGAAAAAAAATTAGACATGTGCCGGCCTAATTACCTGCCACCTGGTGGCTGGGCGACAGCGCCACGTATCGCCTCGTGAGCGTTGCCGTCCGGTCTGTCGACAGCAAAAATGATATTTTTGTCAATATGTTCCGTATACTACTATTTTTGTAAATATAGTGTGAAACAATGCTAAAACTGGCTTTAATTCTATATACTCCATGTGGACAAATACAGATGTACTACGCTAGTGAGTAGTAGTATCTTTTTTTTCTGTCTCAGGCAGAGTGTGCAGCAGTGGGCTGTTAATATAAATGGCATTGATATCTTTTTTTCAAATTTAATTTTAAACGTCTATTTTTATAAATCTAGTGTTCTTCGTAGATCTACTAAGTTCCGTACATACCTATCGAGTTAAGGTAGCTCGAGAGATCACATGCCAAGCCTCCATTGCTGGCATGTGCCTTAAGCACTATGCATTAATTAAGAAATATGATTATCACTTTAATTAAGCAATGCAATTAGCCATTTAATGCGGCTACACAACCGATCTACTGTGCTAGGGTGGCTCAGCAGCAACCTATCGAACTACTTATCTAGCTTAATTAGTAGATTGTTGTCGAGTTTAATAGGGCTACGGAGGAGTTTAGATTCGTAAAAACGAATCAAGGTTTAATTTTTTTTTAGAAAAATAGCAACAGCGCCGTTTATGGCCCCGTTCGTTTCGGCTTCAGCTTCTGGCTTATTTTTCACTATTCATAATTTCGTCTTTTTCTGAACTTTTAGCTTTTTTTGAGCTTTTTTGCCCGTTCTTTTTTTCCCGTATTCGTTTGCGTTGTCTGTGATGGACTAACATATTTTTTAAATTTTTTAAATTTAATTATGCTAGATAAGTCTCTGTCAGCTACAATGTTTTTTCAGCCAGCTACAGTACTTTCCAGCCATAAAATCTTCAAAAATAAACCAAAATGATCACCACCTATATGAAATAGTTCGGAGACAGTGCTATCTTTTCGTATCCTCTGAATCTCTGATTGATATTCATGTTCTCGATCCGTAAGAGTCTGTCTCGTCACCTGTACAATCGATCGTCTGCATCCCTCCATGATTCAGAACAGACCGGCCGGCTTCAAGGGGAGGACGGTGTTAACATCAAACTTAATTATATTACATGGATGGTCCAGAAATTTAGTAGAGCTAGCTTGGCAACACTTGTGCGTTTGCAACAAAATCTCTCCGTCTTGTGCATGGTCTTGTGTGCCATCAGCTTATAAGTAGGTTTTGCCTTGGCACAAGAGATTTTCATTACTACAAGTAGGTTTTGCCTTGGCTCAAGAGATTTTCATACTACATCCGGCATAGCATAGGTCCAGATAAAGCACGGTCCAATAAGACTCCGCACAGTTAGCCCGAATAAGTTATCATATCAGGTCATACCGGTTTATGTACCTGTTAATTGTAAGTAATTTTACTGTTAAATCACTAATCCGTGCTCAGAAGAGTGCAGTAACCTTACCATAAATAATTTTACTACCAACCACAAGCAGTTTTACTATACTAACATAGGAGAGTTACTGCACTACCACAGGAGAGATATTGTGCATATCGTGCCAGGCCAGCCCGTTGTGCCAAGGTGTCAGTCCCAGCATGGCACACCCAATTAGGCCAGGCTGGCACGGCCTATTCACTGTTCGTGATGTGCTTTGACCGAGCCAATAGTATCATGTCTTAGATCGACACGGTTGGTTCGGCCTATTTGGCCATGTCTAGCTACATATACCTACACATGCTTATGTAAAGAAAAAGAAGTTATCATCTGAGTTGTAGCTTACCTCGCAAAAAAAGTTGCAGCTTTGAGAGAATTTACCATTGTGTCTTGGTCAGATTACCGTACTATATTTAAGGAGTCATAACCATAAGTTCTAATGTTTATCATCTTTTTTGCAAGTTTTTTGCATGAAGAAAAAAAAATAAAAAACCATCATCTTTGCTAGACAGAACTTACCAGCGATAGAATGAAGAAATTACCACATAAAAGTTCAGCTTTGACCATACAATATTCATTTATGTAAAAGAAATCAGTCAAACCCTAAATTATCATTATAGTTTTAAAAATTACCACCCTGATTTCGAGATTATCATCAGTCTTGTGAGTCTGAAAAAGTTCCGAAAAATACCTTCGGTTGCAATTAAGTCACAATTTATAGTTGTGATAAATTACCAACCTAAAGTTTAAAACTTACCTACCATCAATTTGGTGAACTTGGAAACCTCAAAATTACCACTGCTACTTCATGCTTTTTCTCATAAACAATAAAAAAAATCATAAACCACTGCTAAACATTATAAACTAAAGTAAAAATGAACACATCTTTGGGTGCTGGGACTTGCTTTAAAAAACAACTAAGAAAAGCAAGCAACAATGCATCCATGGATGCATCCCCCAACTCATACACTAACAGCCTAGCTAAGGTACAAGAAAATTAATTAGGGAGCTAGTGATGTATCCAAAGCGCACCCGATGCGAACAGTGCAAGAACAAAGTACAAGAAGGATTTTGGATTGTTGATCATGATGCATCGAGCTAGTGACCGTTGGCCGGGTTCTTTTTAATTTAAAATTAATTTATGTTTATACTATCAACAATAACTAATTTTTAAATAATGTATTCTTTAAGACAAAGTCAATAAGAACATTATAGTAAAAAATATACTGAGTTTAGTTGTATCGGTCAAAATCGTATACAACTATTTCCCTCTACAAACTGTCTCTCATGAACAACCAGAATTTAAATATTTAACTCATAAACTATAAACCATCAGCTAAAAAAAATCTATACAACAATTGTAATCTTTTTTTGTTGAAAAGAATCAGAAGGATTTGATTCAGACTACACAAACAAATTAATTACTGATAAATAAATCGATAGGTACGTAGTACAGCATGCATCGATATAGAAAGCAGCATTTAAACAATCAATCAGGACAATGGAAATAAATAACAAGTCTTTTAGGCTTTAATTGCCTTCCCTCTCTCTATGTATACATAAATACGTCTTTTTCTTTTGCTGCTCCTAACTTCTACTTTTACTTTTCTATAATAATTAATGTTTAAATAAAATATCTTTTTAAAACAGGGTTTACATGTTTATTGTAGTACACGACATAGCGACTTCGTTTATATCAACTAAAATTATACATAAATTTCTCTTTTCATATACTTTCTCTATTGATTATAGTATATATGTAACGCCTTTATTTATATTAATTAAGATCAAATATACGACTGTTTTTTATCATAAGCCAGCCGTATATAAGCCAGCGTCCGGCGGAGACGGCACACAAAGAAATGCACACAACAAGGACGCATAGCATATATATGCATTGATCCATCGTTCGTCTTCTTCCTCCTTTGCTCCATCTTCTCGACCCGACCGCGCGTTGCGTTGAGAGCGGATGGCTGAGGATCGCATGGCGGGCCCGGGCCTGTGGGCCGTCGCCGTCTCCGTGCTCGCCGTCGTCGTCCTCGACGCCGTTGTCCGGAGGGCCCACCAGTGGGCCAGGGTGGCCTCGCTCGGCGCCGGCAGGAGGGCCAGGCTGCCGCCGGGGGACATGGGGTGGCCGGTCGTCGGCGGCATGTGGGCCTTCCTCCGGGCCTTCAAGTCCGGCAAGCCCGACGCCTTCATCGGCTCATACATCCGACGGTGAGTGCCACGCGGCAACCGCCTCACTCCCTCTGTTGAGCACGTGCATGCGTCGGGCCCACGTGTCGGTGGCTCACTGCATTGCTGGGGGCGGGCCTGGGCTGGACCTGGGCCTCCACAATGGGCGGCAACGGCTAGGTAGCCGCCGGCCGACTTGCCCACAGATATCAACACTTGTGCTCTTCGGTAGACTTGTTCTACCATGGACCGTGGAACACTTCTGGGTCCATGCAAAAAAAAAAAAAATCGCTGTAGTTCTGATTTTAACTTGCTTTTTGTTTGCAATATATTGTCGATCTTTGGCCAGAATTGCCTTTTTTTTTAGTGAGTTGAGTGGGTGCAAACCCCTAAGATCGATGGTAGCAAGATGTCGAAACAAGTGTTTTTTTTCAGTGAGTATAAGCAATTTACCCTTCTTAAAGCCTCTTAAAGAACATTTCAATTGCTACGGGCAACTTTGGTTGGTCCTGGAAAGCTAGGTGTTGTCCTTGGAGATTTGATTTGAATCAAATGGAGTTGCTTTTGGGTATGCATCAAAAGATGCTCCTCTTTTGCACGATATCAGTGCTGCATGCATGATCCATCCAGTACCTCTTCAGCCTTGAGTGGAATGCAATGCTCTTCTTTTCATCCCTGGCCTCAAGCCAAAACCCATACGCTAGTGTTCCTTGCAACTGCAAATCATGTTCTTTTTTTCTTTCCTCTGGCAATTGGCGTGTCTTCTTCTGGTGCATTTGTTTCTGGTTTTAGTTCTTTTTTGGGTCCCCTTTGTCCGTCCAGATTAATCCGGGTCATCGATCAGACACCTGAAAAGAAATCGCTAGCAAGCTTGATAGATGCATCCGAAAGCCCCCATTTTTTTGTTGTAAATACAAGCAACCAGTGGCTTGATGATTCTATAATATCCTTTTTCCTAAGTACAGTCTATCAAGCATTTTTGGTTCAGGTCAAGATTTGGTCTGTATTGAGCTTTGTAAAAGAATTGGCATTGATTGATGTTCATGTGGTAGGCTCACACACTTTTCAGTCTCCCAATGCCCTGGTTACAACCAGATTAATTGCATAGGGGAAGTATACTTTAGTCATTAGCTGATGAAATGCATGCTTGTGTGGCACCCACTGTCCAACCGATTTCCACCACTTACACTCTTTCCAACAGCAGATTCCATCTTTGGAACGGAAATCTCTGCACAAGTCTTTGTTGCTACTTTGTTAATAGTTAATAATATACCCTGCTTGCCGATTTCTTCTTTCATAGACAGTTAGAACAAATTTGATGGGCATAAGTAGACTAGGTTTGTTTAATCTGGTGTGGAACCATCTAGCTAAAGTGCAAAACAAGTATATATTCAGTGCCTTCCAAATTTATATATGTGGATTCTTCTCTGGGTATAGGTCAGGCAAAAGTAATCTGAACATTGAAGTCATCTGGTAGCTTTCATTTATTCCAGTGGCTAGTGTCCATATCTTGATTTTAAAAAATACTTGTATTCTTCAGAGACTGACGCTTTCTGTTTTGCAAGCTGTATTGCCTTTTGCCAAGAAAGATCTAAGAAATGCAGTACATACTGCTGCAAGAACATATTGTCTGCATCACAGCAAAATGCTTCTGTCTCTTCATTCACAAATCACAAGTGATGCATGCGTTCCTTTGCAAAGTAGTGACAAGCTAGGCATCAGTACATTTTGGTGCTTGTTACGCAGGATTTGTACAATTAACTGGAGTGTGTCACCCAGAGATAGAAAAACCGGTGGGAACCGTAGCAAAAAAATCGGCCGAAAATTTTCAAGGGTAAATTTACATTTATAGCTGCATAATGTACTTTCTAGATTGGTTTAGCCCTTTTTATGCTAGATTGCCTATTGTATGAATTAAATATGTATCAATTATTGTGCTCCCAAGTTTTTTTTTATCAATTTTCCCTTTTTTAGCGGTTTTCTCTGGTTTTTTTTTCGGTAACTGGTTTTAAAACAGCCTGAATTCAAATTTTGGTATTCGAATTTCAACTAGATTTTTTCCAGTTTCTCCGGTAACCAGCTGATTATTGTTACTGGTCATCGGGCGGGAAATACTCCGGTATTGATATTTCTATCCCTGGTGTCACCACATCATTGGCACATGAGCTGTTGCAGAAGGCACACAAGATACTGATGAAATGGGGGGAAATGGAATCATGCAAATTGATGTACTTCTCTGATAAAAAGAAAAGAATCATTCATCATTCTGCATGCTGAATTCCATGGCATGCAGGTTCGGGCGCACCGGGCTGTACAAGGCCTTCATGTTCAGCAGCCCGACGATCCTGGTGACGACCCCGGAGGCGTGCAAGCAGGTGCTTATGGACGACGAGAGCTTCATCACAGGGTGGCCCAAGGCGACCGTCACGCTCATCGGCAGCAAGTCCTTCGTCAGCATGCCGTACGAGGAGCACAAGCGGCTGAGGAAGCTGACGGCGGCGCCGATCAACGGCTTCGAGGCGCTCAGCACCTACCTGGGCTTCATTGACCAGACCGTCGTGTCGACGCTGCGGCGCTGGATGGAGATGGGTGAGATCGAGTTCCTGACGGAGCTGAGGCGGATGACCTTCAAGATCATCGTGCAGATCTTCATGAGCGGCGCCGACGACCAGAAGATGGAGGCGCTGGAGAGGAGCTACACCAATCTCAACTACGGAATGAGAGCCATGGCGATTAACATCCCTGGCTTTGCCTATCACAGGGCCCTCAAGGTATCAATCAATTAATCAATCTTTTGGTGTGAATTTTTAGTTTTTGCAAACGGCATATGATTATCCAGAGTTTTAGCAAATGCAAACTTATGGCCATTTTCAGGCTCGCAAGAAGCTGGTGTCAGTATTGCAAGGTGTCCTGAACGAGAGGAGGACCGCGACGGCGAAAGGATTCACCAGGTCAAGCATGGACATGATGGACCGCCTCATCGAGGTTGAAGACGAGCACGGGAGGAGGCTGGACGACGAGGAGATCATTGACATCCTCATCATGTACCTGAATGCGGGACATGAGTCCTCTGGCCACATCACCATGTGGGCTACCGTGTTTCTGCAGGAGAACCCGGAGATCTTCGCAAAGGCAAAGGTACGTGTGTCTTCCGACCAATTGCCGCTTTTGATCAAACCATTCGGAGCTCTTCATGATTCTATGAACCCAACGCTGATTTTGTAATCAGTTGATCAACAGACAGTCCATTGATGCATTTTCAGGCCGAGCAAGAGGAGATCATGAGAAGCATTCCACCAACACAGAAGGGACTGAACCTGAGGGATTTCAGGAAGATGGAGTACCTCTCACAGGTGTATATACCCTCGAGCTTAACATACTATAAATACTTCAAACAATACAAGCAGTGATTCAATGTAATACTTGGCATGGTAAATCTGAAGGTTATTGATGAAACACTGCGGTTTGTCAACATCTCATTTGTGTCGTTCCGTCAGGCGACCAAAGATGTCTTTGTGAACGGTGCGCTTTACAATTAAACCTCTTATCTTCTTTCGTTAGCGATCACGTTGAGTGATTATTTATGCCTGAATCTTACAATCAATAACTCAACAGGCTATCTGATACCCAAGGGTTGGAAGGTTCAGCTGTGGTACAGAAGTGTGCACATGGATCCTGAAGTGTATCCTGATCCCAAGAAGTTCAACCCTTCAAGATGGGAGGTGGGAAATGTGCATTCTTCTGAACAAAATTTGTTGAAAAGAGTGGCACTCGGAATGAATGTAACCATGGACGTTAAAGCAGCAGATGGTGCCGCGAATTAAACTAAAAAAATTCTACATTTCCTTCACTAGTTTCAGTGGGCTATTGTTTCAGGGTCATCCGCCGAGAGCCGGAACGTTCCTTCCTTTTGGACTTGGTGCTAGACTCTGCCCTGGAAATGATCTTGCGAAGCTGGAGATATCTGTCTTCCTCCACCATTTCCTCCTTGGTTACAAGTAAGCCTTTTCATGTTCTTCTTGTATGCAATTCCAGAAAAACTGTGTATTATTTATGAACTGCAACGATTAAAAAGAAGTTGTTTGTTGTGTATGCAGGCTGACAAGGACAGATCCAAAGTGCCGGATGAGATATCTGCCTCACCCCCGGCCTGTGGACAATTGCTTGGCGAAGATCACCAAAGTTTCCGATGTATACTAACTAAATTCAGGATTCTAGCTAGCTGTTACCGAAAAGGGCCAGATTAAACCGATGTCTTGTGTGCAAACAAAATTAAAGAGTCCTAAATTATGTCGCTTACTCTGGGAACACAATGCGTCTATGTTGATACGTCATCTGTTTCATTGTTAATTTTGTTCTGCCCTAGGACAATGCCTGAAGCAGATGGCTACAGTTGCCGCCTAAAAAAGAAAGAAGTAAGGAATTGATCACCTCCCCTCTTTTTAATGTTTGGCTGAATTTAGATTGCGCAAAAAAAAATCGAGCCAAAAATCGATGCGATCGCCGTCAATTTGTTAATGCGGCAAACTCAATCTTATGCGGGAAAAGAGAAACTTTGGTTGATGTAGCACGAAGATATGCAGTTCTTGAATGGTTACCCAGTGAGAAGTAACAATTGAAGAATGCATACGAGAGTTATTCATGTAAACATATATAATGCCTACGATGTCATGGGAGAAATACTTTTTCACTTTGTTCAGAAAAGAATAACTCTACTTTACACCCTTGAACTCAGTCCCTCGTCTAGAATCCAATCCTCAAGTGCAATACCGGATGTTCGTGAACCTCTATGTTGCAAAACTGGGTAAATGTCCCCCTAGGGGGCGATTCCACCCCGGTTTTGCGTAAGCGCGGATGACACGTAGCCCTAATATGGCTTGCGATCCGCGTCAACGCAAGGGTTAAGAGAGATGGGTGCGACGGTCCGTGGAGCCCCGCACGAATCCCTGATGATAGGTGGCACTGCAACTCATAAAGGGTGATGAAGTAGGCACAAGCAGTGGGCCGGTGGTGTCCCTCACCCTCGAAGTTCAGGTCATGGCTCGCATTGTGGTTTTAGGGTTGGGAAAATATTCATGGGTCGTATTGTGGTTTTAGGGTTTGAGAAAAGCTCAGTTTTTCTATGTGTTTCCATCGGATCTGGTGAGGGAATTGGGTATTTTAATTCATCGGTCAGACGCCATTTGATTTCTTAAAGCCGACGGGGTGAATTCCGTTTGGCCAATTCGGAGTTATTTAGGAGGCAAATCCCTCGAATTTGGTTAATTTAGTTGCAAATTGCATTCTTTGAGCAATTAAATATTGCTTAGCGTTGCCTTTTGTAGTACCTAATCTGAAAGTTCCGTTGTTGGCATTTCTTTTAAGGGACTGTTGGACATTTGGATGGATCCACTCAACAAGATTGCAATTAGGTTTAAATTCGATGGAGAGTTTTTCAATGATGGGAGGGTTGTGCATTACCTGGGTGGATCCAAAGCAATGTCGCAATTGACCGTGACAAAGTATCCCTGCTTGAGATAATGAGACACATAGGATACCACTTTCTGGTTGTGAAAGGGTTGTTGCTACACTGGCCTAGAAAAGAATTGGCGAATAGTCTTAGAGTGTTGGCAAATGATAAGTGCATGTAATATGCGATTGCGCAACAGAAGGTGAGGTGGCCAAAATATTTGTGGAGTCAACTAATGCGCAAGAGCCAGAGTCTAATGGGGAAGTTTGTGAGGAACATGAGCCTAGTGACAATGAAGACGAGCTAGAGGCAATGCTTGGAGTGTATCTGGGAGAGGATGAGGACATGCAAGTATTAGGCAACAATGATGCAGTACTACTTACTAGCCAGAAGGGCACTGATTTGCTTGATGTTGGCAGCAAAGATGGGAGAGGTACAATGTCATCTCCTATGGAAGTTGGCAAGGATATTGTTTCTCTCGTTAAGTTCTACGATGATGTTGAGAAATGCAGGTGCACAAGGAAGAAGGCAGTTCAGGATGAGCAGGCAAAATGGCAGTAGCTCTGATAATGATTTCCTTCCTGATGGTTGTGCCCTCTAAAGAAGATGACAAAGTAGCAGACATTAACAAAACTTTCAAAGAGTTTAAGAAGAATCTAAAGGCAGGTCATGTTGTAAGTCTAGATGACATGATCTATTCTGGGCCTCTAGTAGAGTCTTCTGGTCTTGAAATGGTCTAGATTGAACCTAAGGGTAATGAGACAGAAGAAACCAATTCAAGTGATGAAGAAGAATCTTTTCATGAAGACAATAAGGGTTAATTGGTGAAGCATAAATTCAAGTATCCCAGATGTAACACGAAGACCAAACTTTCTAATTTCACTTTCGGAATGAAATTCAATGGAAAAACATGAGTTCAAGTCAGCCATAATCAAGTATGGTCTAGAGAAAATGAAAGTGATAAAATTTGTGAAGGATGAGGGTGATAGGGTTAGGGCAAAGTGTGACTGGGCAAGCTATCCCTGGGTATGCTTGTTGTCCCTGATTTCAAGGTCTGAGAGCTAGAAAATTATCTCTTTAAATGAAGAACACACTTGCCCACCTAGAAGAGACAAGAAGCTGGTGACCTCCACTAGAATAGATGACAAGAATGAAAGATTGATCATAGGAATCCCCAATGGAGTTTGCAACGCCCAAAGGCCACGGTCCATGAAGAAATGTTTGCAGATGTCAACCTATCTCAAGTAAAGAGGGCAAAAGCTATAGTGATGCAGATATTGGTTGACTCAAGAAAGGGTGAATATAGCAGGGTGTATGATTACCAACTTGAGCTACTAAGGAACAACCCTGGTAGCATAGTAGTTGTCAAGCTACATCCCGACCACTAGGAGCCTGTGTTCCATAGGTTTTATGTTTGCTTTGATGCTTGTAAGAAAGGTTTTCTTGCTGGTTGTAGAAGAGTAATTGGTCTGGATAGTTGCTTTTTCAATGGAGCAACTAATAGTGAGCTTCTATGTGCCCTAGGAAGGGATGGCAACAACCAGATGTATCCAATTGCTTAGGCGGTGGTAGGTAAGGAAACAAACGATTCATGGAACTGGTTTTGCAGTCTGCTGGTGAATGATCTCAAGCCAGGGGAAGGAGAAGGCTAGGTGATAATATCTGAAGCAAAAGGTACATGTACTTTTCTACCTATGGTAGTCAACAATTTGGCATACAAGTACTAATACATATTGTTATTTGTAGGGACTCCTCAATGTAGTGAAGAATTGGATTCCAAGAGCAAAGCACAGGAACTGTGCCAGGCACATCTATACAAATTGGAGGCAATGCTTCAAGAACAATGAGTGGTAGAGGAAGTTCTGGAGATGTGTCAAGGCTCCTTGTATCGCCCTATTCAACTTGGCTATAGCTAAATTGGTCCAGAGCACACCTGAGGGAGCCAGAGCCTTGATGAACACAAACCTACACCAGTGGAGTAGAGCTTGGTTCAGGTTAGGTTCTAACTATGACTCTGTAGATAACAATATGTATGAATCTTTTAACAAGTAGATAGTTGAAGCAAGATTTCTCCCAATAATTACCATACTTGAGGCAATTAGATGCAAGGTGATGGTTAGGATACAAGAAAACAAAAGTAAGGCTAATAGGTGGCAAGGCACAATTTGTCTCAACATCATGAAGAAACTGAAGCTAAGCATTATTAAGTCCGGAATGTGTTATGCAATTAGCAATGGAAAGGATTCATTTGAAGTTAGACATTATGATCATAGGTTTATAGTAAACCTTGAGATAAGACCTACAGTTGTTGGTATTGACAACTATCTGGTCTGCCATGCCCCATGCAATATCATGCATATACATCAAAACAAACAAGCTAGATGATTATATTGCAAGTTGCTATATAGTCCATGAGTTTAGGAAGACCTATCAGCGTTGCCTTCAGCCTATGGAGGGCATACTTGCCTGGCCTACCTCTGACAGACCCAGGCTAGTGCCACCACCTCATATGAAGATGCCAGGCAGACTCAAGAAAGCAAAGACAAGGGAACCACATGAGAAGGCCAAAATCACTCGACTTTCTAAGGTGGGAACTCTCATTCGGTGTGGAAAATGCAAAGAAACTGGACACAATAGATCCTCCTATGAGAAGAGAAAGGGAAAACACTGAGAAAACCCTTTTGAAGGTGCTAGCCAACAGCCTAGAACAAGCCAGCCAAATGCAATGATAACATACTACTGCTACTGTCTTCAATTACTCACTACCACATTACCTGTAGTCTTACCACTTTGCTCATGTACAGATTGTCATCCGGGCTTCATAGCAGAGCTTAGCAAGCGTGTGAAAGAGGAAGTCTAGCACAACTCATAGCCTGACCGCTTTGAGGAGTAAGAGGAAATGCACCAGCAAGGAACTGGCCCCACTATGATGCACTTGGTACCTCACAAAATAGTGTAAGTTTCCCCCGTGTTCATATGTTAAGTTTCCAATACATTGTTCTTGTGATAAGCTAACTGTCCACTTGTGGCCAACAACCAAAACATGGTGAGGATGTTGGCTACAGCAAGGGTGGCGACGTTACAGGGCGGCTTTGCATCACTAAATCTTGAGGCAGTGGTGCCAGCTTCCCAGGTCAGCTCTAGGGTAACTGTCAATGTGACATCTAGGACTGCTAGTGCCTAAGTGAAAGCCCATGAGCCTACCAAGACGAAACCTACAACATGAAGTGCCAGAAAGCTTTCACACCTTCTGTTTGACGACTAATGACATGTCATGCCTATGTAATAATGTTTGTCACTACAAGGCTATGTTGTCTAGACTTGAGTTGTCCCAAATATTTTGTCTTAGTTGTCTCACACTTATGTTGTCGAAGACATGTACTGTCAGACTTTGGTTATGTGATGGACCAGACTTTGGTTATGTGACCGATCAATCTTGTGCCAATTTCTGTGCATGAAACACAGCAAGGATTGCTACTAATAATAACATGAATACCACTCTCTCCTTCTCTAACTTCATCATCTTGCCACTGAATTCAACTACTACAGCCTCTTTTCCAATCAGAGATCTTCTGCAAGCACCTAGCTCTGCGTCATGAACAACCATCAACTATTGAAGCCACTGGTATCGGTGTTGTCGATATTTTAATATCGATCTTACTTATGATTTGTTTGAATTTGTGAGAACTCTTAGAAGACCGATGTATCTGATCGGAATAAATACGGAAACTTTATCCTGGTTCGGATAAAGTTTCCCGTGTATTTACTCCGTATGCGTATACATCGGGTCTTCTAAGAGTTCTCCCAAATTCAAACAAATCATAAGTAAGATCGATATTAAAATAACCAGGATAAAGTTTCCCGTGTATTTACTCCGTATGCGTATACATCGGGTCTTCTAAGAGTTCTCTCAAATTCAAACAAATCATAAGTAAGATCGATATTAAAATATCGACAACACCGATACCAGTGGCTGCCTATGTATTATATAAGAGAAGTTATCATCATACCTTATCTATGTGACTTAGGGTCTGTTCATATTGATTGCGGTTGATGTTTTTTTGCTGAAAGAAGTGTCTTTTAGAAGGAGGAAGCAAGTAGTGGGGAAAATAAGGAGATGTGCATGAGATAGGAGCGAGAGAAGTGAGATATGTGATATATCCGCAGCCTCTATCATATCATCGGAGTGAGACAGAAATAAGAAGTGAAAAAAATTGTTTTGAAAAATCATATCAGTTTCTAGCAGGGGTACGTTTTCAGCAGCAGCAGCGAGAAAAGAAGGGGACTTGATCATTTGGCTCATCTTACATTGTATTTGAAAAATGCTCTGCGATATGTCAGTTATATGTTGACCCTGGATTCATATGTAAGTGAGATATCATAAGATATTTTATCAAATGCATATGAAAGATGAGGTAAATGATGAAATATTTCCGAATAGAAAGGTTGGTTTTGTAAAAGTTGCAGCGGTACGACCGAATTGCGAGGATGGAGTAGCCGAGTAGGTAGAGAGCTCGTACACAGCACAGGACGCAGGAGCGGAGGAGGTGTGGACGAGGAGACAAGCACCCAAACCCTAGACCGATTCCCGATTCCCAATTCTCCAACTCCGACAGCCGCCACCGATTCCAATCCAATCCAATCTCGTCTACACCAGCTCGCCAGCGCCGCGCCGCACCTCGTTCCACCGAAGCCGCGCGCCACCTCTGCCGTGCCGCTGATTTCTTCTCTTGGTACGGAAGCCCTAACATAGCTTGCTTGGATTGTTCCAAGAGTGTTCCGTTCCTTCTTTGCTGTGAGCAATCGAATCCAAATCTTTCTTTCTTTCCTACGCACTCGGATCCATCCAGTAAGCTGCGTATTTGATTGGACTGTTGTTCTAATACAAGCGGTGCCTTTTGGTAGCGTACCTACTTAATGTTACTTGATTCTAGTTCGTCCATGCAATTTTGGATTCTAGTGTGACGTAGTACCGTATTTCAACAGGAGTGAAATGGACGAGGTTGTCTCCGCCTCAGCTAACAGCCAAACTTCGACTGATGCCGCCACAGATCAGCCTATGAAGGTGTACATCTGGGACATGGATGAAACACTTATTTTGCTCAAGTCACTGCTGGATGGGTCATATGCCGGGGCTTTTGATGGCCTCAAGGACCATGATAAGAGTATTGATATAGGGAAACGGTGGGAAAACATCATTATCGAACTCTGCGACGAGCACTTCTTCTACGAGGAGGTCAGTCAGCACCTCAAATCATTTTTGTATGCATGTCGTTGTGCCTTTACCTTGTTAAGAATGATGGTGATACTAGAAATACCAAAACTGTATTACAGATTCTGCTCTCGATGTATTTGTAGAACATGGGGTCCGTTTATATGTCATCAACTGACCGTTTTGTTCTCACACCAAATGCAGATTGAGAACTACAACGAACCCTATCTCAATGCTTTGAGTGAATATGATGATGGCAAAGACTTGACAACATATGATTTTGAGGCCGATTGCTTTAGCTCTCCTTATGATGATGTGAATAAAAGGAAGCTTGCTTATAGGCATCGTGCTATTGGAGACAAGTATGCAAAGGTCTCACAAGAATTACCTTATCTTACACTATTTCCCTTAAACTTTTTACAGTTTTGTACCATGTAAAAGTGAACCTTCTAAGTTCTAAATATGGTGAAGTGCAGTGCCCAGATCACTCTTGTTGTGAAACTTTGATATTTCATTTCATTTCATTTCTCAAGAATGAGTGGACAGCCTATGTTGCTAGATGAGAATTCATATAGTAGCAATCTCTGTTTGCTGGAGCAATTCTTTTTTGGTGTTTGATCAATTAGAGCTAGTCTTTATGATGTTTGGGTGTCGGCCTTAAGAGTATTGTAAAGAAACCACAAAGTTGCTATCATTGTATGGGTGATGTCTAGCAAGTCATAGTGGGACTGTGGGGTGTTAACCAATTTAGTATGTTGCTTTTAATCTTTAATAGCTGATTTTATTTTTAAAGATCTAAGTGAGGAAGCTTTAGTTTGTCAAACGTTTTTTTTTCTAAAAAAATGTATATCCTGATAATGTAATATATGGAAGACAGTTTTGGTCAGAGATGTGGAGATCATTTTCATATTTTCTTATGAGCTGCCATACGATGCAGAGTAGTCCAACCTTGATGTACTAATTCTGATAGCTCTATTTCTCAACGTAGCATACATATGTTTGCTTAACTGAGCAAAGTAGGCTTCTAACCAGATCACTAGTATTGGCATCAAGGCAAACCAGACCGTGCAAATTTATGTTTGGACAGGTTTTTCTATTTCATTGCAAGCTTTACATTCAGCACTGGTCTATATTTTGTAAAATAGTTGCCACGCAGCAAGAAAGGGATTTTGACTTTGGAGGGTAATCTTGTATCAAGGTGACGGGGGAGAAATGTCCAAAAAAGTATGCCCATTTTGTATTAGGATTAGGCTGCTGAATGACAGTAGATGGAAGATTATAGGTGGCTACTAAAATCATGGAATGATGCCCCCTTCTGCAGTGATTCATTGGGACTGTGATTCGATGCAGGCTCTTTTGTACAGAGGTTTTGATCTTAGCAAAAACTTGGTTTAGGGCCTGTTCATATTGGCTACGGCTATTGCCTTTTGGCTGAAAATGAATAATAGTTGCTGAAAGAAGTGGCTTTTAGAGGAACGGGACGGACGGTAGGAAGTAAGGGAGAGATGCGAGACGGGAGCGAGAGGAGTGGGGTGCGTGATGCGTCCGTGACCTCCTGCCTTATCCCAGAGCGAGACGGGAGCAAGAGGAGTAGAAAAGCCTCTTCGGGAAGCCGGGTGTACATATTGGTTTCTGGCTTCTCCAAGCAGAAGCCAATATAAACATGCCTTTATAAACGGTAAGTAATGGGGGTCTCTAAAGTTCTGTACTGGAATTTTTTAGAGCATTAGAATTAGATAAGCACTTTTCAGCTATCATTTCCTTTGGAGAATTTTTCAGCTACCTTTTTATTGTTATTATTTAGACCTAGTATTCCTTCCACCATTCATGTCTAATTTCTAATATTTGCATCAGTGTCATGTCACTAAGCTGAACTGATTTGGTGTTTTCAGGGTTTGGAAAAAATTCTAGACCACCAAATGGTCAAGGTCTGGAATGATTTGTATAGTTTGACCGATAAATATACTGATGGTTGGCTTTCTTCAGGTATTCTGATTCATACTAGTTTCCCCCCTTGATATTCGGAAAAATATTCTTTATTGATTATTTTTACTGCTAAGATAATAACAATGGGCAAATATCAATATCAAAACAAGATGCTTCTGATTTTGTTAGATGTGTATTATACCTATGTATTATCCCTGTTGTATAAGAGGTTTATAAGAGGTTATCTGCATATATGTTATACCTGTACATGTATATATACTGGCCCATTGGCCTCATGACGAATACAAGTGCCATTGGCCTCATGACGAATACAAGTGCTATTCTTAACATGGTATCAGAGCAAACCTAGGGTTTTGTTGTCAAGCCACCATTGGTTCGTTTTTCAGCCGCCGCCTGGCTTTGCCTCTTGCACTCGTCACCGTCTTCGTCGGATTTTCTTTGGCCACCGCCCAAGATGTTGCCGAATCCTCTGCTGCCCATGAGGTCTTTCGCCGCCCAAGTCTTCCGCCGCCGTTTGGATCGACCGGATCTAGATCTTCCGCCGAACGACTGGTCGACCGACGGGTCTCCACCTTTGGATCCGGTTCTTCCGCCAGCTGACCGACGGGTCTCGACGCTCGATCCAGCGTCGTCCGCTTCGTTTGCCGTTGCTCCAACCGTCAGTGAGGTCGTCGGCCGCCGTCTTCATCCACCACCGCTCGGGTCAGCCTCTCCGGTTGCTATCGGCGCCCATCGGTATTGCCGTCCACCTCACGCCCGCCGGGGGTCGGCCACCGTCCACCACCTCTTCAGCCGCCAGTAAGGTCGACCTCCTTCTCTGGCTTCCACTCATGATTCCCTCGGTTGCCTATTCCTTGACTGACTGAGTCCACAAGTCTTCGGTCATTATTTGTTGACCGACCGAAGAAGCAACAAAAGAAAAGAAATAGAACAATAAAAGAAATAAAAAATGTCGTCCTCTTCAGGCACCGTTTCTTTTCCTTGCTGCCTAGTGATCTTCGATGGTCTCAATTATCAGGACTGATTTCAACACATGTGTGGTCAATGTCTTTGGGAGTTTCTTACTGGCCAGTTGCCTTGTCCGCCTCACCCTGCTCCACCTGCTGAGCCTGTACTCCCGAAGGATGCTTCCGAAGATGTTCGTACAAAGGCACCTGAGGCTTTTGAGGATGCCACTGAGACTTTTCATACTCAGTATGTTGCTTATAAGACATGGATCGATGGGGATGCTCGTGCTTCTGCTATTTTGGTTGCTAGTATGGAGGTGTATCTAACTGGTGATGTCGTTGGCTTGGCTTCCACACAGGCGATGTGAATGCATTTGTGCATCCGCTACGAGCCATCTGGTGATTCTTTGTACCTTACTGTTGTGCGTCAGGAGCAGTCGCTCCAGTAGGGAGTTGCCACTGTGGACGAGTTCTATGCATAGCTGTCCGCAGTATGGCATCAGATTGACTCTTTGGGACCAGATGTTTACCATTCTTGTCAGTGTTGTCAGCGTCAGCAGTCTCACCTAGAGCTTCGCCGCATCTATGACTTCTTGACATGTCTCCAGGCTGAGTTTGAGCAGACTCAATTGCTGGCTCGCCGCCCTCGTGTGACTGTTGGAGGCTCTTTCAGTTGTTCGTACTGAGGAGATTCGTCTTCGCGGTGTGGGTCTCCTGTCGCCACCATCGTTTTCTTCGGTTTTGGTAGCTCCTTCAGCTTCTATACCTGCTGCGCTTCCAGTTACTTCTTCACCAGTTACACCTCCACCAATGACAGTTGCTATTGGTAGAGGACTCCATTGCACCTATTGCAGCAGGGATGGACATGTGGAGCAGTTCTACTACAGGAAGAAGGATTTTCGTCATGGTGGCCGTCCTCCGAGGGGCACTGGAGGTTCCTTCAAGGAGGAGCCCTGGTGCCTCTGACACTCAAAAGCTTCTCATACTGCTACGTCACATGGCTGCTTCTGAATCGTTCGGCTCTGCTGGTTCTGCTACACAGTTTTCCAGTGAGAAACCACCTTCTACTTCTCCTTCCTCAGGTATATCATCTTGGATTCCATTGAAGAAATCAATAATTTTGTTATTTGTTTTCCACGTGTACCCATGCTTTAAACTTGGGGTAGAGAAAGCTAGAGTGGTTTTTATCCTCTGCTGGCATTCTTGTTAGCCTTAAGAGCCTTTTTTCTCCACTGATCGTAAGGGTGGTCCACTCTAAATTGAACTACAGACTCAATCTGATCTTACTATTGATCTGATTTCGTAAGCTTGCTGAAATCTGTGGACTAGTATGTGCACGTTAAGCCATGTGGAAAAATAAGGAGCATTGGCCTTGGAAAGGAGCAAGCTTAACGTCTTAGCTTTCCTTTTCTTTTAGTCAACTTCAATCATCAGTTTTGCTGCTCAAATACTCAATACTGTTTCCCTGTTATGCAGCTCATAAGTTGTTGGAAGAAGCATTGGGTAAATCAACAGCTGAGCCTGCTGCCAAACCTTCAAGCATCAATTGCATAGTTACATCAGGTTCCCTGATTCCAAGTCTTGCCAAATGTTTGCTGTATCGCCTGGATGATGTGGTCTCATCTGAGAATGGTACGCCTCTAATGTTTGGAATAGTTCTTTGAGCACTTCATTTCCGTTGCATATGGAAAGCAATGAAGCTACTACTAGAAACCCACAGATGGGACGAGTCGGCTCTAAAGTACACCTTGTTCTCCAATCTACAAAATGTTATACATGGCAGCAATTGTTATTAATCTATGCTTTCATTTTTTCAGAAAATGCTATTTGAAGTACCTCCTGTTAGGTGTAAACAACACAGCACAGATGAGTTACTAACCATGCTTTCATTTTTGCAGTTTACAGTTCATGGGAAGTGGGGAAGTTGCAGTGCTTCAAATGGATCAAGGAGCGCTACGATGGTCTGAACGTCCGCTTCTGTGCAATTGGAGATGGGCATGAAGAGTGCAGCGCAGCCCAGATAATGAAATGGCCATTTGTCAAGATTGAGTTCCGGCCTGACGCCCCTCATAGGTTCCCCGGACTAAACCTGTCGACAATCCATAGCTACATGGATGTCGTGTACGAGTCATCAAGCAAAGATGGTTGACCAACACGCCTGTTGGTCCCAATTTTTCCTCTGACCTCCAATGCCTGCGGCGATATCTTTAGAGCTGTTCGCCATGGAGGTCTTACTGCTTATTTGGGCTTTTTTTTTTGTGGTTCATGGCTTATTTTTCACTGTTAAGGAAACTGTAAGCAGAGAGATATCGTGGGAAGCGTATTGCTGTCCCAATCTGGAGAACCAGGTGGCGGGTGTGTGATAAATAAGAGTCTGACTAGTTGGATTTGTTCCGGCAACAATTAGATTGTACTTGTAGGTATCCTGAATGTGGAATACTCGAAATCACCATATGAGTTTTGGCTAGTACAAATATTCATATCATCGAGATTGTATTTATACACATTACATATGATTCATAACATCAAGATTATACCCATGCACATAGCATCGATTAATTTACAACAATAGGGTAATATATAAGCGATGTATAATTAAAGTTTGCAATATAGGGTCAATCGGTCAAATAAAATATAAGTATCAAAAGTAAAGTGCAGTGGAAGATAAGTAAATTAGCAAAAGTGTCCAACTGTGTGCTAGTATAGTCTACAGGCAACCGACTAGAGTTAGGCCTTAGAAAGATCTATCGTCAAATTCACTGGTGTTTGGGGCAAAGTACGCGTTCTCTGGCATGCTATTTTTCTTATTCTCTAAACAATAATTATTTACGCAAGATTGAATATATTGTGTACTCAATAAAATTTGTAGTATACCGTAAGATATAAATAAATGTAAAGCTAACAATAAGTAAGATTACATGCTACAATTATTTTTAACGTGAAGCAAGTTTTATTTGCAACATCAATGAGCAATAATTTGTAACGGGATTGTAAATAGCATTTGACATGTAATAAAATAACATTTATGTAACATTAATAACAGTAAAATACAAGCATTCGTAGCCCTCTTAGTTACGAATATTGTCCAATTCCCACCCATGGGTACAGCACATACGATACATATATGCCATCTCATCATATTTGATGAAAATAGTTTTGAAAATGAAACCTATATCTATTATGGTTGTATCCAAGTATGCCCATTACTGCTAGTATGGCTATTTAAATAGTTTTTAACACTCTCGAGAGGTTATACAATTTTACCCACATGAGATAATCAAATATATTGCAGCAATTTCACGCTTCCTTTGACGTGTGACCAAAGCGATTACCATATAGCATTTACATTACCTAGACTTAACCTTGC
Source organism: Bonia amplexicaulis (assembly GCA_036346245.1). Classification (NCBI taxonomy): domain Eukaryota; kingdom Viridiplantae; phylum Streptophyta; class Magnoliopsida; order Poales; family Poaceae; genus Bonia; species Bonia amplexicaulis. The sequence goes on along the minus strand of CM070750.1, from coordinate 22,989,039 downwards.
ACCAGCCCGATGAATGTCAAATCTCACTTAGTCCATCCCCAAGTGAGCATTCGAATTATCTCTTAGGTCTGTCCCCTAAGTGAGAACCCTCACTTAAGTCCATCCTTCAAGTGGGTGTTCACCATTGTATTAGCAAATTTTGGTCCTAACACCTTGGTATATATATACCGTCGTCATTAAACTGACGGGGGGACGGCCAGATAATGAGAGACCAGATATTTTGATAATGATTGAAATAACAAATTGCTTTATTCTTCCATAATGGATGAACCATATTGAGGGGAAATTGGGAGTATGTCGATAATCAATATCGTTCAACCTTTTCGCTGGGAATTAGGAGCGCAATAGGGTTTCGCTTGGTGGTCGTGAAGTCCGACGCCTGTATTCTTGAGAATTAAAGTGTGTTCGTTCTTACATTGGCAACGGAGGATCACTATGATTCAAGAGAGTGTACGTGAATATCTAGATCCTACGTCGAGAAGATCGGGTGACCCTATATCACACATTTAGAGCTGAGAGGAGCTAGATCAGATCAGCTCTTGGCTCTTAGTATGTCAAGGGCCATCTTGCGTCAGTCGATCGGTTCCTGGTTTTTTTAGATCACCTCTTTGTGTGCACTCTTCTTAGACTCAGGAATGGGTAAAAAAATGAATGTTGCACAAGACATAAAGAAAGGAATTGTTCCCCGCAAGGTTAGGTATTTTATTCGTAGGAATTCTACGTTTGGAAAAATAATCATCCTTTTCAAGTGTAGTCTGGCCTGGCTCTGGAGCCTAATTTTGGAGGAGAAGCTCGAGATAGTCGGCCAAATGCCCAGGCTTCGGAGCTTGGCTTGATCGAAGCTGCATAAGAATCGAGCCCAAAATGAACTAGCAGATAAATGCGGGGTTTACCCAACTTCAACGGCTTCGGAGGAAATAGGTGGGAGAAATTTCAAAACCGTCTTTACCATTGTCGTTGTGACCGCCACCGTTGTTGTTGTCGCCGTCGTCGTGGTCACCGGATCTGGCAGCACCTCCCCTTGATCCACGATCACCTTCATCCGATCTTGAGTGAGAGGAAGTGACAACTGAGGGAGAGGGAAGGGCGGCTAACCTCCGTTGGAGCTGAGGGAGGGGAGGACATGACAGAGGCAACGCCGCTGCCGCATCCTCCCTATGCGTCATGGCCGCCGCCGTGACCTCCCAAGCATCGTTGCGACCTTCTTGAGCGTCGCCGAAGCCCAAATGATGGTCGGAGAAGATTAGTTGCTGGTGGCGATGGTTGGAGAACAAGCTATCGAGAGAGGATAGATACGGACACGGAAGGAGGACGATAATATTGTCTATTTCACATATTTTGGAGGTGAGCGCTAATATTATGGTATGTTTTTTTGGCTGAGGTTTATGGCTTTTGGCTGCAGCTTGTGGCTTTTGGGCTATTCATGCGAGAGAGTATAGAGTGATAGAAACTTACGTACGATTTTTGCCGATATAAATGAAGTCGGTACAGTATGTACTACAATTAACTAGAAGATTCTATCTTGAAAAAACACTCTATTTAAAAGTTAATTACCATAGAAAAATAAAAAATAGAAGTCAAAAGCTGAAAAAGAATAAGGGTAAACACACATTTTTTGGGCTCACGTTTCTATTGAAGCGAGCTTCTTTTAAAGCCCGGTTTCAAATCACGAGAAGGTGAAGCCGAACAGGAGGCTGTCCAGTAGCTTCCCTCCCATGTTGCCGTCATTTGCAAGCGACGTCACCGGGCACTGACACGCTGCACCGCCGCATCTGCTCTCCTCTACTGTAGCTTAGGCTGCACCGCACCGTCGCTATTGTAGATCCCAAATCTCCTCCCCTCCCCTGGCTTTTGAATCCGCGCACCCCGCAACGCAGCGAACGCTCGCTTCCGCTTCCTCCTCGCCTCTTCCGCTTGGTGGCGGCGATGGCGTCGTCCAGGCGGAGGGCCGGCCCGGAGAGGGTCCCGGAGAACTGGGAGCGCCTCGTGCGGGCGGTTCTCAGGCGCGACCGCGACCACCGCCGCGCCGGAGGACCATCCACGGCCGCGTCCGCCGCGGGGGTCGGCCTGGCCGCCGCCGTGCCCCCCTCGCTCGGCAGGACCACCAACATCGAGCAGATCCTGCAGGCCGCCGACGACATCGAGGACGAGGACCCCAACGTCGCCCGGATCCGTACGCCCCCTTCCCCTCCCGTCTCTGCTTGTTTGTTTGATTACTCCGTAGAATCCTCCGTGATTGCTGCGAGGTGACTTCTCATGTGGCTGTTAGTGCCCGACACGATTCAGAGCGTGCCGCGGTGTTGCTCACAGGACTGAATAACGTGTGCAGAGCCTGTGGATGCGGAAAACGTCTGGGTAATTCGGTGTCTACGCAGGGGGTTTAGGGTTTTTGGGTGCTCAATTCGCACCTGTTGGGTGCTCTCAGATGTATAACACTGCGGTGAATTGTGGCTAATCGGGCCTTTTTAGGTAGGGTTTCAAGGTTTTCAGCACTCAGGATTGACATTTCAAGCACCAGTGGCTTGAGATTCTGAGAATGTGTGGTTGATCCAGGGTTTGTGGGGGGTTCTGAGGTGCTATGTCGGCAATAAATTGTAACATGGTGTGTGTGTGTGTGTTTTGTTCGTGGCTTCTACCTGATCTCGACTTTGGGTGTTCCGGTTTGTTGATTCAGAGCACCGGTCAATCAAAGCTATAAGAACGAGAGATAAACTAGGCGAATTGCCCACACAAAATACAATCTAGGTTTTTAAATAACTTGGAGAAATCAGTGATAACTTTATTAATTCTATATGCGATGAGCCACAACCAAAACCATGGCCATATACTTATAGCCTCTTTAGCGGACTGAACTTGAGCAGAAATCCTTAAACCATAAAAATAAATTAAACCTGTGTACTTCGCTGATACAGCTACGATCACTTGAGGGGGATGAAACAGGACATAAAACATAAAAGGGATGCTCCATGGGGACCATGCGGATCGAATCCGATTGGTTGTGGATGCCTGACTGTAGACAAATTTTGGAAGCTAACCTGAAGAAACTTAATAGTACTACTCCATTGCAAAACTTTCTAGATTAATAGCTCTCGATCCGTAACTCTGATTGACAATCTTGATATTCAGACAATTAGAGCGATGCCTCTTGATCTTATCTTGTCTTTCCAGATATACTATAGCCCCCCGGTCTTCGTGCTTTGAATGATCAAGAGGAGAAGAACATGGGTGTGACAGTGTGCTTATGCATCCTCGCATCTGTTTATATGTTCATTTCCCCCCTGAGCTTTTAGGTAGTGAGAGCTGTCTTGCATACCATGGTTTCACCTGTGCAAGCTTCTTATTGATAATATTCTTGAAAGTTATATATTTTTGGTTGCCCCACAGTTTGTGAACAAGCATATACTATGGCGCAAAATCTGGATCCCAGCAGTGAGGGGAGAGGTGTTCTACAGTTCAAGACGGGTTTACAGTCTGTGATCAAGGTTTGCTTGTTCTCACTCTGAACTGCATAACTACACATATTAATTACTTCTATTGCTGTTCAATCTCCTTTTGAATTAATAGTATCTACTTCCTGTGGCTATCATGGTATTCTGCAGCAAAAGCTTGCTAGGAAGGATGGGGCTTCAATTGACCGACAGAATGACATTCAAGTCCTGTGGAACTTCTATTTGGAATACAAGAGTCGGCGCCGGGTTGATGATATGCGGCGAGAGCAGGAGAGACTGAGGGAGTCAGGAACTTTTAGTATGGAGTATGTCCTGTCTTGTTCATTCATTGTGGTGTTTTTATGTTGCACAAACACTAGGGCCATAACATCTTGGTGTTGTGACCAGACTTTTGTCTGACAAACTTCTTTGCCGGCATTTTTTCTTTTTGGCTGAGGAATCCATCTATGTGTGTGATATATTGTGCAGCAAGTAGATGCTGATGAAGAATCAATGGCCTAACAATAAATATTAGGAACAAGCCCACTTTACAACCCTTAACTATAGCCTCGATCCGATTTTCAACCTAACATCAAAACGGTTTTCTTTTCACCTTTGAACTATTAAGACCGTTCATTTTTCAATCCTAGGTTGGTTTCATAAGTGGTTTTCAACAGAGGAAGACATGGATGGAGAGCTTCAGGAGGTGGTAGGCTGGGCATGGCACCAGTGATGGGGTGGTAGAGAGGCACGAGTGAGGGCAAAATGGAATGCTTGCGATATAAGGAACCTTACGTTGATGGTGGTTTGGGTAGAGGGGCGTTGTGTTGGGGTAGGCAACGGTGGCGGGCGATGGTGGTGGTCAGGTCATGGAGGCGACAACGCTACGGTGGAAGAGAGACAAAAATGAACACGTCAAAAGATAGGTGAGGAATAGATGATGCTCATATACGAAGGAATCGGATGGATTCTCACCAGTCACGATGAACCACGATGGAGAAGCCTGACAGCCATGGTTGTCACGGCGGACATGGCGACCACGGCGACTGCTGGGCGCCAGGACGCCTAGGCGTCCAGGCGGGCGCCTAGGCGTCGGCCGATCGTTCTAAGCGGCGGATGCGAGGCGGTAGTACAAAGACAACAAAGAGCAGAATCAGAATCACGCATTGCAGGCTTGCAGCTCTACCGCCTAAAACGGTAAAACCCATCAAAATCACAGCTTTAAGAGCCTAAAACCCAACAAAAATTTGCAATTTTATGTACTCGATGTCGGTGCTCACAATTCTCCGAGGTAGATCCCGCCCACCGAGTTTCGGGTCCAACCAGTACCTCCTCTCTCCGACTTTCTCCGGCGGTGACCACACCGAGCGAGCGGTCTGCCGAACCCTAAGAACCGAAAGAGCGAGTAGACAGTGAGAGCATGAGAAAGAGAGCATGACCACTAAGCAGAGCAGAGCAAGAGAACCAGAACGAGGAGGAAGAAGAACTGGAGCAGAAAACAAATGTGGGCATATGGTGATATGGTCTTTGCCTGCGGAAGGGCTTCACCTTCGATTCGTGGAGTCGTAGAGAGAGTGCAGGAGGGGGATGCTTGTCGGACGGTCGGAGGAGTCTTCGACGAAGGCAGGTCGGTCGTCGGCGCCGGCGGAGGGAGTGGCGGCGGCAATCGCTAGGGTTAGGGTTTCACCGCTGCCGCTTCGCTTCGCTGCCGCTGTGTCTAAAGTTATACCGCTTCGGGCTCGGCTTCGCTGAGTATAAACTTTATACCACTTTGGCCTTCGGCTTCGTCCCTCCGTGCTGGCAACAAGGCGTCGCCGTGCGACTCGCCTTGGACGACCAGACTCGCTAGGCACTCGCCTAGAAGGCCAAGTCGAGGAGAACGGTTGTGGCATCCGCACAGGCCCGCCTGGACGCCTAGGCGACGCCGTAACATCCATGCTGATAGCGCTGGAGAAGAAGAACTTTGATTATGAGCAGTTGTCAGTATGAAACTCAAATTAATTTGGGGATGTGAGGGAGGAGGTTCTGGAACACAATGTGATGCAGACGGTTTTGAGAAGATAAAATAGGAGAAAGAGGTTGGCTAGTGGGCCCTCCCTTTTTTATTTTATTTTCCTGATTGATAAAAGTATTGCTAAGGGGTCAAGCCACATCAGCTTATGTTATGTATTAGGATGCCACGTTAGCGTGCATTGTCCATTAGGATGCCATTGAAGCTAAAAGCACCGCCAAGTCAGAATCAAACCAGAGTGGTTTCGTGTGAAGTTGTGTTTTGCATTGGTTTTAATAGTTACGGGGTGAAAAGTGAACAATTTCAAAGTTGAAGGTTGAAAATCGGATCGAGGCCATAATTGAGGGTTGTAAAGTCGTCCGTTGAAGTAAACCAACGCCACGTCGGATCAAACCGGAGCAGTTTTGTGTGAAGGTTGTGTTATGAATGGTTTTAATAGTTCAAGGGTGAAAAGTAAATGGTTTTGAAGTTGGAGGTTGAAAATCGGACTGAGGCCATAGTTGAGAATTGTAAAGTGGACTTGTTCCTAAATATTATCATGTTTTGCATATACAAGTTGTGCACCCAATTTCAATAGATTTTCATTTGTGTAATATTATATCCTGGAGCAATGCCAAGCTGACTTCTACCACTTGTCCGCGTTATTGCACTAGAGACGGTCTATTTTACCAACCATTACTTGCAAAAATGTAATGCCGACTATCTCCATAAGTTTAAAAGGAGACCGTTGCCAATAAAATCCTTGTGTATTCTTTCATAGTTTACTTATGAGGTGATGCCACTGCCAATTTGCAGTTTTCTGATGGTATATGTTGCTATCCATTCCATTATTGGAATAGAGCTAATGCTACTAAAAAATTGACTAGTTATTTTAGTAAGATGATATCGGTGCAGGTTCGCCTAGTTGGGGTAGGGTGGGTCCTGCCCCCCTTCAGTTTTGAATTCCATAAGTATTATTTGTTGCTAGTTGTACACTGATTACGTACAAAGTTGCCTCCTTTCTTAAGGTTTCCAAGCACAATTTATTTGATTGGCCTTCACACTTTTTATCAAGCTCTGTCTGCTACTGGCCAGGTTTTTAGCAATGCCAGAGCAATGAATTTGACCTTATGTAAGGGGTAGGTTCAATTTTTCAGTGTTCCAGAAGAGTTTTAAGTGCATGCCTATGCAGCTGCTCACTGAATACTGCCCCTCTCTGTGCTTTTTGATCCCTGATTATGTGCTTAAGCGATTGCATTTGTTGTTAGCAGTTTGTGTCTGGTATCCAGGACTATTTATTACAATATCTTACTTCTTAGTATAATGTATTAAAATGTAGCTATAGTCCTATAATTTACATGGAATATATACGTGACAATGGCATAAATATTTGGGACTGTCTGCTTGCTTGCTCTCCCTACGCATTTTAGTTTGGAAAAAGTCCATCTGTGGTCCCTTAGCTCTTTTCAAAGTCTAATGTTGGTCCCCTATCTCCAATACCATTTAGAATCTGTCCCTCAAATGGCAAAACCATATAAATCTTGTCCCTAGGTAAGTATCATGGGCGGTTTTCGCCACGTCGGCTGTCACATCATCACCTCAACCCCACATGTCAGCCACTCAGCCCTACCTCCTCTTCCTTATCGCTCCCCTCTTTTTTTCCCTTTACTTCTTCCCATTTTTGTTCTTTTCTTTCCTCTTGTCTTGTCCATAACAATCAACTTGGCCAATGTTGGGTCAAGTGATGATGTGGCAGCCAACGTGATGACCAATGTGGCGAAACCGCCCATGGTATCTGTCTACGGGCGTGATTTGCATGGGTTTGCCAGTTGTGGATGGATCCTAAACGGTATTGGACATGAGGGATGAAAATCAGACGACAGAGAGAGCTGAGGGACCACAGATGGACTTGATGTGCACTAGATAGCATATGTGCCTTCTTATTGTTGAACCAGTAAGCGCTGATGTGGCCACTATACCGCTTACCACTTCTCAGAACATTGTTTGTTAAAAGTTAATACTACATTATTATTCCTCTGTTGTGCTTACATTCCATTATGTTATGCATGGCAAAACATCTAATGTACATTATGATATTGCTCATGAGTATTCTATTTTGTGCGCTATGATCAGGATGGGAGCTAGGGTTGTGGAAATGAAAAAGATTTATGCTACTTTGAGGGCTTTGCTTGATGTTTTGGAAGTTCTTGTAGGACAATCACCAACTGATAGACTTGGTAGGCAAATTCTAGAGGAGGTAATTGTTTGATCATGACAGAACTCCTGATCCTACTACCCTTTTTTTGTTGTTCTTTCACAACAATTCTCAGGATTCTTTTTTCTTGCTTAATATGTGATTGTATCCCAAATATACTAATTTATCTTTCAAAGCCTGCAACAGTCATATGGTTTGCTTGACACTTATGTCATACTGTAATGGTATGCTTTCTCACTGGATTTTTTCAGATAAGGAGAACAAAACGATCTGACGCAACCCTTGGAGGTGAACTTACGCCGTACAATATTGTACCCCTTGATGCACCATCAGTGGCAAATATTGTTGGGTTGTTCCCTGAGGTATCCATTTTTTTATTTTAATTTCTGCAGTGAAATGGACAATGCAGACAATGCATATGCATATGGTTATATGCTTCTCGTTGTTTTTCACCAATTATATCATGTAGCATGCTGTTTCTATTTTCAAATTTGTCATATTGACGAGATGTGGATATACGAAGGGGGATATCCTACCTCCTTGCCCGGGCATTAAAATGTTTTGGGGCTTTACTTGTTGATAATAAATAGCAGATAAGAGGTTGTACATATTACCATTTAGTTGTCTATGGTGGAACTCAAGGACTCATATCATTATCTAATCGTGGCATCGTGCCTTGTCAAATCCAAAAATCTATATGGTGTTTACAATTTCATGCAACTCTATTAGGTCCGGGCTTCCATAGCCGCAATTCAAAACTGCGAGGACCTGCCACGGTTCCCTTATGACACACCACAGCTAAGACAAAAAGACATTTTTGACCTTCTGCAATATGTATTTGGCTTCCAGGTTAGGAAACTTCCTATACCATATTCTTCTTTGATTTGCTCATGTTATGTTGGATCCTCTGTTAAATGGTCTAATATTGTATCCTGCAAGTCGACATAGGTTACAGTTAAAGCTGCTACTCGTTCTGAAATCTGTAGCATAGTTTTTTTTTTCTTGCAATGCTACATATTGCAATATTCAGCTAATGTTGTTATAGTTGGAGGTATCCTGTGCCCAGATCCTGGCATAAATGAAACTTTTGGAAAAAACTTGTAAGTTGCTTAGTGCTTGTACTTTCCAAGTGTCAAATAATAAGAGCAAAAACTGGCAACGTTTCATTTTTTTTACTTGCAACGTTACATATTGCAACATTTAGCTAATACTGTTATAGTTAAGAGGCATCATGTGCCCAGATCCTGGCATAAATGAAACCTTTAGAAAAAAAACTTGTAAGTTGCTTAGTGCTTGTACTTTCCAACCTCCAAGTGTCAGATAATAAGAGCGACAAACTAGCTTTGGCCTTTTAACAACTTACCTATACTCGTTGACAAGCCGTCTTGAGACACCGGATGAATCACTCTGTAATCTATAGTTTGGAGTTGGGCAGTTGATAGTTCAATGTTATGTGGATGTTCTAACTGTTATGAATATTGTGTTTATATTGAAGAAACCTAATGAACAATATACATAGGGACTAGGGAGTACAATGGGATATTACAGGGAAATATGCTATATGCGGATAAAGAAAGTGAGGCATATAAGGAAAAGAATAATACAATTCGTATTCTATCTCTAATACCCTTAACATCCCCCTCAAATGCAAGGCGTATGCAATAGCATTGTATTTGAAAAAGGAGTTAACGCTAAAACAAGAAAATCCGAAGTCCGAGTCTTGATAATATCGTCGTTGCGTGTAGCTTTTGAATAAACTGTCAAATCAAGCCGAAAAAGAATAGATAGAAGCATGGTGGCACAGATCGAAGCCCAAGACAACGACGACGCAGTGCACAAGGTGCAGAAGACGCGCGTCGGCCTTAGAAGCTCGGGACGGCATCATAACGACTTCTACGATCTGCACGCGGTTCAGAGAGTAAAGCGGCAACTGCTGCCATGCAAAAGAAAATTCCTATATTTCTATGACTAACAATAACTATGTGGACTCACATGGTTTGGACGAACTGAAAATAAAAAACTACGGACTTGAATGGATGCAACGGAAGATTTAAAAGAAAAATAACTCGAAGACTAACTCAAACGAACACAGATACTAGTAGCAGATAAGGAATATAAGGCATATAAGGAAACAAATAACGTTTCTATTCTCTATCCTTAACAGCAACAACATAAGAACTAATACTAGCAGTGGGTGGCTCCTCCAGATGGCAATGAATAACCGAGTGGCTCCTCCAGGTGGCGACCACCATGATGGGATGAGCACAAGGCCGCACAACAGTGATTTCAAAGCCATACACTCACTCGTTTCTCCCCTATGTCGCCAGACTCCCAACTCATCTACGCCAGCCGAGCGAGTCGGAGAGGTGGCAGCAGCTTGGCGCGTCGAGGGAGGTGGTGGAGGCAGCGACCGGATCCGAGGCGCGACACCCGGATCTGACTCAGGTGACCGAGGCAACGGCGGCGGCAGAGGACGACCAAGTGCACCGAGCGGCGGCGGCGGTCCATGACGAGGACGACAGCGACAGCTCGTGCACAGGCAGCGACCGGGCAGCGGCGACCTCCAGTAGGCAACTGGATCTGGAAGAGGAGCTGAGGAGATGACCGAATGCGCGAAGACGGTGGTGAATCCGAGCGGGGCGCGGCGGCCGGATCGAGCTTGACGCGGAGTTTCCCGAGATGGCGGCGGCCCAATCCAGATCGGATCTAGACCTCGGCGACCGAGGTTTGGACAACCGAAGATGGCGCGTGGCGGCTCCAGGCGAGGCGTGATGGAGAAGACTGGATCCAGGCAGGACTTGGCCGGCAGCGACCGGATCTGGGCGCATCAAGGTCGGTGGCGGCCTGATCTGGGCTGGGTCTGCTGTGTGGCAACAAGGCGAGGCTGGATCCACCTGGATCCGGGCGTACAACTGCAGCCCAGCGGGCGAGGCGTAGTGGGCAACGGCGGCGGCGATCGAAGAGGCGGCGGCAGTCAAGAGATGGACGGTACCGTGGCGGCTCATCGATCGGCGCGCGAGATCCGACGGCGGTCCACCGACGGCCCCGAGATCCGGTGGTGGCGGGCGACCGAAGCGAGCTAGGGGCAGCCCGAAGCAAGTCGGCGGCGGGCGTGGGCGACGGCGGCCGGGACGAGGAGGCGGTGGGTCAGCGCAGCCCAACGAGGTGGCCGCCCCCCGGGAGTGGAGATGATCCTCTCGGGGGCAGCAACAGCGGAAGTTGATCGAGATGAGGGTTTCAACCTAAGCTTTGATACTATGTTATGAATATTGTGTTTATATTGAAGAAGCCCAATGGGCAATATATATAGAGAGTACATGGGGTATTACAGGAGAATATGCCATATGCGGATAAGGAAAGCGAGGCATATAAGGAAAAGAATAATACAATTCCTATTCTATCTCTAATACCCTTAGCACTAACATCACGATTCATTTAAGGACCTTTTTCGGAAACAACAAAAGCCATATCTTGTGATTAGTCTTACATTTGCTTTTTGTTTGCTGTTCCTGTTAATGCTCTCTCGCTGATATTTAGAAAATATTGGGATGCCTTTTCTGGATTTGTTATAAGCCCAACTCTTGTTTGTGCATCCATCTATGTTCTCTGATCTGGGTGTGCCTAATCTAGCAAACTGTCCAATCTCTGTACCTTAGCTGTTACACATGTTAGTAGCCAATCTGAGAGGTAGGTTGTAACGTGTTGCTGCCTCTTTTCAGTTTTGCATCCGCCATCCAAATCCTTGTGCAGCTGTTTACACTTACTTTATAACATATTAATGTTTGTTATTATTCCCTATATTCCATGACTCTCCATAATCAACATCCTTACTCAGTTATCTGCTGCTATGGCCCCTTCTTTGATTGGTTTATAATCTGGAAGTAATGCCCTTTAGCAATCCCTTGCGCGATCTATTGCCACTTTTGGCAGTTTAAGTTGGCATTTATTCTCTTAAGTCCTTTGGGGATCTGAATTACATAAATATTCTTGTTTTATGTTGAAACTTGTGAACAAGGTTACCAAGGTTGGGATCCTAGGCAGTGTTGTTACGTGTTCACTGGGTATGGATCATGGGATGATAGCTTGAAAATCATGATTCTAACTGCTATAAGATCTAGACTACTATTTTTTTACAGTCCTACCTAATTAAGATCCTATGTAAGACCATGGTTGGAATGGTCCCACAGGATCATTAGGATCCTACTATTCGGATCAAAATCTTGATAACCTTGCTTGTGAAAAACTGAAGATTGTAAAAAGAAAATTAGATAAATGGGCGAGTTTGTGTTTTATTATGCTTGGCTTGGTGATCTTATGTTATGTTATGTGAATTAGTTACTCATCGACGCTATGATCTAATTTATGTTATTGCCTTTGTATTGAGTATCTAATTCAGTTGAATTGTTCTTCCAGGATGATAATGTTCAGAATCAGCGTGAAAATGTTGTACTTATCTTAGCCAATGCTCAGTCCTCACTCAGCCTGCCCGGTGGGACAGAACCGGTTAGTTCTCCTCCTCTTATAATTAGGCAACATATCATCTGGATCTGGAATTTAATAAGTTCTTTTCCCCTGCTGATATAATACTAACTCTGTTACTAGATGTTGTTTTGGACATTGACACGGTTTCCAGTGTAGTACAGAATTTATGAGCATAATCAGTAAGGTGTTTACCACAAGTTCAGTCTTGAAACTGCCATCACCCCTTAGCTTGATGTTCCACATTGGTCGTGTTGATCTAATTTTCATAAATTGCCTGTTGCCTGCATAGAATTCATGAAAGTTAAGATTTTATTTATAGAATGAACACTGTAAATCTGAATAGTTAGGATATTTTGTGTGTTTGCTAATCTGCTAGTAAAATTGCCTCAGAGAACTGAAGTTGTCAATTTTAAGTTGGAATCATGAAGTTATGAGTGAGGTATACATAACTATTAATTGGTAATGCCTAGGCCGATTGCTGTTTTGTCTTCTGTTACCAGTGAACTTCAGGCAACTTCAGACACTCGCCATGTTTGTAAATATTCTTTTGCGGCCATTTATCAGTAATTTCTTGTTGTATATACTTTCTTTGCTAAATGCAATATACAATAAACATGGGCATGACTTGTAGAAAATTGATGAGATGGCTGTCACAGAAGTTTTTTGCAAAGTTCTGGACAACTACATAAAATGGTGCAGGTACTTGAGCAAGCGTGTTGCATGGACCAGGTAATTTAACTACCTGTGGGGAGCTTTCTTTGTGCATGCTATTAACTCGCTGGATGCTTACCAGTTGCCACCTATTTTTTGTTAGCCTTGAAGCAGTAAATAAGAACAGAAAAGTCATATTGGTTGCTCTCTACTTTCTTATTTGGGGCGAAGCTGCAAATGTTCGTTTCCTCCCAGAATGCATATGCTACATTTTCCACAATGTGAGTCCTTTCCTGTCCTACCAAGTGCAGTTCCTTTTCTTTTGATGTATTTTGAGAGAGATGACTTGCAGAAATCCGTTTAGCATAAGCTATACCTTTATGTAGATGGTCTGGTCAGTTTGCGACAATGACCAAAATGGTTAAATGCAATAATGCAGCAAACACTTGACAGCTAATTATCTTAGCTTTCTCCTTTGTAGTACTATCAGAATACGTGTTGCATCTTTGCACATTTCTAGGTAGTCAAATCATAATTCACAAAATTACCTGTATAAATTGTTAATGATGGTGTAGTTTTCTACCTTTTTCTTGAGCTGCCTTTCTTTCAGGGATCATTCATGTTTCCACAGTGATTATTGTGCTATAAGATTCATGGAGGTTTGCTTTATGCCGAAAAAAATATATCAAATAGATCTTTTTTATTGTAGCACCTAATTTTTCAGTAGGAAAGTAGACCGTGCATTTGTTTTGTTCACCCAATGGAACAACACACTATGTCCTTGTTGTTGAAGTATAAGTGAATTGTCTATCTTTCCTTAAAAGCTTAAGCTGATGAGGAAAGATAGACAATTCACTCTGATGAGGAAAGATAGACAATTCACTTATACTTCAACACTTGTCTCCTTGAGTAACCAATTTTGTGTTTATGTCAAACTTAGCTTGGCTCCTTTGGTGTTGTGGTTGAAATATTTGAATATATTCCTATTATTTAGGGGAAGAGTTCTTCTGTATTTCTCTAGCAATGTGTTGTACAATGTATCGAGCTTACCGATGCTGTTGGCATATTTTCAGATGGCAAAGGAACTTGATGGGATTCTTGATTCATCTGAAGCCGAACCTGCAAAGAGCTGTATTACTAGTGATGGTTCGATCTCATATCTGGAGAAAATAATTACTCCGATATATCAAACCATGGAGGCGGTAGGTTCATCTATTAGTTCTATGTTGATTTACTTTTGTGTCTATTATATCCAAATCAATACTGTTTCCCCACATATATATCTTTCTGCATTTGGATTGACATGGATCTTCCCTAAATTCGGTATAAAATCCTATAGTCTGCTGGTACCGTTTGGTGCTTCAAGATCATGGCTTTACGTATTTTCTTTGTTTGTTGAAATTGTTTACTCAATATTTTAGTTGCGTATATTTGGAATTGGATTGTTCTCGTGAGCCATGCGGTTTCTTTGATCTAATTTGTTTACTTGTTATCTGCGAATTAAGCTTTTTAATAGGGCAAATTATTAACTTTAGCTAGTTACATAGCAACTGCTTTACTGTCTTTTGGATCTTTTGCTGCTGAATCGAAATTTTTATGCATTTCATACCTTCTGCAGGAGGCTAATAATAATAATAATGGAAAAGCTGCACATTCTGCATGGCGGAATTATGATGACTTCAATGAATATTTCTGGTTTCTTCTCCAAACCACTTCCTATGTGCTGTTTCCCCTTATATTCCTTGCTTCACCGTGTTTTACTTTGTTCTATTGCATATGTCTAGGTCACGTTCATGCTTTGAGCTTGGTTGGCCACCTGCTGAGGGTTCCAAATTTTTGCGCAAGCCTGCTAAGAGGAAGCGTGTAAGTTAATTGTGTATATTAACTAAGAAATGCTATTCTCACTATTAAACACAACATTTGAAAAGCATATCTAGAAAACTGGAAGAAGTGGGGAAAAGAAAAAAAAATACTAGTTTTGCTCCACCGTAGAAAACCTTTTTTCTTCCAAATAGTATGAATCTACTTTGAAATTGTGAATATTAAATCCAGTTGACTCAGGATGCTTTTGTGACAATCCACTTTCTGGGTGTGTCGTAGGATATCTGCAAAGAGGAAAGAGCTAGTGGATATGCTTCCTTTTTTTAAAAATATGGAACTGCCATTCTCTCTTAAATTATTAAGTATTGAACAAAAGAATGTTAAGGGCATGGAGTCTCGTGAGCAAACATGTAGCATTCATCCTCACCTATCTTTATTATGTGAAATATTGGGTGGTACTGGTGACTCAAGAGAGTCATTTTGACTTAAATGAAATAAATGGACCTTTTAATTGAATATTGGCCCATGCCTTGCTTTCCATAATTATTGGTTTTTCCTGTACTGATGATTTCCTCTTTTAATTCTTTATTTACAGACAGGAAAGACCAACTTTGTTGAGCATCGCACTTTTCTGCATTTGTACCGCAGTTTTCATCGCCTGTGGATTTTTCTAATATTAATGTTTCAGGTTAGGGGTTTGAGATTGTCATCAATCATGCATAAATACATCAAGAATTTATAATGCTGAAGATGCATTTTTTTTGAATGATGCTGCAGTGCTTAGCGATTATAGCCTTTCACCATGGGAAGATAAACCTTGACACCATTAAAATATTACTTGGCGCTGGACCAGCCTTTTTCATACTGAACTTCATCGAGTGTACGCTCTCTAATTTTTTGTTCATGATTCCCTTTTATCTTCCCTAATCCATTCTACCTTTTCTTTATGTTATCTATATTAGCATCTCTATTTTCTATGATGCCTTTTTTATTTTCCTTTCCTAATTCATTCTACCTTTTCTTAAAATGTTTTCGGACTAGGGTTTGCTAATATTTTCTACGGTGGTTCTATGCTGCACATTTTATGGCGCTTCTGTTCTTTTGTAGGTTGCTTGGATGTTTTACTCATGTTCGGCGCATATAAGACAGCTAGAGGCTTTGCTATCTCAAGATTAGTTATCCGGTTCCTTTGGTTAACTGCAGTTTCTACATTTGTAACCTATCTTTATTTGTGAGTATTCAGTTGGATTTTGTTCTTATGTTTTCTTAATGTACACTAAATTACCTATTCACTTTAATGCTGAATGTCGAACAGGAAAGTCTTGGACGAGAAGAATGCACGGAACTCTGATTCAACTTATTTCCGGATTTATATTCTTGTTCTTGGTGGTTATGCTGCTGTTCGGCTTGTGTTCGCATTAATGGCCAAGATCCCAGCTTGTCACAGGCTCTCCAGTTTTTCTGATCGGTCACAATTTTTCCAATTTTTCAAGTGGATATACCAAGTATACATATCTTCATTCTACATCCTAGTTTTGGAACATATCTTCATTATGAAATTATGTACTCATCTTGATTTTCCTTTTTGTACTTAGGAGCGATATTATATTGGACGAGGACTTTATGAGAGTATAAGTGACTATGCCAGGTTCTTTCCTTTCACTTAGGATTTTCGTACAATGTGTAAGGTATCCTTAGTTTTTGTGATAATCACTCAAGACTAACATCTTGAGCATAACATTTCTTTCCTTTTTTATCTTAATTTTATTCTCGTGATACTAATATCCAGTTGCTGTCAATTATCCTGGCTGATCATCATATTTCATGCTGAATTGTGGTTGTGATATTTTGTTATGTTACTTGCATTCTATTTGGGGGCAGATCCATATACACACTTACATGAAGTCAGTTACTAGCAATAGCCTGAGATATACCTTCTGCTAGCTTCTTTACTTGTTGCCAGCCTGTCAAATTGAATAATTCACTAGCAGTTCTCTCGTAGCTTACTGGCTTTCACTGCTTGTATTCGTCATGGTGTGTTACTTGTGACAAATTTTCTGATGCAGATACGTGGTGTTTTGGTTGGTCATACTGGCATGCAAATTTACTTTTGCTTATTTTCTTCAGGTGGTTATAATTGTGTCTTTCACAGCTTTAATGTTTGCTCTACATTTTCTGTGATCAAAATTTACTCTTGTTTATTGTGTCATTCACTTTGCAGATTCGGCCTTTAGTTGAGCCAACCAATATAATTGTACAACTCCATAATCTGCAGTATTCCTGGCATGATCTTGTATCAAAGGGTTAGTAGATTTATACATATTACACTAAGAGCATTGTTCATTTGCTGCCACATCATTACTAAGAAAACTATGCTCTTCATATTTATCAGAGTACATTGTAGCCATGTAACTACCATGCTGACAGTGTGTTTTTCTAGGAAATAAAAATGCTTTGACCATCCTGAGTCTATGGGCACCAGTTTTAGCTGTAAGTTTCCTCTGTTAAGCTATAAATTTCTTGGGGATTAAAGAAAAAATGAACTCTGCAAACGATACATTACATTTATTTGCATTTTTAGATATACCTGATGGACATTCACATTTGGTACACTCTTTTATCTGCTCTTGTTGGTGGTGTTATGGGCGCTAGAGGTCGCCTTGGGGAGGTACATTTCGCTCTTTTTTTGTTCTGGTGCTGTTGATGGATCGAAGTATTATCAACTGTTTATACATTTCTTGAGAGTATCATTCTGACATGTGCTAATTTAATGTAGATTCGTTCAATAGAAATGCTTCATAAACGTTTTGAGAGCTTTCCGGAAGCTTTTGCAACAAAACTTTCCCCACAAAGGTCCTTAATTCTATTCTTTAAATTGTGTCATTTTGAGCGCTTATGACTAAGAACATCATGTTTAAATTGATTTGGATATTTAGGTCCTTGTTTCTAATACTGTTTTAATTTGACACTGCAGGATATCTGGTAGACCAGTTGCTCAGGTAAACAAACACCTGTTCATCACATGTTGGTTTTAATACTTCCTTTAAATAGATCGGTTCCTGCACTCTCTCTCTCTCTCACACACACGCAGAGAGAGAGAGAGAATCTAGTTTCAGCATTGAGGAAAGTTTACGATTAGTTTTTGTGATCCAATATGTTGCAAACCTTGAGAAAAATAAGGCTACGTTTTTACTATTCACAACTGTGCAGCTTATTCATTAATTGAGAGATATATATATAGACATTGTTACATGGGCCTCATGGCCTCATGAGACAGAGAAATGGGGTACAACACTCATTAACACCCCTTTCAAACTCAGGGTGGATCAGGAGGATCTGATGCACTGAGTTGAGAAACTGATGCGGTTCTCGAGTTGAGCTTTAGTGAAGAAATATACAACTTGAAGCTCAGAGGGAACATACTTGCGGGCAATAATCAACTACTAACAATGAGATCGTGTGAAGGATGCATCAAAACCAATGTGTTTTGTCAGCTCATGCTTGACTGGATCACTAGCAATCTGAATGGCACTTGTATTGTCACAAAAGAGAGGTGTAGGATTGTCACAATGGACACTGAGGTCAATCAAGAGCAGCGAAGTCAAATGATCTCTGAGGTGGTAGCGGCAAGAGCTCGAAGCTCAGCCTCTGCATTAGAGCGTGGCACCGCAGTCTGCTTTTTGGACTTCTAGGCAATGAGCGAAGTACCAGGAGAGAGACAATAACTAGTGATAGATCGACGATCAGCAGGATCACTCGCTCTAGTGAAGTCAAGAGGAAGTGTGGAGCTGAAGCTGACTCGAACTCGCATAGAACATGTCTCAACGCAGCCCCCCTAAAGTATCTCAACACACGAAGAACACGACCACAGTGAGCTGAGGTGGGAGCATTGACAAACTGGCTGAGCACATGAACAACATGAGTAATGGTTGGCCTAGTGACATAGATAAACAAGGCTCCCAATGAGCTGACGATAGCGAGAAGGATTTGTTAGTGGTACACCGTCTGTAGCTGTAGGTTGAAGCTGTATATGAAGCTCCTTGGGTGTGACAACAGTGCGTGTATCAGTCATGCTAGAGCGAGCCATCACTATCAGAATGAACCTCAAATCCCAAGAAAATAGCGCAATGGTCCCAATTTGGACATCATAAGCTGTTCACTCAATTTCCTCATCACAAAAGCCACATAATCCATGTCATTTCCTGTGATAAGCATATCATCGACATATAGCAGAAGCAAAGTATGACCTTGCTGAGAAGTGTGAACAAATAAGGCAGGGTCATGCTCACTTGGAGTGAAACCAGCAACTCGAATCACGGAACTGAAACGCTCAAACCAAGCATGAGCCTGTTTGAGACCATATATAGCACGCTTAAAGCGACAAATATAGCATGTAGGAGCCTCAACACATGGGGGTAGCTGCATATAGACCTCATGTAGATCACCATGAAGAAAAACATTCTTAACATCCATCTGATGAGCAACTGGAGTAAAAGTCTCATCATAATCTCGACCATAAGCCTACCGAAAACCTCTTGCAACAAGACGAGCCTTGTATAGTTGTATTGCTCTTCTGAACCATCTGACTTATTCTTTACTTTGTATACCCACTTGCAAGTGATAGGAATAGCTCCAGATGGTGGCGGAACAAGATCCTAAGTGTCTGTACACTCTAATGTTGTGAGCTCCTCTGTCATAGCCAATTGCCACTCAGGTATGCGGGTAGCCTCCTGATAGGTACTCGGCTCAGCTACTGCACTTACATGAAAAAAACCCTCTCTCTGGTGCTTGAATGGAAGAACGATCACATAGAGCATACCGTGATATAGTAGAACGACCATCAGAGTCAGTGGCACTGGCCGGAGGGTCAAGTGGAGGAGAAGAATGATGATCAGAAGGAACTCTTTGTCGACGACTATAGTGAAAGGGGAAAGTGGAAGTGTTAGAAACTGGTGGAGCTGGGTGATAAGACACTAGAAGGTGAAACTGGTGGATAAGGTGGTGGAACTAGTGGAGGAGATACACTAGAAGGTGAAACTGGTGGAGAAGGTGTATCTGGAGAAGACAAGTCTGATGAAGGAACGGGAGGTAGACACAAAAAGGTGGAATCTGTGGAAGAAGTGGGATGTGTAGAAGGGTGATAAAAGAATGATTGACCCTTATCAAAGGTCACATCACGAGAGATGTGAATACGATTTGCTGAGGGATCATAGCAACGATAGCCCTTATGCTTAGGACTATAACCCAGGAAGGCTCTCAACCGACTGAGCACTCAGTTTTGTGCGCTCACGAGGTGCTAGAAGGACATAGCAGATACCACCAAAGACACAAAGATGAGCATAGCGAGAAGGTTTTTTATACAGGACCTCACCAAGAGGCTTGCCCTAAAGCTGGGAAGAGGGTTGATGATTAATGAGATAGATTGTTGTAGAAATCGCTTCCCCCCAGAAGTGAGGGAACAAAGGAGGATATGAGAAGAGTACAAGCAGTCTCAATGATGTGGCGGTGCTTACGCTCAGCAACACCATTCTGAGCATGAGCGTCAGAACACGAGAGTTGAGGAAGAGTACCTTCAGAAGAAAAGAATTGATGAAAGATACTACCCCCAGAGTCGGAACGAAAAACACGAATGGAAGAAGAAAATTGCGTATGAACCATCTTAGCAAAAGACTAATAAATGAAAATCTACTGAGAACGATGTTTCATAAAATAGATCCAAGTATATCGAGAGTGATCATCAACAAATATGACATAATAACTATGACCACCCTTCAAAGCAAAAGGAGATGGACCCTATACATCTGAATGCACCAAATCAAAAGTAGAAGAGGATTGAGAGGTACTACTAGAATGTGGAACTTGTAGTTGTTTCCCCAGCTTGCAACCAGTACAATGAAAACAAGACTCAACAGTGACATGACCTAAGAAACCTGATGAACTAGTGGTGAGTCGAGCTCCACAAAGATGACTAGGTCTGTGATGCCACTCGCTGAAGGAAGAATCAATAGGAGACTGAGATGATGACATAGCAGAAGACACTAAGGCCTTTGAAGTACTAGTGGAAGGAAGATGTAAGGTGTCCAAAACATAGAGACTAGGAGAACCTCAACGGTGATGGTCAGAACCAATTACTCTTCTGCTCTGACGATCCTGAATGAAACAAGAAGAATAATCAAATCCAATGAAATAGTTCATATCAATAAGTTGACCAACAGAAAGAAGATTCATAGATAGTCAACAAGCTGATCTGGATGTAACTTGACTTGTCAACATGATGACCAATACTCTTGCAATGAGAACATACCAACACTCCTGTGTATGTAGCTCTAGTTGATCTATACTGCTGTGGGATCCAGTACAACATGTGGTGAGGATCCCGAGGTAGGCATAAGCGAATGAAGACGAGTCTCCTCTGCAATCAAACTAGAGAGCACCTCAGTCAAAGTCGGTGGAGTTGGATAGTTGATCAACTGAGTACAAATAGGCTCAAACTCTGATCGAAGCCTGATCACAAACTGATACGTGAGCGTCTGCTAAGCATACTCATCGTTTGCCAACACCAGATTGGCAAGCAGTGGCAGCCTTCGGTGTCATAGACTCTAGAGGGCCAGTGAACACGAGAGATGAACTGCCCCCTAAACATTGAGTTAGCTTTTGCCATCTTGATTGACCACAACCACACAACAGCAAGCAGAGCAATAAAAATGGCTGAAGCATTCGCATTCACACTTCTGGACAGCAAGCAAGCAGAGCAGATACCACAGAGTAGAGGAGACACAGAGCAGAGGAGATACACAGGTGAATCCGGAAGAGGCGGTGTAGATCTGGGCGAATCCGGAAGAGGCGGCACGGATCCGGAAGAGACGTCGCTCGGGCAGCGATGAAGATTGAGGCAATGTCGACGATGATCTGGAGAGATTCGCCCACGAGCAACGACGCGATGAAGACAAGGCGGCTCGGGAGGCGAAGATCCAGAGGAGAGGCGATGTCGGCACTTGGGGGCGACGGCTAGATGAAGACGAGGCAGCTCAGGCGGCGGGCGGCGCAGATCCGGAGGAGGAGAGGCGACGTCTCGGTCGGCGGCGGCGGCCTCTGGGAGAGATGAGATTAGGTTTTTATGGAAAGGGGATTAGTGTTGGAGATGGCTCTGATATCATGTGAGAAAAATAAGGCTAGGGTTTTTGCTATTCAGAACCGGGGGGGTTAGCTTGTTGCCTCACTAGCTACTAGATTCATTCTTAACTTTTGAAGCCAGAATTCCTGTACTCTTATTTCATTCTTGTTATTACCTCTTTATCAGGGTAATAACCTAACAGCTTTGACGATGGCCTGAACATATTATTGTTTTAATGGTTCCGTTTTTATTCATTGTACAAAAGTTGGGCTAGCTGATTTGACAGTCTTAGTTGTGAAATTTTGATACAAGTGTATATCTGAATGTACTGAAGCTTTGATCACTCTCAACATCAGGGTTCAGAAATTACTAAAATGTATGCCTCGATATTTTCCCCGTTCTGGAATGAGATTACCAAGAGCTTGCGTGAAGAAGACTATATAAGCAACAGGTACGGTAAACCCAGCTTATTATCTTTATCTAGTTACCCCATTTGCTTCAATATTATGACAGATTTTCTTTCAGGGAAATGGATTTGCTTATGATGCCAAGTAATTGTGGAAATTTAAGACTTGTACAGTGGCCATTATTTCTTCTGACTAGCAAGGTATCCTAATTGAAATTAACTAAATTGTTTTTTTGCAAGAACAAAGCTGTTGCATATCAGGAAACTAATGATTTGGCTGCTATAAATCTGTTGGTTGCTTCTTTTTTAGATCATGTTGGCGAATGACTATGCTTCTGACTGTGAAGACTCGCAGTATGAGCTATGGAACAGAATATCGAAAGATGAATACATGGCCTATGCTGTCAAGGAATGCTACTACAGCACAGAAAGAATTCTTATCTCTTTAGTTGATGGTGAAGGGCAGCGCTGGTATGCTTTCGTAGTTGTTACTGAAAGATGAAGTATATGATACTAACACCAACGTTATTCAATGTTTGCCCTAAATTATGTCTTCATGTAATTGTAATGCATTCTCCAAATACATGTATAGGGTTGAAAGGCTTTTCCGAGATCTCAATGACAGTATAACACAGGGTTCACTTTTAGTGACTATAAACCTCAAGAAGTTGCAGTTTGTCCAGTCAAGGCTTACTGGTTTGACAGGACTTCTGGTAAGATTGTTACCCAGTTACCCATGATTTTGGATCTGGACAAATGAACTAGACTAAAGTGCTTTACTTGAATCATCAGCATAATTTCTTCTGAATGAAGGTTCAATGGATGGGCATTATGTCTTGGTTATTGTTGAAATATTTCCTATTTCATCTATGTTTTATAAATTTGTCATGAAGGCAATTTATATGATAAACCAAATATCTATTAGATACGCGATGAGACTGCCGATCGTGCAGCTGGTGTTACAAAAGCTCTCCGTGAGCTTTATGAGGTTGTTACCCACGAATTTCTTGCACCAAACCTGAGGTATGCACTAACATTGCTTAAATTAGTAAAAGATATCTGTTCCACTTTATTTTCTATCACTAATGTGTCCTTTCTTGCTGCAGGGAACAGTTTGATACATGGCAATTATTGTTAAAAGCTAGAAATGAAGGCCGTCTATTCTCTAAGATTTTCTGGCCAAATGATCTGGAAATGGTACTTTTCTTACCCACCTAATTTAAAATGGTAAGATATTTATGTTCTTACTAGAGTGATGTTTTTATTTGTGCCTGCAGAAGGAACAGGTTAAGCGTCTGCACTTACTTCTGACTATCAAAGACTCTGCTGCCAACATCCCAAAAAATTTGGAAGCTCAGAGAAGATTGCAATTTTTCACCAACTCTCTTTTCATGGACATGCCAGCAGCAAAGCCTGTCTCTGAGATGGTCCCATTCAGGTACTATAAATGCGTACGAACTTCATGCCATCTCAAGGAATTGGATCCTATTGACACCTAATTGTCTTGTGCAACAGTGTCTTTACCCCGTACTACAGTGAAACTGTACTCTATAGCATGTCCGAGCTGCGCGTTGAGAACGAAGATGGCATTTCTATACTTTTCTACCTTCAAAAAATCTATCCTGGTACTATTATATTATCACACTTAATTTTTCAACTTTTTTTTGCAGCTTCTTATTATTCATGAAGGTTCTTTAGCTTTTGGACAAAAGTATGTTTTGACACCTTGTTTTAACCTACTTCTCTTCAATTGGCCACTTGCTCACCACAAGTAAATGGATAAGTGGATAACTTTGGGACTTCTGAATAGTTTTGCTGCTTCTGAATTCAGATTCAATACACATCTGTTAATTGCGACACATTGAGATGTTCTAGCTGATTGGGAAAATGTGTTTTTTTTTTGTCATTCTGGCAAGGGGATGATAATATATATATATATATATATATAGTAAAAATAACGAGTGCTCCTTGGTGCCCGGGCACCATAAGTCTAAAATAGGTATGTATCGCGTGCGAAAAATTTTAAAATTTCTTGGATATCAAGTTTAACTAGTTTACTAACTAGTTAAAACAAGTTCGAACTGAAATTTGAAATGTAGTTGCCTTTTTTATTGATAGTTTGATTGTAGGTATGTGCTGATTATATATATAAATCAGCAAAGCATGTGACCTAAATTCGTTCAAACCTTTGAATTCGAGTATATTTTTTCAAAGGTATATGTTTTATTTGAATTGTTATAGATGGGTATATACCCTAAAGCGATATTTTCAAAAACATACACGAATTTGGGTTGAATTCGCATTTGAAATCAAGGTGCCGGGCACCGGTGCCCGATTTCGTGGTCCTATATATATATATATATATATATATATATATATATATATATATATGGTTCCATACTCTGGCGATCGTACTCCACTTCTCATATACGCTTTAATGGTGTTGTTATACCTCTTTATCTATTTGAGCATACTCTAATAATGACTATAATATACTCCAAAGTGAGTCATGAAAAATTTCATAAAAATCCACTTTTGATAACATAATTTTCATATATATATATTCCTTTGTGTATGGAAAAAGATATATAGCAAAAATAATGGTTTCCGATGAAAATGTTTCAACCAAGTCGCATTGGAGTATCTTAGAATTATTATTTAAGTATACTGAAAGTGATAAAAAGATATAAAATATTCGTTTAAGTGATATATTGAAAGTGCGTATGTACTCCTATGAGTACTGAATAGGCTTCCATATATATATATATATATATATATATATATATATATATATATATATATATATATATATATATATATATATATATATATATATATATATATATATTAAACAGATTATGTAAAATAGCAATTTTAAACAACAATTTAGTACCACATGTATACTTGATGTTGGGTTGTTGGCCATTCTTGAGCCCATGCAGCACTCATCCTTCTAATTGCTCTTCTCCCATGTAGCACTAATCAAATTAGATGCATCAACTTTAACTAACGCATTAGCTAACTAGTAACTATTACTGTCAATGCAATAACTAGTAACTACTAACTAGAGCAGCAAGCATGGTAGTGTAGCACGGAGCAGAGCAACGCAGAACAGAGCAGCCTCCCTCCCTCCCCTAACCAGAGCAGAGCACGGCAGCCTCCCTCCCCCCCTACCATAGCAGAACAGTCGCCTCTCTTCCCATCTTCTCCCTCCTTGATTCCCTCCCTCCCCCTCTTTGGAGAAGCGGAAGAGTAGAGCACTAGAGCCGAGCAAAGCAGATATGGAGCAGAGTAGGCAGAGCATACCATTGGAGAAGAGGGGCTAGAGCACCAGAGGGAGAAGAGGGGCCGGAGCACCGGAGGGAGAAGAGGCGGAGGCTGGGGCGCTGGAGCTTTGAGGGGGCGGAGGTCGGAACAGTGCTGGAGCTTTGAGGAGGCGGAGGCCGGAGAAGCATTGGAGGGAGAAGAGCAGACGCCTGCTGATCACCGGAACGATGGGAAGGAGAGGAAGGGGATCAACAAGAGGAAGCAACTGTCGCAAGAGGTTTCTTCAGGAGCTTCTTGCTGCTGCCTGAGTCTTGCCACTGCTCGGTGCTCGCTTCTTGCTGCCGCTCGTTTCTTTTGGCCATGGGAAGCAGCCACCGGTTGCCAGAGGATGAGCCAAGGCGAACTAGGGACGAGGGGAACGATCGAAGGAGTGCTGCGCCTGATACCCTTCGCTGATGGCCTGGTGGACCAATGGGCTGGACATGTCTTAATGGGCCAATACGTGTCCAAGGAGCATCCAATACGTATCGGAAATATTAATCATTTTTTCTCTCAGCATTATTCTGACACGCCTGGGATCAGGGTTCGACATCCCGGCGGTAACTGGTGGCAACCGGTTGAATAAAAAACCGATGGTTTTTTGTTTAATTCAAATTTGAAATTTTGAATGTAAACATTAGTTTCTCTAATGATGTTTACATTGTTTAATACTAATGAAATGTATTAGGAAGATGCATGTACCTCCCGTGCTTGACTTCATGCTTTTTGTCATGAATGTATTAGGAATTTCCAATTTTTGAATGTAAAAGTTAGTTTCCTAATAATGTTTATATTATTTAACACTAATAGAATGTATTAGGAAAATGCATGCACCTCCTGTGCTTGACTTCATTCTTTTTGCCATGAATGTGTAAGGAATTTCCAATTTCAAATTTGAAAAACCGGTTTTTAGCGGTTTTTTAGGCGATAACTGGCCAGTTTTTCCGGTTACTGGTTTCAAATTCAAATTTTGATGTTTGAAATTTGACCGGTTTTTTCTGGTTACTGGCTTCCCTCCGGTTCCGAGTTTTGGAACCTTGCCTGGGATACTTATCCGTGCCGTGTCGGAGCTGTGTCCATGTCCAACACGGACATATAGCTTCCCAGACGTGTCCATGCATCATAGATAGAGTCTTAGTGAATGGTAAAAAATGTGTCCCCAAAAGAAGTGATAATCCTTGTTTTTGTTTCATTATACCCAATTACTCGATAGTTCTACACGACATGTTTAAATTTAGTTTGCATTAATTATTAGTAATTGTAACTCATATTTATTGAAGTGCTTCTTTTTAAAAAAGGTTGTTGTTTTCATATAAAAGATGCCCTTAGTTGTTACGGGCTAATGATACTGCTTTTCATTTGGTTTGCAGATGAGTGGGCAAACTTCTTAGAACGAATTGGCCGTGGAGAATCATCAGAAGATGATTTCAAGGATAGTCCAAGCGACACCTTAGAATTGCGGTTTTGGGTATCGTATCGTGGCCAAACTTTGGCACGGACAGGTCAGTTTGTTGTTTCATTACTTTTGCTTACAACTAAATGCTCAAATTATAGCAGAATCTACCTGTAATTATTGCACGTTCCAGACTACACTTGTCCAAATGCTTTGTTCTGATGCCTAACTGCATGATGCCATGATGTTTGTCCTTTATTGCTAAATTGCTATATTCCATGACTTTGTATTTTGCTGAAGCAGTGCGTGGTATGATGTACTACAGAAGAGCCTTGATGTTGCAGAGTTACCTGGAGAAGAGATATCTTGGAGGTGCGTATATGGTTTTCTGTTGGTGGTAAATTAATTCAACATATTTCTTGGCTATCTCTTCATCCTTTTGTTTGTTCTACCAGGCATTGAAGATGGCTATTCTGCACATGAATATATTGACACTCAAGGCTATGAGTTATCTCCCGACGCACGGGCCTGGGCGGATCTTAAATTTACTTACGTTGTTTCATGTCAAATATATGGACAGCAGAAGCAAAGGAAGGCTCCAGAGGCTGCGGATATTGCTCTTTTAATGCAAAGGTTAGTTGACTTGTTTTTCTTGTTTGATGGATAGGTTGTAAATGGAATACAAGGACACAACAATCCTAAGTTCGTGGCTTACCAGTTGTGTTCTTTTGTCTGCTAGATGGGCTAGATTTTTTGTTTCATTTTCTTTGTTTGAAGGTTCATAACATGTTTTTAATCTTGATTGTTGCTATATTAACTTATAAACTGTTCCACTGCATAACACTGATTGCCTTTTGTTATAATTTGTAGAAATGAGGCTCTTCGGGTTGCTTTCATACATGAAGAGGATAGTGTATCAAGCGACGGACATGCTATAAAAGAGTATTATTCCAAGCTAGTAAAGGCTGATGTCCATGGAAAAGATCAAGTCAGTGTACTTCTGTAAATTTATTCGATTAATATTTTACTAATGAATAGTGGTGTGGTGCGTTCTTCTTACTTATTTGAAACCAATTATGAGTCTATACCCATCCACCGTTCCCATAAAGTTCTGTAGTATATGGACAATAGTTTGTTGAATTGTCATCTATCTGAGTCTCTGAGGTGGTAAGAATCAAGTGATAATTGCTACCTGATGTTCTACCCTTCCTTTCCCCTTTCTTGTGATCACATAAACCGTTGTAAGCCCAAACTTTTTGACATTCTTGATTTAACGGTATTAGTCTCATGCTAGCTAAAATTTTCCAAAATTGACCCATTCAGATAAAAATTGTACGCTTTGAATTGCAGTATACTCTCGATTTAAGTTCTTGAGATTATTCCATTGCGTTTATCGTATTTTGTAGTTTTGATGCAATTTAGTCCCCCAAACTACAGAAGGAAATTTCGTTTGCTGCAATCTTGTCAGGCATAATGTATTTTACTGATGTTGCTTTTGCTTGACCTCTTATGCTTTATTTTATCACACTGTTGCACATATAGGAAATATACTCCATTAAATTGCCTGGGAACCCAAAGCTCGGTGAGGGTAAACCTGAAAATCAAAATCATGCTATAATCTTCACTCGAGGAGATGCAGTACAGACTATCGATATGAATCAGGTTTACCTTTTTTCCCCTTTAATGCTAAGAGTAGTCTTAAACGTTTCATTTTTAGATTCTTAGTTCCTACAAAATGTATTACTGGTTAGATTCTTCTATGTTGTTTTTTTATGGGATATATTCTAATAAAACATATCCTCATAAAACATATCAGTTGCATTTAGATTGTTCATTGTTCATGCCGTTCTTAGGAATATTTTCAGTATAAGAATGATATCCATGATTCTGATGGTGTTAGGTCCTGTGCATGCTTGGTAAAATTTCACAAAATTTCCCATGCAGATGGATATTATACTCTTTAAACTTGTATCTAACGGCAAACACACCTTTTCAAGATGTGTGTGTGTGGGAGCGGGGGGTATCTAGGGTGGGTTCTTTTGGGTTATGGCTGTACTTTTTGGCTTAATAGATTTTGAATTATGGCTGTTCGCTAGAGACAATACGTAGAGTGAAATAGTCACATGCGATTTTGGTCGGTATAGCTGAATTCGGTATAGTGTATGTTATAATCGATTTATAGACTCCGCTTTGAAAAGACACACTGTCAAGGTTATTGAGGCGGTAAGGCTAGGTAACCCACTCCCCTCATACCTTTTAAGCGGTAAGGCACGAGGCGAGACGACGCCTTACACATCCTAAGGCGCTAAGGGGCAGCAGATAAAATAAGCATTTTAGCAGCACATATGTACTTTATTGTTGCCAATTCTTGAGCCCATGTAGCACCCATCCCACTTTTCCAATTGCATCCCATGTAGCATCCATCCCTCTTGGCCCCTTGCAAGTAGCATACAACATCTGCTAAGCTGCTAATCTACCACTAACATACACTCGATAGCCATCTCTCTCACCTACCCGAACAACATATTAGCTGCTAATCTGCAATCGCCCAATCTCCCTCCTGGCCGCTCCATTATTCTCTCACGGTCACGATCTTACCTACCAGTTACTCCCCAACTCTTGCTTCTGCCAATGCCCG